>CAUYUJ010004114.1:367051-377051 GCA_963575745.1 Prorocentrum cordatum | reverse complement strand
GGAGGAGGAGGAGGAGGAGGAGGAGGAGGAGAAGGGGGGGGGAGGGTCGGGGCTTCTGGGGGCACCGCACGGAGAAAGTCAAGGCCTCGGAGGGCTGGGTCCACCAACGTGGCGTTGCTCCGCTCGCGGACCCGTGGGTCCCGACCTCTCCCTGGGGGGCAGGCTCTCGCCCTGGGCTTGGGTCGGGCGTGTCCCCATACAGAAGGAACATCAGAAAAAAATCAAATTGTCTGGGGATGGTTTTTCGACCATGCTTGATCATTGTTTTGGTTTTTTGTTGGCCATCTTTTCATTTTCGTCCAAAATCCGCCTGTAGGGGGACATGCCCGACCTAACCCTGGGCCCAGTTTTGGTGAGCCTGGGGCCCGAAGTAGCTGGCCCCCCCGAGAAGCCGAGATCGAGGAGGGGCGCCCCGGAGTGACAGCAGGCCGGGAAGCAAACGACCACGTCATCGGAGATCTGTGACGATCTAGGCTTCTATCAGCCACGCGCAGAGGGGGGAGGGAGGAGGGGGGAGGGCTTCTTAATTCTTAGAAGGCGCGGGCCTTATCTATAGACGTAAGGCCGGCGCCTTCTAAGAAGCAACCTCCTGCTAAGAAGCCCTTCCTCCTCCCCCCACCCCCTTCTGCGCACGGCCAATCCTAGATGGGTTGGGCGCAGAGGGGGTAGGAGGATCGCGCCGCATCGTCGATGCATCGGCGCTGCGGCTCGATGCGGAGCCCGATGTTCTCCGCGCCTGCGTCGCCGATGCATCGCCGATGTATCGGCGATGCGGCGCGATCCTCCGACCCCATCCACTCCGACCTATCTGGGAGGCCTCTAGACTCAAGTCGGGCGTGTCCCTCTACAAGAGGAATATCAAAAAATTATCCAAAAATAATATGGGGACGAGTTCTTGACCATTTTTGAGAATGTTTGGGTATGTTTTGACTATTTCCGTCCAAGATCCGCCTGTAGGGGGACACGCCCGAACTAACTCTAGGAGGCCTCTAGACGAGGGCCCCAGCACGGCGGCGCAGAAGCTCAGCGCAGAGGCCACAGCTGCTGCGCACGGTGCGCGGTGGCGCGCGACAGCTCGCCACGCGGGTGTCGGGCGGCGCTGGCGGCGCCGCTGCCCGACCTGAATGCTGAATGCCTGCGGCGCCACGCACGCGCCACGCCGAGTGGGATTCGGCCAGCCAGCTTGTGGCCCATTCTAGCTCTCGCTGCGGCGACGTCGCGCGGCCGCTGGAGGAAGCAGTGCGCGGCAGCTCGCCGCCCGGGTGTCGGAAGCGCTGGCGCCGCCGGCCGACCTGCCGGCGGCGATGCCCAGAGCGGCGGCCGAGCTACCGGTTGGACTCGCGCTGCGCCGGTTCACCGTCCGTTGCTCGCGCGGCGTGCAGTTGTGGCGATTCGGGGGGATCGGCGACCATCAGCACCATCACAACCATCACCACCATCACCATCATCTTGCTCCTCCCCCTCTGGCTGCTCCTTGTCCTCATTTTCTTCCTCCTCCATTCCCTCCTCATCCTCCTCTGTTGCCTCCTCCCTCCTCGTCCTCCTCCTCCTCCTCCTCCTCCTCCTCCTCCTCCTCCTCCTCCTCCTCCTTCTCCTCCTCCTCCTCCTCCTCCTCCTCCTCCTCCTCCTCCTCCTCCGCCTCCTCCTCCTCTCCTCCTCCTCCTCCTCCTCCTCCTCCTCCTCCTCCTCCTCCTCCTCCTCCCTCCTCCTCCTCCTCCTCCTCCTCCTCCTCCTTCTCCTCCTCCTCCTCCTCCTCCTCCGCCTCCTCCTCCAGCCCAGAACTCCGATAACGTGATGCACTCATACCGTGGACCCTGCAAGGTCTGGACCGCTTCCCTGGGACCCGCTCTCCATCCCGAGACGTTTTCGACGGTCTTGTGACCCAGTGAGGGCCCCCAGAAGCCGAAGATTGCCAAAAACCGCCCGTCGTGAGATTTGATCGCGGCGAAAGGAGGAGCAGGGTCCTCCTGCTCCCTCCCTCCCTCCCTCCTGTTGCGCCTGCTCCTCGCCCCCCTCCCCTCGTGAGCCCCCCCCCCTCGTGAGCCCCTCCCCCTCCTGGCCCCTCCCCCTCCTGGCCCCTCCCTGCTCCTCGCCCCCCTCCCCTCGTGAGCCCCCGCCCCCCTCCCACAGCTCGAGCCCGCGGCCGCCGTCGCCGGCGCGGTGGGCCTGGCGGAGAACGCGCCACCCGACTCCGGGGGCAGCGGCGACGACGAGGGCGATCCACCCGCCGCCCCGGCCGCTCCGCGCGCCTCGGAGGCTGATAGCACCAAGGGCTCCCACGAGGGCGCGAAGTTATTCGCGCTTCGCGGTCCTCGATCCTTCTCCCCCTCCTCCTCGTCCTCCTTTTCTCCCTTTGGGGGGGCGGCGCGAGAGCGCGAAGTTATTCGCGCTTCGCGGAGCGCGAAGCGATTAGCACCCAGATTTACGTCGGGCGTGTCCCTCTACAGGAGGAGTATTCAAAAATGGTCCAACAATAGTCTGGGGACGATCTTTCGACCCGTTTTGAGCATGTGTTGAGCATGCTTGACTATGTGTTGTTTTTCGCCCAAAATCCGCCTGCAGGAGGACATGACCGACCTGAAGGTTGATAGCACCCAGATCTCCGACCACACGATTTTGGTTCAAGCCGGGCGCTCTTCCCGGAGTTCAGCCTCCAGGGCCTGCGTTCGGGCCCCGGGCCGTGAAAGGTGGGCCCAGGGCGAAAAAAAAGCTGCCCTTGGGGAAGGGGCGGGGGTCTATGCGGGGGCCGCGCATTGAGCATGATTATATGGGAGCGTGTCAAAGTTCACTGCGTAAGAAGTCCACTGCAACAATGATCCCCACCGGAGGGCAGCGTAAGATATCAGAGGGTACAGTGGAGACCGATGCTAAGGAACACCCTGCCTGCCTCCAGGGTGCCCTGGGCTTCCTGGGTCTCGATGGCTTTGCTATGGAAAGCGCGACGCTCCCACCAGAAATCAGTGAACCCCCCTGGGGTCTCAGGGTTGGGTCTCTCGTGGAAGGTTTCTTGTGGTCGGGACCCTATTGTAATCAGATGGGAGCGTGTCAACGTTCACTGCGTGAAAAGTCCAATGCACCAATGATGCCCACCGGAGGGCAACAAAAAATACCATGGGGTACGGCCTCCCTGACTGGTCGGAGGTTGATAGACCTACCCTGACACGTCGATTAACGATTTGGTCGTTTTCTGTTCGCGAGATGGCGTCGCGGCCGTCATTTTTGCGGGTCCAGGTCCGTCGTTATCGTTGTCGGTGTCGCGTCCCGTCCCGTTGTCGTGATCGTATTTCGGGAACGAACGATGACATAAACATAAAAACTCAGGTCCGCGTGGATTTCTCGGATCCGCGCTAGGCCCACCCCGCGGCGCCTCCGGCGCCGCCCCTGGCACGCTCCGCGCGCCAGGGAGCGGGGTCCAGGCGGATCTCCGAGTTGTTATGTTTATGTCATTATTCGTTCCCCTATTCCTTCTACCGTTGCTCATCTTGCTCATGTTGCTGCTCCTTGTCCTCTCCGTCGTCGTCCCTTTTCCGATTATGTGATTGCTGCTTCTCCTGATCCTGCTCCTTCTGCTCCAGCTCTTGCTCACGTATGCTGCTTCTTCACCACCTCGTAGGAGGTCGAGGTGGAGGAGGCGAAAGGGGAAGAGCAATGAGAAGAGCATGGGGAGGAGGAGGGACCAGTGCAAGCCCAAGATGCATCAACGATGTTGCAAGAAACCCTCCACCCCAGCTCCATCTCTATAGGTTACCACACGAAGGTATGTTCAATGCGGGAAGTGGCCCATAAGATTACATCTGTTTGAGAATCTTCAGTCGTGCCAAAGCACCAGTCCTGGGACCCCAACACCGGGCCAACGTGACTGCTGCGCGCTGGCAATCTAAATCGTGCCAAAGCACCATTCCTAGGATTTTAACACCGCGAATCGACGTGACTGTCGCATCCTGACAACCCTATATCGTGCCAGAACGCCATTCCTGGGATTTCAACCATACGAACGGACCGTCGATCTTTCGGCGGCTCGTGGCCCTCTTGGACCGTCCAGACGGTCTCTTGGGGCCCTCTTGGCTTGTTTTGGGGCCCTCTGTCCCCCCGTGATGAGTTCGGCCGGTCCCCGGGGACCCCCCCCCTCCCCCTCCAAATCGACTGGACCAGGCTCCCGGAAGAGGGGCTTGCGGAGGGGAAAGCATCTCAATCGCGTGTGAACTCCAAGGGGTCGGCGGATCTTTCTCGCCTCCCAAGGCGATGCCACCTGGCGAGTCGGAGAGGATTCGTATGTTTCCCGTCCCTCGGCGTTGCCACGTGAAGAGTACACGCCGGTCGTTGAAAGTAGGTATTTCTGGATTTCTAGATCCCAATCAAATTCAAGCGCCTTCCTACTTCAGGAATCGGCATGCTTTTGCTGTGTCTTGTTATTCTCTGGGAGGGCCTGGACCCCATCCACTTCATCTTTCTTCCTACTTCATGTTTTTACCTACTTCTTCTGACCGACGTGTAGTAGTCTTGCTTCGCCCCCCGTGCGTTGCCGCGTGGCGCGCCGAACGGAGCAGCTTCTTTTCCGCGCCGTGCCGTTTCCGCTCCGCGCGCCCATTGGCCCCGCAGGCCTGCCCGGAGTCGATGATTCCGGGTGTGTCTGAGGTGGACACTTTCTCAAGCGCTCGGCCCGGTTCAGGCGGAACTGTCGCCCCCCGTCAATGGCTCGGCACGGCATGTGCAAGGAAGAGGACGTTCAATCAATTGCTTGGCCCGGTATGTGCAAGGAAGATGACTCTGCTGACGGAGGGCGGGAGAACGGTGAGCGGAAGCTGGATGCGGCTAGAGAAAGTCGAGCAGGAAAGAAAGCACGACGCGAACGGAAAAGCCCCTCACACACGCCGACAGGGTCGGCGGATTTTCTCAAGCGCTTGGCCTGGTTCGGGTGGAACCGTCGCCCCTGCTGGGCTTCAAGCCTGATCCAAAAGGCTGCGGAGAGCAGAGGGCGCAGGCTACTCCCCGCCTGTTGCTACCCTCCCTCGGCGCTGTACTCGAGTCGGCCTGAGAGAGCTGCGTGGTTTTGTTTAAGCCAGATCCAGCTTCAAAAACACGCAGGACTCCCGATCCGCCCGGAAGTTCTCAAAATCAGGCCGTCCAGTGGATGACGATTGAAAACCGGTCCTGAGGAATAGCGCCATTATCCTAATTTTCGTCGGCTTTTGGAGGTCCAGCGTAGTAGGCTGTCACGCACAACCCGTCGAGATCTCGCAGCTCCTTGGTGCGCTGCGAATTGCGCAAGTGTCGCCACTTTGGCGGTTTGGGGTGTCACGCGCACCCCGTCGAGATCTTGCAGCTCCCCGGGGGGCTGCGAACTGCGCAATTGTCGGCGCTCACGTGGGCTCCTGGGAGGTCCAGCGGAGTTGGGTGTCACGCAAACCCCACCGAGACTTCGCGGCTCTCTTGGAATTCAGGTTCTGGGCTTAGAATGTTTTCGTTTGGTGTCTTGCGGGGTTCATGGTTTGGCTTGCCGTGGATTCTGGGGTTGGGCTCCCGATTCCAGGTTTTGCCAGAATGGATTCCGGGTTTCGTCTCTTCGGGAATTCCAGCTTTCGCCCAGAAAAATTTGGGGTTTGGTTGCCGACCAATTTTATGCACTAAGTTCCCGTGGTGCCAGTTATCACACATAACACCGCCAGCAGCATCCAGTTCTTCGGCTCTCACACTCAGCACCGCCCTCACAGCCACGAGTGCCACCGCGAAACCATCTTGCTGGTGACTTCGACGTCGGGCTCGCCCAGAGCTCCTGTGCCAGATACTAGGATTTTCTCAAGGCTAGAATCGCGGGGACCCGCTAAGCCTGTTAGCAGGCCTTGTCAGCAGGGCCTTCCAGGGAAAACCCAGCCTCGGGAGAGGATAGAGTTCTGCCGTTGCTTGTCAGAGTATGCGGCCCTCTCGAAGTTGCCGTGCATTCGAGGTGAGTGGAAGCGGGCTTCCCAACGCTGGGCTTGTCTTCGGGCGCGCTTCGGCCAGAATCTCGCGGCGGATCGAGCCGCGCCCACGAGAAGCCCCCCAGAGGCCCGAGAAGGGCGGAGAATGCCCAGCTTAGCTGCCCTGGCATGCACGTGTTGAAACGCCGCGCGCACCGTGCTCCGCACGCCTCACGCACGTGCTGACCCACATTTTGGCGGAGGGACTTCGCCAGGGCTTGCGCATTCAACCTGCGTGTCGATCTCCGTACCAACACGCTGCGGGCTGCTTGCTGCGCATCGGGGCAGCCGAGATGCTCAGAAGCCTCCTCCCTCGAAGCTCGCTCCTCCCATTGTCGCCGACGAGAGGCGAGGATCGCCGTCGCGCCGGGGGGGGATTGAGAGGGAGCAGGCCCTCTCAGAAAGCGGCGGGGCTTCTCAGAATTCCTCCAGTCTTCTATGAAGTGTTCTGTGTTGGTTGGGGTTGGTTGGTGAATGCATTGTCTTGAATCGTCTTCTCGGCATCAGTGCCACAGCGTCGATGGGAGGCAAAGCATTTCGATATAGTAGAGTTTTTGCTAGAACTCGCTGAGCAAGCAAGGATACAGCCAAGGTAGCAGAGTCTTGGCCAAGCACAGAATCATCGCCGCCAGAGCGTGTGTGTTGCCCATTCCCTGTGAAGTTTTCTGTGTCTTCGGGGATTCATTGTGCACCTCCGCACGCGCGTGGAGGGCTTCATGTTCAGGCCGCGGCGCTTGCTTTTCCGCCTCTCTCCTCTGCCCGGCTCCTTCCGTGCCGCAATTCGTTTCTGGACCACCCCTCCCGTTTCCGTCTCTCTCCTCTGCCCGGCTCCTTCCGTGCCGCAATTCGTTTCCGGACCACCCTTCCCGATGATTGAACGCTACTTGATTCGCCGGTTCCCACCGACCAACAAAAACATCTTCGGGGAAGGTGTAGAAAGCTCTGCGGGAGGCTGGAGGCCGTCCGAGCTTTCCGAGGAGGCCCGCCCCTTCTCACCTCCAGGGGGACGAACACTGACATAAGCACAGAAGCTCGGAGGCCCAGCGCCGATCCGAGAAACCCGCGCGGACCTCCAAATTGTTTATGTTGATGTCAGCGTTCGTCCCCCGAATAGCCCCCCCGGGCTCGCCGCCGAGAGGAGAGGCGGTGAACAGCGCAGAGCTCTTAGTGTTAAGTCGGGCCTGTCCCTCTACGGGAGGAAGATTCAAGAATAGTGAAAAAAATTGTCGGGGGACGATTGTTTGACTACTCTTGCATAATTTTTGACCACCTGTGGGGGGACACGCCCGACCTAATCTTAGTGCCGGCGAAGAGCGCGCGGCCCCCGAGGCCTGGGCGGCTCGGCCGAGGCCGCGGACGAGGGCGGCAGCGGAGGCCCGCGGGGCGGGCTCGCCCTCCTCGGAGGTGGCTCGCCCCCTCCGGCCCTCCGCTCAAGGCTTCCGTCGGGCCTGTCCCTCTACGGGAGGACAAGTGAAAGACAGCCAAGAATTAGTGTGGAGATTACCCTTCCTCCAAGATCCGCCTGGAGGGGGGCGTGCCCGACCTGATCGTAGCAGATGGGGCCGGAGGATCGCGCCGCATCGCCGACGTCGCCGATGCATCGGCGATGGGTCGGCAATGCTCGGCCACGCGCAGAGGGGGGCAGGGGGAGGGGGGAAGGCTTCGTAGAAGCACCCCTGCTTCTCAGAAGGCGCGGACCTTGTCTGTAGATGTAGGGCCAGCGCCTCCTGAGAAGCAGCCTCCTTATAAGAAGCTGCCCCCCCTCCCCCATAACCCCCTTGTGCAAGCCGTCAATTTGCAAGGATGCGTACCCAGACTTCCTGGATTTCCTGATGTATCCTGAGCCAGTCGCATCATGACACGATTTCTCGGCCTACCATATCCCAGGGGAGGAAGAACCACCCCCCCCCAGTTAGCGCTTGCTGCACGGCCCAGGGCGTACGCTAAACGCCCTCTCCTGTTTGATTCCTTCCTTGGGTGCGTTGACTAAACAGCTTCGCTTGTCGGGGTGCTTTATGATGAGGGAGGCCATTATGCTCTCTAGTAGCTGGGCTCTCTCTCTCTCTCTCTCTATCGCTCGTCTTGCACTCCTTTCGCCTCCCCCCGCGTCGCCTCCTGGCGGAGAAAACACTGCCCTGTCTCTTGGGCTGCCTGGCCCGCTCTTCGCGCCCCCCCCGTCTCTCCGCCTGCAGGGTCGGCGCCCCTCGGTCCCCACAGTCAAGACGATGAAGCGAGCATTAGGTCGGGCATGTCCCCCATACAGGCGAGTTCTGTTGGAAAAATCAAGAATAGTCAAAAAATACCCAAAAAAATCCTCTCCATATTTTTGTTTGTTGATACTTGTTGTTATTTCCCTCCTGTAGAGGGGCACGCCCGATTTAAGCTCGGCCGCCTTCTGAGAAGGCCTGCTCCTCCTCAAGCCCCCCCCGGCGCGCCGGCGATCCTCTCGCCTCGTCGGCGACGGCGGAGGAGCGAGCTCCGATGGAGGAGGCCTCTGGGCATCTCGGCTGCCCCGATGCGCAGCAAGCAGCCCGTAGCGTGTTTGTCGGGCATGTCCTCCTACAGGGGGGTTTTGGACGAACCATTAAAAATAGTCAAGGCAAAAGCAAACATAGTCACGACATTGTCGAAAAATCGTCCCCAGACTATTTCTTGACAATTGTTTGAATATCTGTTTTGAATATTCCTCCTGTAGAGGGACACGCCCGACATAACCGTAGCGTGTTGGTACGGAGCTCAACACGCAGGTTGGATACGCAAGGGTGATTTTGGATGCACAAATACGCCAAAAATAGGGACACGTCCGACTTCAAGCGAGCACCCCTGTTGGGGCTCGGGAGGGGCTCTGGCCGTCGGGACGTGCCCAGGATCGGGGCCTCTTCCAGGCCGAGGCTCGCCGCGGGCAGAAGAGCCCCATCCGTTCCTTCGTCGGCGCCCCTTATGGCAGCACGATGGCTGTCTCTTGCCTCCTCTCTCCTCCTCTCGCCTCCTCTTCTTCCTCCTTCTCCCCCTCCTCCTCCCCCTCCCCCTCCTCCTCCCCTCCTCCTCCTCCTCCTCCCCCTCCTCCTCCTCCACCCCTCCTCCTCTCCCCCCTCCTCCCCCTCCTCCCCTCCTCCTCCTCCTCCTCCTCCTCCTCCTCCTCCTCCTCCTCCTCCTCCTCCTCCTCCTCCTCCTCCTCCTCCTCCTCCTCCTCCTGGATCGGGGTTGGGGACCCTCTTGGAAGCCGAGGCTCGCCGTGAGCAGAAGAGCCCCATCCGTTCCTTTGTCGGTGCCTCTTACGGCAGCACGACTGTTGCATCTTACCTCCTCTCTCGGGAAACGTAAGACTCAGGAGGAGGAGGAGGAGGAGGAGGAGGAGGAGGACCAGTGTAGACCCAAGAGTCATCAACGATGTTGGAATGAACCGTCCCGCCAAGCTCCCTCTTCGTAGGCCCCTACAACGGTTCATTTCCACTGAGGGAACTGCCTCGTTGGAAGACAACTGTGTGAAGATCCCGAAGCGTGCTAAAACATTGCGCTCGGGATTTCAACGCCACGTATCAACATGACTGTTGCGTCTTGACGATCTGGAATCTTGCCAGAACGCCACTTCTGGGATTTCAACACCGCGAATCAACATAACTGTTGCGCCCGCAGTTCAAACACTATTTCTGGTACGTTGATCATGGAAGTCCGTGAAGCTCTTGCAAGATTTTGAAGCGAGCGTGCGCGGCGCCAAGGCGAGAGCCACATGTTGAAAAGGAACCGCCCTCAATCCGTGAAACTCTTGCATTTTTTAACGAGTGAACGCGGCACTGAGGTGAGAGCCACATTTTGAAAACGACCCGCTCTCAATATGTGGAACTCTTGCATGTTTAAAACGAATGCACGCGGCGCTTATTCGAGAGCCACATTTCGAAAACGACCCGCCCTCAATCCGTGAAACTATTGCGACTTTTTAAAACGAATGTGCGCGGCGCTGAGGCGAGAACCACATGTTGAAAACGACCCGCGCTCAATCCGCTAAACTCATAAAAATATATAAACAAATGAATAGACAAATA
>CAUYUJ010004114.1:259551-362051 GCA_963575745.1 Prorocentrum cordatum | reverse complement strand
CTTCGGGCACTGGAGGACTCCTTGTCTGATCCCCGATCGGCGGGCCGCGTGCTCCCCCTCGTCATCCTTCGTCCTCTTCCGACCCCCCCCCCTCCCCCTGGGGAACGTGGCCACAGGGTACGGCGGGGGCGTTCGCTGAGGAGCGTGCCCAGGAGGCTTCGGGCCCTGCAGGGTTCCTTCTCCGACGAACGCGGCCGTCGTATCCATGGCCACTCCGCGAGTAGCTTTCCACTGGCTTCCAGGCCCTGGAGTCCTTATCCAATGGGTCCGTGCTTGATGCCCTCACCGTAGCAGCTGCAGCCCGCGGGCCTCGAGGCCGGGGCGGGGCTGCCAGGGCAGGGCGGCGGAGGAGGCGTCCCTGCAGCCCGTCTCCCCTCGGACTTCTGGCCAGCCTGCTTCCGCCTGGGCTGGCCATCGGGCAATCCAGGCTTGGACCGATGCCTGTCGGGGCTACTTCGGGGTCCCCTCGTCGCCAGGCGCCCGGCTCTGTCGCGAGCGGCCGGCGGCCACTCTTGACTCGACATCTGGGGCCTTGGCGGTCGTCTTCTTGCAGACGGCCCTCTGCTCGTGCTCCTGGCTGCCCGGGTGCCTGACCATCCATCGCGCCGTGCCCGCTTGATTGAGCTTCCCGCACATTTGTAGGTCCGCGGGCGCCAGGTGGTCCAAGGCAGTCAGGCGCCTGTCAGCAAGCGGTGAGGGGCACCGGAGGCGGACCGAGGCACGACAGCGACAGGGGAAAGAGCGCGAGAAGAGACAGAAGGAGCCCGCTCAGACCACGTAAGTCGGCGTGGGGATGCCGAAGGAGAGCACGCGGAGCTTCCCGCACGCGGCAGCCACGGACTGCGCAGGGCTAGGGCCAGGAGAGAGCGTTTTTTCTGGAGCGGCCGCGGCGCTGGATGCGGCCTCCAGAACCGCCGGGTCTCCGCGATGCCCGCTTTGTTCCAGTCCGAGCTTGTCCCCGCCCTGGCTCCGCCTGGTACGCACGGGCCCGTCCACCTCGCAGTTCGGCGGCCGTCTTGCTATCCTTCGTCTGACGCTGTAGCGCCGCTTCGCTGTCGTGTTTTACAGAGTAGGTCGCGGTGTGTTTTGTGGCTCCGCCTGAACGGACGGGCTGCCCGGAGCGCGCGCCCAACCTCAACCACGCGCAGAGGGGGGCAGGGGGAGGGGGAGGGCTTCTTAGAAGCACCCCTGCTTCTTGGAAGGCGCGGCCTTCCCTACAGACGTAAGGCCAGCGCCTTCTAAGCAGCGGCCTCCTTCTGAGATCGGGTGTTGCTAGAAGTGCCCCTGACCCAAGGTGCCCCCGGGATTTCCAAGGAGGCCCCCACGGCCTCCAGAGCACCCTCTCACGCGGCCCAGATGGCCCCAGGGGCCCCAAAATGGAGCGAAAAGCTGGGGGTACCTTGGGCCAGGGGCACCTTTAGCAACCCCCGATAAGAAGCGTTCCCCCCTCCCTTCACCCCCCCTCTGCGCGCCGCCACTCCTGGCTCCGCCTTAACGGACGGACTGGCCAGAGCGCGCGCCCAGCCCTCCAGGCTCGGGCGGCTCTGGCGAGGCCGCGGGGGACGACTCGGACCTCAACTTCTGCAACGGGATGCCCACGGCGATGTACATGGAGGGGTTCGTGTCCGTGTTCGGCTCCAGGCCGCCCGACGCCGCGCGCGTTTCTCTGTCCGTGCTGCCCTCCGCGTCTGTCCCTCGCGTCTCTGCTTCTCGTGTTCCTCAGCAGAGACATGTAGGGCGTTCCAAAAATGGCCTCGCCCTCGAGGATCGAAGGAGTTGACATCTCTTCCGCCGCGGAAGGCGGCGGAAGGGTGGCGGAAGGAGAGCGAGGCCGCTTCCGCCGGCGGAAGGCGGCGGAAGTAAAAGATGCGCCCCCAGGAGATGAAAACGCCTTTGGGTCCAGGGTTTCCGAAATCGCCCGTGTGGGCGCTCCAGACTGCTGGTGTCTCTCTGACTCTCCAGTTGGCTCCCTCCTCCCCTCTGCACCCGCGCGCCGCGCAGCTGCCTGCTCCAGCTGGCACCTTTCCGAGGTGAGTGCCAAAGGAAAACAAACGATCATCTCGGTGAGGGAGGCAGGGGACCAACGGGGCATCGCCCTCGAGGATCGAAGGAGCTGGCTTCTCCTCCTCGACGGCACGCCGGCGGAGGCAAGGCGAGGGCGGCCCCGCCAGCTCCGGCGGCGGAGGGCCGGCGGAAGGCCACGGCGGTGCTCCCCAGACTAGTGGGGGCGCGCCCCCCGGAGGGCCGCCGCCCTCGCCGGCGAACCTCCTCCTCTTCCTCCTCCTCCTCCTCCTCCTCCTCCTCCTCCTCCTCCTTCCCTTTCCTCCTCCTCCTCCTCCTCCTCCTCCTCCTCCTCCTCCTCCTCTTCTCTCTCTCCTCCTCCTCCTCCTCCTCCTCCTCCTCCTCCTCCTTGACCTCCGTTTTCCTCCTCCTCCTCCTCTCCTCCTCCTCCTCCTCCTCCTCCCTCTCCTCCTCCTCCTCCTCCTCCTCCTCCTCCTCCTCCTCCATATCCTCCTCCCCCTCCTCCTCCTCCTCTCCTCCTCCTCCTCCTCCTCCTCCTCTCCTCCTCCTCCTCCTTTCCTCCGTTTCCTCCTCCTCCTCCCTCCTCCTCCTCCTCCTCCTCCTCCTCCTCCTCCTCCTCCTCCTCCTCCTCCTCCTCCTCCTCCTCCTCCTCCTCCTCCTCCTCCGTTTCCTCCTCCTCCTCCTCCTCCTCCTCCTCCTCCTCCTCCTCCTCCTACTCCTCCTCCTCCTCGTCCTACAGCCTCCTTGGTCTTCCTTTGCCCACCTTCCGTTCGCGCTTTCCCCTTTTCCCCTTCTCTCACGGTGCATAGTCCTTCTCCGATGCGATTCGCTTCGAGGGGCCGCGTCCGCACGCCTCGATTCCCAGTTTCACGCAGGCGGGCAGTGCCAGCCTGGCCTTAATCCCCATGGCTTCAGCCGGGGTCCATCGTGCCGCAGAGGACTGCAAGACAGCCCAGGGCCGAGTTTCGGCAGGTTTGGCAGCCCTCTTGTGTCAATGCGCCATTGTTTTTGGGGATCTCGGACCCGTCTTACTGGCAAGCTATCGCTCTCGTCGTCCCAAAACAATTGAACACGCTGAGGCATAATCCCAGTACACAGTGAATACGCGCCAAACGGTTACCCATATTCGTTTGACCGTTTTTGTTTCATTCACGGGGGGGAAGACCCCAGCAGAAGCATCCCCTTTGCTAAAAAGAGGAATCACGCATTTGGAGTTTGGCCAGAGGGAGTGGTGATGGGATCGGCATAGGCAGAGAATTGTGGATCAGCTTGGTATTGTGACAGCCAAGGCACACAACATATAGTTTGTTCATTGGGCCCAGATGGGCTAGGTTTTATTGAGCTCGCTGTATTACGGTGAATCGGAGCTTCTTGTTTACATGTGTGTCGGCATTGGGAGGTATGGGGGGGAATATCCAGCTGCCTCCGGCAAGTCCCGCCACCGGGCCAGCCCAGCAATCTTGGTGGCGATTAGTTATTCCAGGGGGCACGGGAGGCCGTCACGTGTGCAACCTTGTGTTTCCAGGCTTGGGAGAGCCGTGATGAGGATAACAAGGTTTATATTAATGGTCAAGTACACGGTGATGATCCCTCCTCGTGGGCTGGCGCGACCAGATGAAACGAAATGCACAGGGACCCGCCAGGAGGAGGCACTGGACCTGGGGTTGGAGCAGGGCGACGACGCGATCAGGAACATCGATGTGTGCGGAGTGGAGCTGGAGGGAGGTCGCAGGTGCAGGGCTCGTTTCGCCACGCAACGCCAACTGCTCCACCATCAGCGGAGTGCGCACCAGATCAGAAACCTCTGCCACATCCTGACGACGAGCAACCAGTGCATTGTGTGCGAGAAGGTCTTTGCGGGGAGACTGTCGGCGGCGAAGCATCTAGAACGAAGCCTTCAGAAGGGGTGGTGTGGGAAGTACAACGATTCTAGACGCTTCGCGTATCCCCACCAGCCCGTCCAGAAACGACGCCCAGGCGAGTAGAGGGTCGTCCTGAGGGTTTTTTCGGCGTCTTGGGTGCCTCGGGGGGGCCTCTGTGGGCCGTTCGGAATCCTCTTTGGGGCCTCCTGGGGGCCTCTTGGGGCCTCTTGGGGCCATCTTGGGGCCTCTGGGAGCACCTTGGGTGCCTCTGGGGGGTCTCTTGGGGCCTCTTGGGGGCAAGTGGCGCCTGAGAAGATGACGGAGGTGGAGAGCGTCAAGATGGCCAAGGCGCGGGTAGTCGCGTCAGGGGCCAGCTGTGGTACGTGCAGACATGCGTACGGCGTGAGCGAGATCGACTACTTCATCGTGGCGGACAGCCTCGTCAACCAGGTGATGTACGTCAGAGTGCAGGAGGAGTGGCCGTCGGCGCCCCACAAGCCAGTGGGGCTAACACTCCGGCCCAAGGCGCAGGAGCGAATGGTCAGGGTTTTGGAGAAGCCAAAGAAGCTGCCAGAGCTGGGCATCGGATGCACCCCAGCGCCGCCGCAGTATCAAGAGATCGCGAGCTTCAGGTCGCAGGAGGTGGCCAACCAGGAGTGGAGGCAGTACATGCAGACGTTGGAGCAGGAGGCCTTCGCAGCACGAGGACTCGAATGGGCACCCGACCACCCCGCAGCAGGGCGGGCCGAGGAGCCGACATGGAGGATCAAGCCGCTAAGTTTCGGTGGTGCCAACGCGCCGCCAGCCGCCAGGGAAGCAATTTGGTGGAGGTGGCTCGCGAGGACGCTACAGAGCTTGCAAGGGGCATACGCGAGGCTCAAGCTGGCGAGAACTGGCGACATTCAGAGGCGCCGACAGGAGGAGGCAATCGCGCAGGAGCACCAGTTCATCATCACGCACCAGAGGACCAAGCACCTCAACGCAAAGGAGCAGCAGGGGAGGTGGCAGGCCAGGTGCGGACTGCTGGCCGCTGGGCTACTCCGAGGAGCGCAGCAGGAAGCGAAGCTGCAGCAATGGATGCAGGAGAGCCAGGGCAAGATGAAGGAGTACGACCAGAAGCTGCTCAAGGAGAGGCGAGCACGCTGGGCAGACAGGTTGCAGGAGGCGGCAGCAGGAGCAGCGGGTGGTTTACACAAGTTGAGCAAGGCTGCACCAGTATGGAGACCACGCAGGGCAGGCTCCATGGAGGACTCGGCGGACCCCATCGAGGCAGCTGAGTACACCCTCAAGGAGTGGAACGTGGTCTGGAGGGTCGGCGAACAGATCCAGAAGGTGGAGCGGCCGTGGGAGCGCGAAGAACGTGACAAGCTCGAGCCCTTCACAGACCAGGACGTCGACAAGCTTAAGGAGGCAGCGCGCACCTTCAGGAAAAAGACGGGGGTTGGAGTCGACAGGTGGCACCCCTCTATGTTGCAGGGTGCGTCGGACGAGGCTTACGTCAAGCTGTTGGACTTCTACATGGAGGTGGAGCGGACGCTGCGCTGGCCCATCCACATGGGCACTGTGCTATTCTTCATGATCCCGAAGACCTACACCACGGACAGGGTCATCGGGCTCCTGCCCACTGCCATCAGAGTGCGGGAGATTATGCGAGAGCCGTACATGGTCGAGTGGGCCAAGAAGAACTATCGGAGCTGGGATTGCACGAGCTACGGCAAGGCGGCGGAGGACGCGGCCTGGGAGGTGTTGCTCAGCCATGAGATGGACGATGTCGAGGAGCAGAGCGAGGAGACGCAGGCGACGGTTACGGCCGTTCTGGACTTGGTAAAGGTTTTCGAGAAGGTCAGCTTGCACGTGTTGCGGGAAGCGGGAAAGCAGCTCAATTTCAACACAGGGGTGCTAGCTGTGGTGTGCTCATACTTCGCCATGACCAGGCGCCTCATCGTAGGGGACTCGGTGTCCAGTGAGACCGAGACGGTCACCACCATCATCGCGGGTAGCAAGTTCTCGGTATGCTTCCTGAAGATGGTCATTCAGTCCACGGTAAACGGCCTGGTGGCCGAAAGACTGAGGGCGCGCTGGAGGATGTACGTGGACGACCTGCGCGTGCGGCTGCGACAGCAGCATAGGCACATAGTCACGGAGTTCGGAGAGACGATTGACAGCTGTTTCCGAGGCTTCGAGAGGCCGGGCTTGAAGTTCTTCGTGGGCAGCAAGGGCAAAGGTTTGCCAGTGGCGAGGGCACGTCCGTACTTGGGGGTCGACATCGTCACGCACGGCACGGCGGTGAAGACCAAGAGCGGCAAGAGGCACGCTGTCATGAAGGTCAGGAGTCGTAGGCTGCTCGCTCTAAAGGGCGGGCGAAAAATGACCAGGGGTGTTGGCTTGGCGTACAAGTGTGGCCTGAAGCGCTCGGTTATGCATGGATGCAAGTGCTTGGGCATGCCAGACCATCAGCTCCGACAGCTACGGCGAGAGGCAGGGCGACTGCTACCAGGGGGACGAGGAGCCCGCAGCCTCACCTTGCAGCTGGCAGTTGCGCAGGAGGAGCCTACATACGAGGTCACAGAGGCGCCCATAGTGAGGTGGGCGCGGGCAGTATGGCATGGCGCACACGACGAGGATGGAGGAGGTAAATGGGACAACATAGCCACCATGTTGCAGCGGGCATGGAGGCGGCAGCAGCAGGAGGTCGGCATGAAGCCTGCTTGGGCCCGGGTGCGAGGTCCAGCAGGGGCAGTCATCACGTCAATAAGGAGGGCTACGTGGACATGGCCTGCGTGGCACACTTTCGTCTCAAAGGAGGGTTTCGTGTTGAACATGCAGGAGGTGTGCCCCATGGACATCGCGGCGATGGTGCGCAAGGACGCGCAGGCAACCCTCTGGGAGGAATGGACGCAGGCGGAAGAGTTCAAGAGCCTGAGCCCAATGCCGTTGTTGGCGCCAGCTGTCGCGCAGCTACGCGCACGTGGTTTCCCGAAGCACGCGAGGAATGCGGCGAAGAAGGTCTTCGTCGGAGGTGCGTGGGCCATGGAGAAGCTGTGCAGGTGCAACATCGCACCCACGGACATTTGCTTGGCCTGTGGAGAGGCGGTGGGCACCGAGCATCATCGGTACTACAAGTGCCACGCGCTCAGGGGCCAGAGGCTGCAGGCGCAGGCGGACTGGCAGCACGTGGCGGAGCAGCAGGACACCAACATGCTGTGGACGCGCGAGCTGGTGAGGTCGCCAGAGGCGGACTGGAAGTTCGCGGGCATCGAGGAGGACCAGCACTACGGACAAGTGGTCGACGGTGAGGAGGACTACTTCACAGGCGACATCGTCTGCGACTGCTCGAAGCTCGGATACAGCGTCTGGGCGCAGACGGGCTGGGCAGCGATGTCCCTCAACGACAACGGCACCGCGAAGATGCAGATGTGGGGTCCGCTGCCGTGCTCGCTACCGATCCACGGGGGGGGGGTAAGAGAGCCGAGATGTGGGCCTTCCTCAAGGTGCTGGAGCGAATGCTGCCGCCAGGACGGGTCTATACAGACCACAAGGGCATCGTGGAAGGCTTGCAGAGAGGAGAGCTGCGGCGCACGAGCTGGAAGCGCCCACACGCAGACCTGTGGCGAAGGATCTGGCATAAGGTGAAGGACCTGGACCTTGATATTCATTGCGCGAAGCACGTGAAGGCCCACAGGTCCAAGAGCAGGATCGGGCAGCTTGGGGGTGAGGACCTGAAGATTGCGAAGGGCAACAGCGAGGTGGACCTGCTGGCAAAGGCGGGCGCGGAGATGGATGCACACTACGGCAAGCACCAAGCGTTGGAGGACCTCGCAGGGCGAGTACGTTGGGCGCTGCAGAACATTGGTTGGCGGTACCAAAAGATGGGCGGTACGTGGCCAGACGCGCCGCCCAAAGAGAAAGGTGCGCCGAGGCGATGAGTGCCGAAGCCGATGCTGACCCTGACCGAGCACGACGTCGTGGAGACGGGCGGTTGGCAGGTGTGCATGAGGTGTGGCGTTCGTGCGGCGTCCAATCGGATGCGCCTGAAGATGTGGCAAGCGGAATGCGCACGACCACTCTGGCAGGCAACAGACACGAGCAGTGCGGGAACAGGCAGCTCGCTGGAGGCCAGCGTGGCCATCGCAGCGGCGGCCGCAGCCGCAGCAGCACCAGCAGCAGCACGGCCTGGGGAACAACACGAAGAACGTGCTGTGCCTGAGGAGCAGGGCAGGCCGCGTCGTGTCGAAGTCCATGGCCCGCACGTGGTGTGCGTGGTGTGCGGTGCTCACTCGGCAAGGCGTCGGGCGGGTCTGGGGGCTGCCTGCCCAGGCCCGCTGGCGCCCCGTGGGCGATCCACCAAGGATGATGCGAAGAGGAAAAAAGCGGGACTGGATTCTGGCGGGTAAGAACCCGCAGAATGGCAAGCCGATGGAGCAGGGCGCCGTCTTGCCAGCGCGGCGTGGGGCTTGAGGAGCAGCTCCAGAAGCTGCCGAGGGGGGCGTTCAACTATGTGAGCATGGTGAACGTGGCGTCCGAGCTGGAGGGCAACCAGCTGGGCCAGGCCAATCAGGCCTGAGGCTTGCCGCAGTCTGCGGCGGACGAGCCCCGCGGCGGGATCCGCTGGGGGCTTTTTTTTTTTTTTGAGGGGGGGGGGAGGAAGGCCTCCTGGGGGCCTCTTGGGGTGCCTCTTGGGGCCATCTTGGGGCCATCCTGCGGCCTCTTGGGGCATCCTGGGGGCCTCTTGCGGCCATCGTGGAGGAAATCGATCAAAGAAGGGGGGTTCCTAAACTTCAGCCCCACCCCCTCAGAAGGCCAAAATGGGGCCCACGCCATAGTAAAATCAATTATGTTGGCTTCCTCGCCGAGGCCGTTTTGGACGCTCTAACTACCCGCGGCCCCCCTTGTCCAGGTCAGCGGGGAAGGGGTAGGGGGAGGGGTAAACCCCTCCCCGAAGGGGAAGAAGGAGGGGTGGAAGAGGAAACTTGTTAAACCACCGACGCCCTAAAGGGCTGGTGGGATTGAGTGATTCGCCCGTTGACGTTGCCGAGTTCTTACTCTGGTGAGCGATACGAGTTCGAGGGGGCTGATTGGGATGACTTCAGGAGGCACCGAGGCTCAAACCATCTTCCCTGACGAATCACAGCTGAGCGACCTGGAAGGCAGAGAGATGACCGACATGGAAGACCTTGGGATCCCCAACTGGCTGAAGCGCGGAGCGGAGAGGATGGAAGCTCCTGGATCGGACAATCCCAAGGACAGGAAGCCGAAGTCGCAGGAAACCGAAGGTGGCGGCGGCGGAGACAGGGGCACCAACAACGGCGTCGCGGACCTGGGCAAGGCGACGGCCAGGGCGACGGCGACGCAGGTAGTGGTGCTGGAGGAGTCCGACTACGACAGCGGGGCGATCAGAGAGGCAGGTGGCATGCTAGGCGCAGAGCTGGTGAACAGCGGGCAGGGGTACGACATACCCCTTCAAGAAGTGGAGGCGCTGGATCCTGAAGCAGACTGCGGCGACGGGCAAGCACGCAAACGAGAAGGTCCACAAAACGCGGGTGCAGCATTGGAAAGAACAGGCGATAAGGAGGACGCCCCAGCAGCTGGAGAAGGAGGCCGCTACCGCAAGAGCAAAGCCCAGGAGGACAAGGACGGCAAGCACGGAGCGTTCCCAATGGCCTACAGCAGGAAGGGAGGGGGGTGGTAGAGGACCAGACAGCATGGACGTTCAACAAGGACCTAGAGACGGACGCGAAGGTGACGGGCGCGGCGCCTCGAGGATTACTCGAACGAGAGACGTCCAGGCGTCTGGCGGCCGTGAAGAAGGAGTAGGCCTTCGCGGGGGCGAAAGGCTGCGAGCCTTGATCGAGCGGGGAGCTGTGCCCGCGGATGTACTGATGAGAGGGAGAAACACATTTCAGACCGACCTCTCCACCCTCCTTCCTCAGATCCCCGTTGCAATCTTGCCGAAGCCGAATTCGGCATCTAAGGGGGGGGGGGCGGGGGGGAGCTCGCGGTCGTGGTAGAGGGGGGGGGGAGGGAGGGGGGCGACAACGGAAAAGGTAGCCAGCCAGGGTAGAACGGGCTCTGGCAACCTCGAGGGGAACCTCTGACGTAGGGCCTTAGCCCTTGCGGGGGGTCGGCCGAGGGGTGACCTGAGTCCTTTGGCGGGGGCGGTCCTCCGAAGTGGGGCGCCGACTTGGCTGTGCGCCGAGGGGGTGGGCCGCCCTGTACGGAGGCAGCTTGGGCATGTTCCCGAGGGGCCAGGGCTTCGAGGACCCTTTTTACCTAACAGCGAAGACTGATAGGTTTCTAGTAGGGTCAAAAGAGAGCGTCCTGATTCCCCAGGGGGGTCTGGGCAGGATCCGGGGGATGCCGGGACTCCCCAGAACCTTATCCCAGGCCACATTTTGACTGCCCGGAGCCAACAGAATACCACTCCCAGGCCACATTTTGAATGCCCGGAGCCAACCGTAAGCCACTTCGTGTTTTTCGTTGTCCCGGAACACCACTCCCAGGCCACATTTTGAATGCCCGGAGCCAATTGTAAGCCACTTCGTGTTCTTCGTCTTTCCAGAACACAACTCCCAGGCCACATTTCGAATCCCCGGAGCCAACTGTAGGCCACTTCGTGCTTTTCGTGTTCCCAGAACACCACTCTTGTACAATATTTTGATTGCCCGGAGCCAGCTGTGGGCCACTTCGTGATCTTCGTGTTCCCAGAACACCAGTCCTGTGACATGTTCTGAATGCCCGAGCTGAGGCAGGCTGAGGCCGAGGCAGGCTGAGGCCGAGGCAGGCTGAGGCTGAGGCTGATGAAGGCTGAGGCAGGCTGAGGCTGAGGCTGACGCAGGCTGAGGCCGAGGCGGGCTGAGGCTGACGCAGGCTGAGGCCGAGGCAGGCTGAGGCTGAGGCTGAGGCAGGCTGAGGCTGAGGCAGGCTGAGACTGAGGCCGAGGCAGGCTGAGGCTGAGAGGCTGGGAGGCTGACGCTGAGGCTGAGGCAGGCTGAGGCTGAGGTTGAGGCCGAGGCAGGCTGAGGCTGAGGCTGAGGCAAGCCGAGGCAGGCTGAGGCTGAAGCTGAGGCAGGCTGTGGCTGAGGCTGTGGCTGAGGCTGAGGCAAGCTGCGGCTGAGGCAGGCTGAGGCTGAGGCTGATGAAGGCTGAGGCTGAAGCAGGCTGAGGCTGAGGCTGAGGCAGGCTGAGGCTGAGGCTGAGGCCGAGGCAGGCTGAGGCTGAGGCCGAGGCAAGCCGAGGCAGGCTGAGGTTGAGGCTGAGGCTGAGGCTGAGGCAGGCTGAGGCGGAGGCGGAGGCAGGCTCAGGCCGAGACAGGCTGAGGCTGAGACTGAGGCTGAGGCTGAGGATGAGGCCGAGGCAGGCCGAAGCTGAGACAAGGTGAGGCTGAATGGGGGGGTGGGGAAAGGGGGGGGGAGGAGTGGAGGCTGAGGCAGGCTGAGGCCGAGGCAGGCTGAGGCCGAGGCAGGCTGAGACTAAGGCTGAGGCAAGCCGAGGCAGGCTGAGGCTGAGACAGGCTGAGGCTGAGGCAGGCTGAGGCTGAGGCTGACGACGCAGGCTGAGGCCGAGGCAGGCTGAGGCTGAGGCTGATGCAGGCTGAGGCTGAGGCCGAGGCAACCTGAGGCTGAGGCTGAGGCAAGCCGAGGCTGAAGCTGAGGCAGGCTGAAACTGAGGCAGGCTGAGGCATCCGTAGGAATCCTTAGGAATCCCTAGGAATCCTTAGTAGGAATCCGTAGGCATCCTTAGGAATCCGTAGGCATAATTAAGCATCCTCAGGAATCCTTCGGAATCCTCAAGATTCCTCAGGAATCCTTCGGAATCCCTACGAGTCCATAGGAATCCGGATTCCTAAGGATTTCTAAGGTTTCCTAAGGATTCCTATGGATTCCTAAGGATGCATACGGATGCCTTAGGAATCCCTAGGAATCCTGAGGATTCCATTGGATCCTAAGGCCGTTGCCGCTGCGACTGTCATTGCGAATGCGACTGCGACTGCGAGAACAGCAGAATTCTACAACTGGATTCTCACCTGAATCTTAAGGGGAATGCTTCCAGATATGCTTATACACATCGCTGTTAGGTTGCTTTGCCGGGATGATTTATGAAAGAGCGTGTTCTACCGCTGCTGGCGGAAAACCGAGGGGGTCACTACCGGTTCGAACTCCTCCCCCCCCCCTCTGGAAAACCGGGGGGTGTCACTACCGGTTCGAACCCCACTACCGGTTCGACCCCCCCACCCACCCACCCCTCGAAAACCGGGGGGGTCACTACCGGTTAGAATCCCCCCCCTCGAAAACTTGGGGGGGATGCAGACAGTGGTGGGGACGGTGGTGGTGGGGACAGTGGTGAGGGGACAGCGGGACAGTGGTGGGGACAGTGGGACAGTGGTGGGGACGGTAGTGGTGGGGACAGTGGTGAGGACAATGGTGGGAACAGTGGGGACAGTGGACAGTGGTGGGGACGGTGGTGGTGGGGACAGTGGTGTGGGGACAGTGGGAATGAGGTGGAAACAGTGGGACAGTGGAGGGTACAGTGGTGGTGGGGACAGTGGTGAAGGCGGTGGCGAGGACGGCGGTGGGACAATGGGACAGAGGTACAGTGGGGACAGTGGTGGGGACAGTGGGGACAGTGGTGGGAACAGTGGGACAGCTCAGTGGGACAGCGGAGGAGTCAGTGGGACAGTGGGGACAGTGGGGATAGTCGGGCAGTGGTTGGGGCCGTGGAGAAAGTGGGGAGAGTGGAACCGTGGTGGGAACAGTGGTGGGGACAGTGGGGACAGTGCGACAGTGGTGGGGGCACTGGTGGGGACAGTAGGGACGGTGGTGGAACCAGTGGGGACAGTGGTGGTGAGGACAGTGGTGCTGGGAACAACAGTGGGGGATGTGGTGCGGACGGTGGTAGGGACCGGGAGTCGTTTGCTGGCGGTGAGGGGGGTGGTTCGAACCGGTAGTGACCCCCCCTCTGGTTTTCGAGGGGGGGGGGGGTTCGAACCGGTAGTGACCCCCCCCCAGTTTTCGAGGGGGGGGGGGGGGGGAGGGGTTAGGGGAGGGGGGGGGTTTTGCCGGGGGAAGGGGGGGGTCCAGCAGGGGAGGGGGGGGGGGGGGGGGGGGGATTTTTTCGTAGGGGAGGGGGGGGGGGGGAACCCCGGGCTCGGGAGGAAGAGGGGGGAGGAATTTTCCACGGTAAAGCGGCGGTGGATCACGCTCTCTCTGTACATCCACTCGCTCTCGCAATGCTCCGAGGCCCTAGTTCTCCCATGTAAACTGTTATGCAGAGACCGCCCCCCATGGAGCTGTTCGATGATGATGATGATGATGATGATGATGATGATGATGATGATGATGATGATGATGATGATGTGATGATGATGATGATGATGATGATGATGATGATGATGATGATGATGATGATGATGATGATGATGATGATGATGATGATGATGATGATGATGATGATGATGATGATGATGATGATGATGATGATGATGATGATGATGATGATGATGATGATGATACTGCTGGTGATGATGATGCTAACGATGCTGGTGAGGATGATGACGGTGATGATGATGCTGATGTTGATGATGGTTGTGGTGATGGTGATGGTGATGATGGCGATGAGGACAAGGACGAGGGTGAAGATGAGGATGATGATGATTATATTGAACAGGGTAGCGATGATGAACATGCTGATGCCGATGTTAAACATGATGGTGACGACGGTGATGATGATGATGATGATGATGATGATGATGCTGATGCTGATGATGACAACTATGATGATATTGATAATGGTGGTGCTAATGGTAGCTGTAATGATGATATGATGACGATAGTGATGCTAATTATGGTGATGGTGGTGATGGCCATGATTATACAGATGATGACACTGATGATGATGAGGATGACGAGTGATGATGATGATGACGGTGATGATGATGGTTATGGTGGTGATGATTATGGTGATCGTGATGATGTTGGTCATTGTGTTGGTGGTGATGGTGGTCATGGTGATGATGCGACGACGACGACGACGATAATGTTGCTGATGATGTGGATGGTTATGGTGAGTGGGGATGATGATGATGATGATGATGATGATGATGATAATGGTGCTGGCGAGTGTGATGGTGCGGGCGATGGTGATTCCATTGATGACGGTGATGATGATGGTGGCGATGGTGATGGTCATGGTTATGGTTATGATGAAGATGAGGATGATGATGGTGATGCTGATGATGGTGATGGTGGCAGTGATGATGATATCATGGTAATGGTGATGATGATGATGATGATGATGCTGACGGTGATGCTGATGGTGATGGTGGTGGTGGTGATGATGGTGGTGATGGTGGTGATGATGAGGGTGGTGATGATGATGGTTGTGGTGATGATGATGATTTTGATGATAATGGTGATGATGATGATGGTGATGATGATGTTCGTAGAGTTGATGGTGGTGATGACGATGATGCTGATGATGTTGATTGTGATGATGATGATGGTGATGATGATGGTGATGGTGATGGTGATGTTGATGATGATGATGATGATGATGATGATGATGATGATGATGATGATGATGATGATGATGATGATGATGATGATGATGAAACTCGTTTGGGCCATGTTGGGGCTGTCCTGGCCTCCTGTGAGGCAAGGGCCCTCTTGGGCCGTCTTGGGGCCCTCTTACGCCAGTTTGGGGCTTTTTTGGGGCCGTCTTGGGGCCTTCTTGGCCGCATGGTGGGTGTCTGGAGGCAGTCGTCGGCCCATCTTGGCGCCGTCGTGGTCCGTCAAAGGGCCTTCTAAAGGCCGTCCTGGGTCCCACGGAAGCCCTCCGGGGCCGTCTTGGATGCCCCTTGGGCCATCGTGGAGTCCTCCTGGGCCGTCTTGAGCTGGCGGCAGCCCGAAGAGGCGAAAAAAAAATCAAAAACCAAGGGGGCATTGGACCCTGTCGGAGGTCCTCTTGTAACCATGTTGGGCCCTCTTGGAGGCATCTTAGCCCGTCTTGAGTCAATATTCGGCCGCGGAACGTCTTCGAGGCATTTTGGGCCATCTTGGTGTCCCTGGTTGCCTGTACGGGCCGTCTTGGAAGCTCGGGGCGCATATCCATCGTGTTTCACGAGAGACCGTGACGTGGGAGGCCCTAAGGCGCTTCCGAGCAGCGCCTGGAAATGCGGGAAGTGCACGACCCTCGAGCGGGTGCGCGTGGGATGAGGGGCTAAGAGTTTGCAGCCAAGCGGGACGTGCTCAATCCTTGGGTGGGCGCGCATGGAATGAGCCTTCAGGCATTAGATGCAATGCGGGAAGTGTACCATCCTCGAGCGGGCACGCGTGGAATGGGGGATTAGGCATTAGCTGCTGGAAGTGCACCATCCTCGAGCGGGCGCAAGGCAAGTGGCATCTGAAAAGAAGGGTGATGCACGCAAGAGTCTGCTAGTAGAGGGAGGGGCGATCCCTCATTAGAATTCAGAAAGCTGTACCAGACGGACCTGTTGGCATTCTTCTACGCCTCAACCTGCTGGGGGGGGCGCGGTGGCGAATTGGGAGCGTGTTCGGAGCCGTTGTTAAGTTCTCAAGGGGGGATCCCTCAGATCGACGTGGCTCGACCCAGATGGACCAGGGCTCCATCGAGTTGCTTAACCTGTAGGGGTTGCACGGAACCGCAGGATGATCGCGCACAGAACAGCTTCGAGTATGCGCCTTTTCCCGTTTGAAGAGATGGCCACGTGACGTTTCAAGAGGACTGCGCAGCAATCCCAGTTTGAGACGCTTCAGAAAGGGCCTCGGTTTCGAGGGTCGAAGAAGTTGACATATCTTCCCCAGCGGAAGCCAGCGGAATTAAAAGTTGCCTTCCCAAGAGATGGTAGTTTTTTGGGATTCAGGGCTTCCGAAACCGACCACATGACGTTACAACAGGACCGCGCAGCAATCCGTATTTGAGTAGTTTCTCCTGCTCTTCGGCGGCGCAACCGTGTGGGGAAGGCAGAGGGGGCTGGCCTTCTCAGAAGGTGGCGAGGCCTGTCAGAAGCTCTGCGGCCTTCCGAGAAGCCACCCGTGGCTTCGGAGAAGGCTCGAAAGGTTTCTTAGAAGGTGGGAGGGCTTCCGAGAAGCCAAGCCGCGTTGCCTGAGAAGGCCGCCCCCCTTCTGCCTTCCCCCGCAAGCGCGCCGTCAAAGTTGGGCCGTTTCTTCCCCAGACGTGCGACGTCGTGTCCTTTGTCACAGAGTGGACCCCTGGAGGTCTGGACCCCTTCCCCCGGGACAGGTTTTTCATTCCGAGTCGTTTTTTCGGATGTTCTCACGGGCTCGGCGAGGGCCCTCGGAGGCCGAGAGTGGCCCAAGAGCTTACCGACGCGGGGCCGTTGCCTGGCAGAGTCGATGCACGTGTGATGGCATGCGCTCGTGGAGCGAGCACGGCACGGGCCGCGCGAGCTGTCAGGAACTGCCCCAGTCGCTCGCTCCGGTGGACTTCCCCTCGCGCGCAGCAGTGCAAAGTCTGTCCAAAGCGCATGAAACTTGCAGCGCCCATGGCGGGTGGGACGTTTGCCGCGTGAGTGTCTTTTGCCCTCTCGGCTTCTGCCTCCTCCCCACACAAGTGTCCGGGCCTGCTCCGGCCGGCTCCTCCCCCACGGCGCCCAGCCGCGCGAAGAGACACTGCGCGGTGTTCCTCAGCGGCGCGCTGGTGCTCGACACCCCGGGTAAATTCTTCCTGGGCCTCTTGGGCGCTGCAGGAGCGCCCAGCCGCGGGGTTCCTCCATCGTTCTCCTCCTCTTCTTTCGTCTCCTCCTTCTCCTCCTCCTCCCGTCATCCTTCTTTCTTCGACATGTTGTCGGGCCGTCGTGGCCCGTAGCGTCAGTGTCCTCCTCCTCCTCCTCCTCGTCCCCCTCCTCCTCTTCCTCACCCTCCTCCTCGCCCTCCTTCTTCTCCTCCTCCTTCTCCTGCTCTTCCTCCTCCTGCTCTTCCTCCTCCTATCCTTCCTCCTCCTCCTCCTCCTCCTCCTCCTCCTCCTCCTCCTCCTCCTCCTCCTCCTCCTCCTCCTCCTCCTCCTCCTCCTCCTCCTCCTCCTCCTCCTCCTCCTGCATACGCCGCCAGGATGCGTTGGCTTAAGAATTGGGTGATTCGAATTATCGAGGCCGTCTTGAACGACGTCGCGGCGATTCCGCTCATCGCTTTGGAATTGGATGATGCACCTGCTGAGTTTGAAAAGGTTCCAGCGCTGATTGATCTGCGCGCGCGCACTCTCCAGCAGGCTTTGTGCGCGGATGTCGCCCGGCAAACGTTTAGGGCAGAGAGTGCAAACGAGATTTTGGATTCCTTTCTCTCGGATGCGGCCTGCGTCCTGGACGATCAGAAGGCGAAAGGTAAGGCTTCTGGAAGGGAAGCGTGGCGTGCCTGGGTCGTGGAGCACACCGAGTGTAACACTGGATGGATTCATCGTTGGACTAAGCCTTAGGAAGTTTGGGCGCCAAGCCAAGTGAAATGACATGGGGAGTGGAAAGGACAGTCCACGGAATTGCTGGCAGCTGAAGCAGACAGATTCCATGGGCTATGGCAGGCAGTGGAGCAGCCCTTACCAGCATGGCAGTGTGAAGATGATATCGTGTTGCCGCCAATCTCTGGGGAAGATGTGAAGGGGGCAGTCAAGACATGTAGCCACACAAATTCCTCAACTTACGGTGGAATGCATCCCAAACATTATGGAGTCGCGGGGGATGAAGCCCACAATCTATTTGCGAGATTATTTACGTGCGTGGAGCGCCATGGGAATTTCCCCCCACGGTCTTACAGGCCGTGCATGCTGGGATGTTTCCGAAGGCTACAAAACAGAATGGCCCTCGATTCCTCTCTGCCTTTCGAGGCATCCACGTATGGCCCTCGATGTACAGAGTAGGGGGAAAGGCACGTCAGGGAATTGCTCGAGAATGGGAAAGGAGGCATCTGATGGAGAGCCTTGCACACCAGAAAGGTACGTCCATTCTTGAAGTAGACTTCCTCCAGGGATTGGTTTCCGAACACGCCGCACAGTGTGAGAGACCCCTGCGTACTGCAAATGTGATGTACGATATGGAGCTATTACGAGCACGTGAACAGGGAGCTCGCGTGGGCACGGGCCAAAAAAAGTCGGTTCCCCACGACAGCATGTACCAGGCTAATAGGGCACTTGGGCATGAACGGAGTAGCCATGGAGGGAAAGATTCCAAAGGATGGGATTGCTGCCGGATGCCCCTTTGCGACATCCGCTGTGCAGGCTAACTCCTGTGAGCCTGTCGGCAAACTTCCCGCCGCCTTGGCAGAGATCGGCCTGGGCGTTTTCCCATTCATTGATGACCGGATGCTGCAGGGCACGCACCAAGAAGAAAATAGGCGAGTGGAGAATACACATTGTTGATTTCGAATGATTCGAAAGTTCTTTGATTTCTCCGGGGGGCCAAGATCCCTTCATTTCTAATTGTTCTATCCTGGGCCTCTTCCTGACCACCAGGGGGCCAGGAACAATTAAAAACGAGCACGATCGCAAATGAACGACGTGTACAAGCAATTATGAAACATGAGGTCCTATGTAAAATTGTTGCTGGGAAGACTGCGACGGTGGCCATTGTCCGATCGGCTACTGAACAAGATGCAGAAAAGCATGAAACAGCACGGTTGAATTCACCGCCGAGGAGCCCCCCAACCTCAGCATTGATGCACTCGCGGGCCAGAGGAGAGCGAGGATTGGAACTCGCCCGACCCTCAGGGGCAGGCTTGTGAAGCTCGAGAGGAGGGCGAACAAGCTCCGAGGGGCACGGGCGGTCTCCACGGACATCGCGCTCAGCAGGACATACGTTTGTGGTCTCAGGTCCTTCGGAGCTGAGGTTGTTGGGTTGGACGGGAAGGAGTTGCACCAAGCACAGAGACCCCATCATCGAGCTGGCCTTGGGGCCGGTGGCACTGTGGTGTGGAAGGTTTGCACGGGTGATATGCCAGGGCGGGATTTCCCGAGGCTTCTCCGCCTGGTGACCAAAATGTGCGCGAGAGATCCGATTAACTGGAACGAAGTCCGAGGCCCCCTTGGTGTTGCCTTGATGTCTCTTGGAAGAGTAGGCTGACGACACGACGCGCCCTTCGACTTGTTGGAATCAAATGGCAATCATGTCATTATTACTTCCACCTCCCCTCAGAAGCTTCAGATTGGCCTCAAAGCGGACTGCTTGTTGGTGTTGTCTAGGAGGGCGGCCTCCAAGCAAGCTGAAGATATCTGGAGGCACGGTTTTGGACATGCATGTTGCCAGGAGGCTTTGCGGCGTCAAGTCCCCACTGAACTCGGCAGAGAAGTCGGCGCTGAAGTCATTTCTACTGCAGCAGCAATGGACAAAGACGCGATTGCATCGAGCAGGTTATGACACGAACACTAGATGCGATTACGGGCATCCCACGGAAAATATGCACCACAGGCTGTTGCATCGCCCCTTGACACAAGCCCTCCGCGATGATTTAGAGGAGGAGGTTTGGGTTCTAGCGAACGGTGGCCAAGGACGGCATCCTCTACTCCTTGGTTTTCAAGCAGAGTGCGCTTTTGTGTTATTCTTCCCGGAGGGACTGGGGGATCAGGATGGCACTTCCTGGCGCCGTGAGTCGTCGGTGTCGTGCGAAGAGGCATTCAGAGGAGAAGTGCATTCGGATTGAAGTATTTTCAAAGACGGACATTGGATGATGTGTTGTGCGGGATGGGGCCTGGCTGTTCTTGACCAGCACGGTGAATTATGGGCGACCGATCGCGGCCGAGCGCGGGGAATATTTCCGCAGACCAGCCCTGCCGCAAAGAAGGTTGCAGCGTACGTCGCCTTGACCAGTTCCCCCACATGACCTACTGCACTGCTGATTTCCAAGGCGTTGTAGGAATGACTGGCTGGCTCCCTGGTAGACTGCACAATAGGAGATCTTATTATGCTGGTTTAGATATGCAAACCATAGGCCGCAGAGTTTGCAATGCCCAGGTTATTAAGACCAAATCGCATGGAAATCCTGACACGCTTGCGCCAGGATGTGATGAATGGCTATGGGCCGTCGGCAATTCGGCGGCTGACAGCGTGGCCAAGACCAGAGCTCTCAGCCATAATCGAACCTCCAGCGAGAAGGTTGCAGCTGCCCTCGCGAGCAAGGCTCTGAAAGCTCATTTGATTCATGCTGCCAAAGCTGCGCTTGTTTTCGCCCGATTTCGACCTTCCCCACCCCAAAGGCCGCGACTGCAGCGCAGGCCGAGGGCAGGGAAGGGAGCCATTCTGACGGCACCTTCATCTGGTGCCCCGGCGGGCTTGGATATATCAGGGCAGGCCGCTCGGGAGTGCAATTACCCACCTCCTCTTTGCCTTCTCGGACGGCCCCCCTGCTGCGGGGAAGCGCACCGACCACGTCAAGCCCACGCCCCTGATGCCCTTCCCGCCCCTGCCCCCCCTCCCCTCCTGCCCCCGCTTCTCCTCATCAGCGGGCCTGGCAATCCCGCTCCTCGCGCTGGAGGTGCGCGGGATGTTTTGGGAAGCGCCAGAGCGAAGAGCGTCCTGATGCGGGCCGTTGTCCAGGTTTTCCACATAGACTCCTCGATGTGCTGCGCAACCCGAACGGTCACAAACTGTACATCGCTGATTTCTCTGCCTACGATGACGGGTTCATTATAAGATGTAGCGCCTGTGGAAGTTACATTTCCGATGGGCCTGTGAATTCACAGGATGCGCACGGTGAAAAATTCAAATCCGATGGCGCGAAGGCCGCTTGGAGGTGCGTCGGGGAGCTGAAGTATCCTTCGCACAAGCAGGGGACGGCCAAGGTGCTAGAAACTGCGCTTGACTTGGAGCTGCGCCGAGAGAGAAGTGCCCAAGTTCTACTGTTCCTTTCTCCGGCCTCCTCCTCCTATTCCTCCTCCCCTTATGTCTCTCTTGTGTTCCAGCCTGTGCAACCGGCATCCAGGTTGTCTCCGCCAGCGCTTACGAGAACATGTCCGCCAGCGCTTAGGAGAACAATGGACTGTGTGGCGGAGTCTTGGTCCCCGAAACCCGATAGGGTTTTGACAGTTTGCATTTGCGCCGCGTACCGATATCTGAAAGAGCGCGTTCTGTGGTCGCTTGGAGGGAGGGGGGGGTTGGGAACCGGACCCTCCCCCCCCCCCTCCTGGATGGACGGGGGGGGTTCAAACCCCCCCCCCACCCCCACCCCCCCTGCTCCCCCTCTCCTCGGGCCGGCGCTTGCGTCGGCGGGTGGCGATGGCGGCGGGGACGACGATTTCCATTTCTGGGCTGCGCTGGCCGGCGCCTGCGGCGGCGGGCGGCGGTGGCGGGGAGCCTCGACGAGGACGACGGTGGTGGTGGTGGTGGTGGTGGTGGTGGTGGTGGTGGTGGTGGTGGTGGTGGTGGTGGTGGTGTGGTGGTGGTGGTGGTGGTGGTGGTGGTGGTGGTTGTGTGGGTGGTGGTTTGTGGTGGCGGTGGTGTGGTGCTGCTGCTGCGGTGGTTTGTGTGGGGGTGGTGGTTTGGGTGGTGGGTGGTGGTGGTGGTGGTGGTGGTGGTGGTGGTGGTGGTGGTGGTGGTGGTTGGTGGTGGTGGTGGTGGTGGTGGTGGGGTGTGGTGGTGGTGGTGGTGGTGTGGTGGTGTGGTGGTGGTAGTGGTGGTGGTGGTGGTGGTGGTGGTGTGGTGGTGGTGTGGTGGTGGTGTGGTGGTGGTGGGTGGTGGTGGTGGTGGTGGTGGTGGTGGTGGTGGTGTGGTGGTGGTGGTGGTGGTGGTGGTGGTGGTGGTGGTGGTGGTGGTGGTGGTGGTGGTGGTGGTGGTGGTGGTGGTGGTGGTGGTGTGGTGGTGGTGAGGGTGAGGGTGAGGGTGAGGTGTGGTGGTGGTGGTGGTGAGGGTGGTGGTGAGGGTGAGGGTAAGGGTGGCGGTGGTGGTGAGGGTGAGGGTGAGGGTGAGGGTGGTGGTGGTGGTGGTGGTGGTGGTGGTGGTGGTGGTGGTGGTGGTTTGGTGGTGGTGTGGTGGTGGTTTGTGGTGGTGGTGGTGGTGGGTTATAATGGTGGTGGTGGTGGTTTGATGGTGGTGTGGTGGTGCTTTGTGGTGGTGGTGGTGGTGGTGGTGGTGGGTTGTGGTTGCAGCGGTGGTTTGTGGAGGTGGTGCTGGTGTTGGTGGCGGTGGTGGTCGTGGTGTGGTGGTTTGTGGTGGTGGTGGTGGGATGTGCTGCTGGTACTGGTGGTGGTGGCGGTGGTGGTGGTGGTGTGGTGGTTTGTGGTGGTGGCGGTGGGTTGTGCTACTGGTAGTGGTTGTGGCGGTGTTGGTGGTGTGGTAGATTGTGGTGGTGGTGGTGGCAGTGGTGGTGAGTTCTTGTGCTGGTGGTGGTGGTGATGGTGAGTTGTGGTGGTGGTTGTGGTGGTGGTGGTGGCTGTGGTGGTGGTGGTGGTCGTGGGGTGTTGTGTGGTGCTGTTAGTGGTGGTGGTGGTGGGTTGAAGCGGTGGTGGTGGTGGTAGTGGTGGTGGTGGTGGTGGTAGTGGTGGTAATCGTCGCTGCGTCCCCGCCGTCGCCGGCGCCAGCGCCGGCGCTTCTGGCCGCCGCCAGCGCCGGCGCCGGCGCGAGGGGGGGGGGTGTTTGAACCCGCATGTGGGCCGAATCCCAACCAACTGGGCCCAATCCCAACCTGCTTGGGATAGCCTCACAATAAGGTTTCAATTGTAGAGAAGCCCAAGACGAATGTGCGGACCGAGGGACACCTCTTATGTCAACGCGGAGGTTCTGGAAGCCAACATACGTGCCAGAGCTGGAGTTGGTCTCAGTTAGGTCTGCGCACGAGCACTGTTAAGATGGGCAAGAGGGCACCGAACTGTAAGCAAAACCGCACCGAATTGCATCGACTCTAAAATATGCAAAAAGGCTGCTAGTAGTAGTAGTAGTAGTAGTAGTAGTAGTAGTAGTAGTAGTAGTAGTAGTAGTAGTAGTAGTAGTAGTAGTAGTAGTAGTAGTAGTAGTAGTAGTAGTAGTAGTAGTAGTAGTAGTAGTAGTAGTCGTCGTCGTCGTCGTAGTAGTCGTAGTAGTCGTAGTAGTCGTAGTAGTAATATTAGTAGTACTATTAGTAGTAGTAGTAGTAGTAGTAGTAGTAGTAGTAGTAGTAGTAGTAGTAGTAGTAGTAGTAGTAGTAGTAGTAGTAGTCCCCCCAAGGCTCTGGGGAGCCTGTGGGCGGGGGGGCTACTGCTGCCCTCAAACCGCGGGTGGCAGCCACCCTTCCTTTTCTCGCGCCCTTACCGTTACGCACACTCTTCCTTGCCCTGAAGGGACGTCCTGGGATGGCGGCGGCCGCTGGCGGCGCCGCGGACGCAGGTGCAGGGGCTCGAGTGGCTGGGAGTAACGTCGCGGCGGCCCGAGGTGAAGGCGGTGCGCTGGCAGCCGCAGTGGGCAGCGGAGGTGCCGGGGCCGCCCCGTGCGCCTCCGCTGCCGCACGCGCATCGGCCGATGCAAATGCCTCAGAAATCCCAATGGACGGCAGCATCGACGTCCACATGCGGGGCAGCGAAGGCCAGCCGGCGCAGCGGCGGCGTCGCATGACGGGAGGACGGATCACTCGATGGCGCGTCAGCGCCCAGGCGACCCGCGGCAAGCAAGCCCACTGCACCCGCTGCATGGGAGGCTTCGAGGCGGGCGAATGGCGCGTGGCAGGCGCCGTGGCGCGCCCCGTGGGCTCCCAGGCGCACGCGGGCAAAAGTGGTTCCACATGGCCTGCGTGGATGGCCCCCTGCCACCAGCGACGGCGATGGAGGGCTACACGCAGCTCCCCGAAGGTGACAGGGAACGCCTCACAGCGGCCCTGGAGGCCCGAGGTGGCCCCATCTTGCCCCTGCTGGAGACGGTCGAAGGCCAGGTGCGGGAGATGGCGCGGCAGGGAGCGCTGGGGTCGCCCCGAGGCTCCCTGCCGCCGCCGCGCCAGGGGCGTATGGCCCAGGCTCACGAGGGGCTCCCCCTGTGTCAGCCGAGGCAGCGGCACCGTCCACCGCGGACATCTTGCAGCCGCCCCTGGACGCCCCTGCGGACGTGGACGACGACGGGGGGCTCGAAGCAGGCGTCTACGACGACTACCTGGACGATCAGGTGGCTGACGAGGATGCGTACCACGAGATTGGGTTTGTCAATCTGGATTGGTGGGACGCCATCGGGTGGGACCGCATCCTGCTACAGGGCGCGCCCACCACAGCCATGATCCCCGACAGCATGGCTGCCGCCGTTAGCCACGTGAAGGTGCGGCTGCGCCTAGCGATCGAGCAGGCCCGCCAGGGCAGCGACGACCAGGCGTCGCGCACGCTGACGCGGCTGTGGAAGGTGTTCTTATCGTTGGATGGGCTGCTGTTCAGCGAGAACGCGACCCCGACCCCGACGACGCGACGAGAACGTCTCCAGGAGCGTTTGCAGTGGATCCAGGACGGCCAATGGGATGTCGCCTGGCTCTCCATGGAGGACCAGACGCGCACCTCGGTCACCACGAAGGGCCGCGAAGACCACGTCGCGGCCCGCGTTCGCCGTGTCACCGAGCTCGCGCGAGCTGGCGAAATGTCTCGGGCGGCAGCGGCAGTGTGGCCCCAGGGTGACATGGCGGATGCAGCGGCGGTGGTGAGGAAGTTTAGCGCCACCCAGCAGCCTGCGGCGCCTCGCCCAGGCGAATGGGGCCCTCCCCCTGGCACTGGGGCCGCCCCGCATGGGCCAGGGGGGGGGGCCCGCAGCGGCGGGGGCCGACGTGGCGATGCCGCCAGCCACGCCCCCTCACGAGCTCAACGGCGCGGCAGAGCTCCACCACCGCGTGGCCAACCACCTCAAGCGTCAGTTTGGCCGCTTCCCCCGCCGTGGCGGGGCGGGACCTGGAGGAGGACGCTACGAGCACTGGGCCCCGCTCAAGCACGACGAAGACGGAGCGGAGGCGGTGGCCAACACGCTGGCGCGCCTGGCCATCGGCGACCTTCCTCCCGAAGCTCTAGCCGCCCTGACGGCGGCGCGCCTCGCAGGCATCCCCAAGACAACCCCTGGGGACGTGCGAGCCCTGGGCTGTGGGAATGTCACCCGCCATATGGCGGGCCGCAGCGCTGCCAAGGTCCACCACAAGGACATGCGGGCGGCGGTGGGGGGCCAACAGTTTGGCCTGGCTAAGGGCGGGCGCGGTGCCCTCCACCGACGCCTCTGCACGATGGCCAACTCGAGCCCAGGCAAGTGGGCGGTGGCGGTGGACCTCGGGGATGCGTTCAGCAACATCCCCCGCGACCTCGTGAAGGAGGCCGTGCGCTCCAAGGTGCCGGCTCTGGCGCCGCTGGCGGAGGCCTGGCCCCCTGCTCGCACACGCCACGCGGCGGGGGGTGGGTCCCAACCTGCCCAGCTGGTCGACCAGATCCGCGGCCTCGACCAGGGCTGCCCGATGAGTCCTGGCTTCTACGCGGTCGGCACCGCGGATGTTCTCAGCATCGGTCGCATGGCCGTGCGCGCGGTGGACGTCGAGGGGGATTGCCTGGCGTTCTTGGACGACACGTACTTCGTGGGCACCGCGGCCGCGGTGTTCCGCGGCTTGGATGCCTGGCGAGCCCGCATCGAAGCCCACGGGATGAAGCTGAAGATGTCCAAGACCCAGATCTGGCCCCCGGATCCTCAAGCTGTCCTGCCGCCGGAGTTTGCGGAGTACGCCCAGTACCGCGCCCAGAAGCTCAAGGCGGTGGGGTCTACCCTGGCCTACACAAACCACGACGTGGATGCCGACTGGAGGGGCGTCCCGCTCACGGACTTTGCCGCCCTGGAGGACTTCGACGAGGGCGGCCCCGCGCCGGCTGGCGGTGCCGGGGTCGCCCCGAGCGCCGCCACGCCACTCCCTTGCGGCGAGGCCTTCCTCCAGAAGCAAGACCGCTACTTCCGAGAGCCCCTGACGCTCCGCACGCACGGGCTGTCTGCTTTTGACGCCTTCCAGCTGATGAGGATCTGGTCGAGGGGCGCCTGCGCCCACATCCAGCGGGCGCTTCCGCTCACGGCGGCGCGGGGCCGCAGGGTGGATGACGGAGTGGTCGCCTTCGTCAACGCCCTTCTGGGGGTCACGGCTGCCCCCCGAGAACAGATCTTCATTAAGGTCAGTGACGGAGGCCTGGGCTGTGGCAGCGCCGAGCAGCGCGGCCCCGCTGCCCCCCTGGCGCCCTGGGAAGCCGGGATCCACGCGGCTGCCCAGGAGCTCCGCGAGATGACAACGATTGGCTTCTTTCGGCGGTGGCCGGGCCTCGGCCGCGCCGTCTCGGCAGCGGACGAGGAACAGGGACGGTTGGCTGGAGGCCGTCGCCCCCAGAGTGATCGTTGGCAGGGCCTCTCGGAAGGGCGGAGGGGCAAGGACCAGAAGACGTACACCCAGCACGTACGGGACCACGCCACCAAGACGTTCTTGGCCGCGCTGCCGGTGACAGCGGCGGCGGCGGCGCATAGTGCCTCGGGCAGCTTAGCGGGCGCCTGGTTGGATAACTTCGAGGGGGTTTCGCCCCTCGCCGACCATGCGTTCTGCATTGCGGCCAAGAGGCGCATGCATTTGCCGCTGCTGCAGTCCGAGTGCACGTGCCAGAACCGACCGGCGACGCCCACTCGCGCGGCGGCGCAGGCTGGCCCGGCGCGCGGCCGCACGGTGGACGTCCGCGGCGTTCACGCGCTCAACTGCCCACGGGGAGGTGGCCCGGTGCGCCGCCACAACGCCATCCGAGATGCCGTGGCGCTCTGGTTGCGCGGGGTGGGCCATCATGCCCTGATGGAGCAGGTCATCCCAGAGTGGCACACGGAAGAACAGGGCGCGGCCACACTGGACGTCGTCTACTATCGAGGTCTCCATGGCCGGGTATGTCTCGACATTAGCTTGGTGGACGAGGTGGCCGTAGCCCAGACGGGGCGGCCGCATCAGGCATCCCTGCAGCGCAGAGAAAAAGTGAAGCACCGTAGGTACCCATTTTCTGGTCTGCTGCCCTTTGTTCTCGATGTCAATGGCCGCCGGGGTGCAGAGGCGGAGACGTGGCTGCGCCGCGCCGTAGGGGAATTGCCCGAGGCCGAACGGCCCGCAGCGCGCTCGCCCCTGCGCTCGGCAGCGGCCAACGCCCTGCAGGGCCAAATCGCTGAGCAGGTCGCCCTGGCGACGGAGGACGTAATTAGTCGGGCTGGACGCCAGGGTCGCCCCGAGTGTCCGGTCTTGACTAGATGTGGCTCCCTCCCACACACGTGCGCCCCCTGACCCCCCCCTCCCCCCTTGCCTTCCTGCTGCCCTGATCAGTTGTAAAATCGTGGTCGCGTCAGCTGTGTGCACGGTACTGTATAGTTCCCTCATAGCGTGCATGATGCGCTCTTGCTTTGTCATGTCTGTCCCGCACGCTGCGTTGTGCAGTGACCCCGCCTTGTGCGCGTTGTGCTCCCGCCATGCCACTTTCGTTGTGCTCTTAGTCTTGAGCTGCTCTCTCAACCCGTCCGTGTTGGGCCATCATCCCGCCAGCAGCACCTGCCCGAGACCACTTGTAAAAGAGGCGTCAAGAGGCGTTCAAGATCGGGGTCGCCCCGCGGGTCCTGGGACCGTCGGCGGCCCGCCGCCCGCTTTGTCGCCCGCCCGCGACGCGGTTTCCTCGCCCCCCTTTCCCCTCTCCTGCCCGTCCAGGGTCCCGAACGGGGGTCAGGCCGTTTTCAGCCTGCACAAGGATCGGTCTCCACTCACTTGGAGCCGCTTAATTCTCATGTTTTACCTTTGCCCCGCCTTGGCAGTCGGCCGCCCCATGTTGGTTCGGTGTACAGCCTCTCCCCCTCCCCTCTCTTCCTCGACAGCTGTTTGGCTCGTGAGGTCTCGCTTCGCACGATCTCTTGAGCTGCACCTCCCGCGCCATCCTTCCGACCAAGTGATGGCGCACAAGTTCTCGAAGCCTGCGCCGATGCCGCGGCCTGCGGTGACGCATGCCGACTCCCCCAGTCACGATGCGGCGCCTCTTCGCGAGGCGTTGGCGGCGAAGGCCAAGGCGAAGGCCGAGGCACGCGCGAAGGCCAGCGGTGCGACCGCGGCCGACGCGCCCACCCCCAAAGCGGCGCCTGCGCAGCGCCCTGGCCAGCAGGTGAGCGCGTCGGAGAGCGAAGACGTCTCGGACGAGGGGTTCGACGTGATGTCTGAGGCGGCGACCTTTCGGACGGCGCCGACACAGCCCACGGGGTCAGCGACGCCTGCCGAGGGCGCCGACGGAGGCAGCGGCACGGGGCCGCCCCCAGTGCCGCTGCCTCTGAAGGTGCCTCGGACGGAGGCCCCACGGCGACGGCCGAGGCGCCTGCTGAGGCCCCCGCGATGCCCACGTCGGCGGTGGTGCCAGTGACGAGGGCTGCCCTGGCAGCGGCGGCCACCTACTCCAACTTCACCACGGAGCCGCGCCGCGGGTTGGACGCGATCACCCTCGCGCCCCACAACCTCCAGCTGCGGGAACAGGCTGTGAGCGGCCGCGGTGGCCGAGGTGCGCGCAGCGACGCCGATGGCGGCCGCTCCATGGACGATGAGACCGCCAGCGAGGCCCCGAGTGCAGCGACCACGGGCGCCCTCAGCGGGCATGGCGGCAAACGCCACCGCCGTCGCAGCAACAAGGCCGCCTACGGCAAAGCCCCCCCACCGAGCGGCGGCACGGCTGCCGCGCTCGAGGACGGCGAGATGATGGCGGACGAGGACTACGCCGAGGCGGGCTACGTCCACTGCATGGGTGCGTACTGGGCCCCGCCGCAGCGCCTGGGCTGGTGTCGGGTGTGCTCAGCGCTGGATGACTGGAAGATCATGATGGTGGAGTACGTGGACGAGCTCAGCTGTGGTGAGATGCGCCGCTACGCCGAGGCTTCAGATCACAACCCGCAATACCCCGAGCTGCGGAAGGGTGCTCAAGGCCAATACAAGCTGCACACGTGCTCGCACTGCGTGGCGGCGGCGCAGAACATCACAGAGCACGAGGCCGTGACGCGCGCAGCGCGCCTGAACAAGGGTGCTGGCTCCATCGACCACGCCGCCAAGAGAGTGGCGAAGTTCCGCGCGAGCTTCGACCATATTAAGGAGGGCATGGACGTACTGGTGGGGTTCGCGCTCTCCGACGACGGCTTGCTAGCCCTGCGGAGGTCAACGGAAGGCGTCGGGGTGGGCATCGATCCCGAGAGCACGGGCGCCCCCCTCAGCCACGGAAACGGTGGCGGAGGAGGTCGGTCGCCCGATGGCGGTGGAGGTGGTGCCGGGGCCGCCCCGCGCGCCACCTCCACCCCTCGAGGATGGACCTGGCCCCGCAGACCCTCCCCGCGGCGATGAGAGCGACCCCCCGCCCGACAACGATGTTGAGGACCAGGAGCGCCAGCTGACCAACGCCAAGACCGTGGAGGAGGTCGCGGATATCGAGCCCCTGCTGCGGCTCGGCCTCTCCAAGAAATCGCTGAAGCGTATGGCGCGGGCCTATGGTGTCCTCAAATTCGAGACCATGCGCACCCACATGCTGGGAGGCCCGGGGCCCATCCTGGAGAAGAAAGAGGACATGGTGAGGGGCGCAGAGGCGCAGGACGGGGTCCAGAAGTGGCTCGACGCGCTGAACGCGGAGGCAGAGGATGATGTGGGAAGGCTGAAGAAGGGCCTCCTGGAAGCCTCGGGGGTCGCGGACGCACACCTGGGACACAAACGCGCCTGGAAGGAGGAGTGTCAGGGCAACGCCACGGCGCAGGAGGCCCACCGACGGATGGGCGACTACACGGACCAGCTCTACCGTGGCAAGGGCTTCACGTTCAACATGTACTACAAGTGCTCGGCCAACAAGACCTGGGACAATCCCAAGGGATGCTGCTCGGTGATCCGCCCGGATCGCTGGACGCAACTGCTCACCTGCGCGCAGGAGGCGGCGGGGGAGACGGGCCAGCGCTGGCACTGCCATTGTGGTGCGCGCTACGCGACCTCCTACGGCGTCTGCATCGAGATGATAGAGGAAGAGCAGAAACCGCCTCGTGCGCACTACATGCACGCGGACTTCCCCGAGGAGGACAAGCGCCTAGCGACTGCGCACGAGGAGCTGGCGCTCTACGAACGCCGCCACAACCTTCGGGAGGGCAGCCTCACGGGCGGCGGGGGCGGCACCGGGGTCGCCCCGCGTGCCACCCCCGTCCGCACCGCCAGCGCCCCTCCAGGTGGAGTGGCCCGCGGCAGCCACGACCCGCCACCACCGCCTGCTGGGGCCCCGCCAGCGGCCATCATGGCCCCGCCGCCGCCGCCGCTGACGGCGCCCCCTGTGGCGCCGCCGCCGCCGACGGACCCGCCGACAGACCCGCTCCCGCAGCAGATCCTTAATGTTGCCGCCCTGAACGCGGCCCTCGGCGAGGACCTCGAGCGCCAGATCTTTGGGCCCTCAGGGCAGGCGGGCGGCAGCGGTGACCTCGGGGGAGAAGTGCAAGCGCTGCCGTCGCAGGTCTTTGCAGCCATTGCGCAAGGAGCAGGCCAGTCGGCCTGAACGATGAAACTCTGCAGGCCCACAGCATCGAATGCCTCTAAGCCATCGGGGGGCTACGTGAGTCCATGTTAAGATACCGAGCCTGCTACTTTCAAAGGTGCTGAACCTGTAGGTCTGCTCACGCCCCAGCTTTAGCAACGCCGCCTCGCTAGCGAGCGCGGGTGTGCCCACAGCGGTGCCCCCCTCGCGCCACGGCTCCTGTTGCTTAAGCCTCCGCTCTTCGCACGGTCATCTGTGCGCCTAGCCGTTCTGGCTTGACAAGTGGCTTGCCATCCTGGCCTCCTCTCACGCCTACTTGCGCTCGTGCGCCTCGCTGGCGGTGCTGGGGTCGCCCCGTGCGCTGCCGCGACGCCGCTGGGCGCCTAGCCACTTTGGCTTGCCATCCTGGCCTCCTTTCGCGCCTACTCGCGCTAGTTGGCCTAGATGGCGGCACTGGGGTCGCCCCGTGCGCTGCTGCGCCGCCGCTGTCGCTTTACTTTGGGCCGTAGGGACCAGCTGCCCTCGGATAAGCGCCCGCCGCTGCATGCCCGTCAGACCCGCCCTTTCACCCAGAAGAGGTGCTCGCTACATACTGGAAATGAGGCAGCCACATGGACGCTCTTCCCAAGGCAGTTGAGCCGTGGTGATGTGGCGCACGAGACCGCCAGTAGTAGTAGTAGTAGTAGTAGTAGTAGTAGTAGTAGTAGTAGTAGTAGTAGTAGTAGTAGTAGTAGTAGTAGTAGTAGTAGTAGTAGTACTAGTACTAGTAGAAGTAGTAGTAGTAGTAGTAGTAGTAGTAGTAGTAGTAGTAGTAGTAGTAGTAGTAGTAGTAGTAGTAGTAGTAGTAGTAGTAGTAGTAGTAGTAGTAGTAGTAGTAGTCGTAGTAGTAGTAGTAGTAGTAGTAAGTAGTAGTAGTAGTAGTAGTAGTAGTAAGTAGTAGTAGTAGTAGTAGTAGTAGTAGTAGTAGTAGTAGTAGTAGTCGTGTAGTAGTAGTAGGTAGTTGCAGTCGTAGTCGTGGTCGTGGTCGTAGTAGCAGTAGTAGGAGTAGTAATGGTAGTGGTAGTAGTAGTAGTAGTAGTAGTAGTAGTAGTAGTAGTAGTAGTAGTAGTAGTAGTAGTAGTAGTAGTAGTAGTAGTACTAGTAGAAGTAGTAGTAGTAGTAGTAGTAGTAGTAGTAGTAGTAGTAGTAGTAGTAGTAGTAGTGGTGGTAGTGGTAGTAGTAGTACTAGTCGTAGTAGTAGCAGTAGAAGTAGAAGTAGTAGCAGTAGTAGTAGTAATAGTAGTAGTAGTAGTAGCAGTAGTAGTAGTAGTAGTAGCAGTAGTAGTAGTAGTAGTAGTAGTGGTAGTGGTAGTGGTAGTGGTAGTGGTAGTGGTGGTGGTAGTGGTAGTGGTAGTAGGAATAGTAGTAGTAGTAGTAATAATAATAGTAATATTTGTAGGAGTAGTAGTAGTAGTAGTAGTAGCAGCAGCAGCAGCAGCAGCAGCAGTAGTAGTAGTAGTAGTAGTAGTAGTAGTAGTAGTAGTAGTAGTAGTAGTAGTAGTAGTAGTAATAATCCCAGTGGTAGTGAGAGGATGAGGAGGAGGAGGAGGAGGAGGAGGAGGAGGAGGAGGACGACGACGGGGGGGGGGAGGAGGAGGAGGAGGAACATGAATAGGAGGAGTGACCCGCACCAAAATTATTTCCGTCGGCCTAAAAATTTCTTCGCCGGCCTAAGGGTTTCTCCGATTTCCTATGGTTTCGTAAAGGTTCCTAAGGATTTCTGAAGGAGTCCGGAAGAATCCTGAGGAATTCCTCAGGGTCCTAAGGGATCCTAAGGATCCCAAGGAATCCCAAGGACCCGAAGGAATCCTACGGATCCTGATCCTAAGGGATCCTAAGGAATCCTAAGGAATCGAAGTACTTCTGAAGAAGAATGAACTACTTCTGAAGAAGAAAGAAGGACTTCTGAAGATCCCATGGTTGTAATTGGTCCCATTTCTGGTTGCAATTCGCTCCGAACGGATGGAATTGGGACAAGTCGGTTGTAATTCGTCCCATTTCGGTTTGAACCCCCCCCCTTGCCCGGCGCCAGGGGGTGGGGGGGGGAGCGAAACCCACCCCCACCCGCCCTGAGCTGCCTCTGGCCATCGTCGCTGCGTCCCCGCCGTGGGCGCTTCTGGCGGCCGCCAGCGCCAGCGCCGAGGGGGGCGGGGGCGGTTGAAGCCCCCCCCTGGGAGGGGGAGGGGGGGCGGTTCGGGAGGGGGGGGGTTTGGGGGGGAGGGGGGTCCCCCTGGTGTTGATCGACGGCGCCGAGTGTTGGGGGGGGAGGCACCCCCTGGTTTGAAACGCGCCGCCGAATGTTCCCAAGGCAAGCAAGCGCCCGTGAAACGCGTTCTCTCCGATATCTGTGCGGGTTGCGTGCTCAGGGCAGCCTGCCCTGGATGAGGAGGAGCTGGAGGTTGAGAGAAATATAAGAGTGGGGGGCGACATTCTGTTAACCACACCGTGGCTCGGCGCTGAGATGCACCATCTACCCCATTAAGGGAGATAACGCTGTCTTGCTACTATGTCGGGGCATGTTTTGCGCGCCGATGCTCTTGTACGTAACGAGCCTGAGGGGACAGACTTGTGGCGATTAGGTCGGTCCTGAGGCACTTGCTACAAATATCACAGGTTTCTGTATCACCGTAGCTGCTGTTTCAGTGCAACTTGTAATGTAGAGTAGGCAACTAATTGAATTGGTTTGTAGCTTGCCGCCTGATAGCCCCAGCCTTGCACTGGATTGGATTGTTCGTGGCTGTTCTTTATGGGTTGGGCCTTCTGGCATGTTGGTTGGAGAGCCACTATTTGCCGCCTAGCGGTGCATGGTCTGCTTTCCAACCTTCGTTGCTGGATGGCCCAGCTTGGTTCTCGACGTGTCCAATCCAATCCAATCCTCCTCCTCCTCCTGCTCCTGCTCCTGCTCCTCCTCCTGCTCCTGCTCCTCCTCGTCCTCCTCCTCCTCCGCCTCCTCCTCCTCCTCCTCCTCCTCCTCCTCCTCCTCCTCTTCCTCCTCCCTCGCCATCACCGCCTCTGTCCCCTGCCTGCTCTTCTGCCTCTGTCCCTTCCTGCCCGCCCGCCAGCCGGCCTCCTCCCCTTCATTGTCTCGCTGCGCCTCTTTCTCCCCATGGGATCTGGGCGTTGCAATGTTTCACCCCTGGCGTTCGCGCCCAGTCTCGGGCCCCAGGACCATCAGAGATCGGTTTGGCTCGAAAAAAGCTGCACATGTTGGACCTGGTTCCCTTCGCGGTGTTTGTCTTTCCGCGCTCCGTCCTCCTCCTCCTCCTCCTCCTCCTCCTCCTCCTCCTCCTCCTCCTCTTCCTCCTTCTCCTCCGTAGCTATTTTGGTTCAAGGCCAAATGACGATTCCAGAACTGCCTATGCGGAGTAGGCTCCCATCCAGCAACAAAGTTGTGCAGCCACAATCAGGGACGAGCTGCCGCCCACTTGCTTTCTTCATATTCGTTCCGCTGTATTGATTTGCCTTCGCAGCGAAGAGCCTCGGCTTCCAGATTCGCTCGTCGAGCACTGCTCCGAGCTGGCCAGCGATAGTCGTTGAAATACGCAGTGGTTTCGAAGCTGACTTGGCCAGTGGCAAAGTTCTGAACAGCGACCCGATACGTCCTGTGTGTACTACGACATCATGTCTGCCGCCTCCTCAGACAGGGATGACATCTCCAACGGTTCCACGTCCCGCAGCCGTCGAGATGACCGCCACCATCGCCGCGAAGAGCCTCGCCGAGACGACCGCCGTCACGACGACCGCCAGCACCGACGAGAAGAGCCTCGCCGAGATGGCCGGCGCGCTGCCCGCGAACACCTGGAACACCGTGGCCGCACGGGCTTCAGCAGTCAAGGCCCCGCATGTGCTCATCAGCCGCAACCCCGAGCCGCAGGACCGAGCACTGCACGTCCACCACCGACGCCTGCCCGCAAATCAGCCAGATCAGGAGGAAGTGCTGCGCCCGACGCCCCCGCCGTGGCCATGGAAGATGACGATAAGCCACCACCTGGCCCTGCTGTCCATGATCACCTCGTAGGCGCCGCCGGCCCCTGGGCCAACGCTAGGTTTGTCAAGCAGCAGCAGGGTCCCGCAGCCGCCGAACAGCTAACACGTGACATCGAACTGGCTCCTACGTTTCGCATCTCAGCTTGCTGCCGCACCAGCCACCCCAGTCGCTGGCCACGCAACCCCTGGGTCAGAACATGGACCACATCCTACGCCTACAGAACGACATGGACCGCTTCCTGGGATTCCCGAAGATCTGGATGTCGCCCTTCGTGAACTCATGCAACGCCAAGTCGCTACTGCCGCTACTCGCTTTCAAGCACAAGCCGACCAGCTTCTCGCTGAGTCTCGTGAAGGTTTCCGCCATCTCGTTCAGCAACAAGTTACAGCTACCGAACGCCGAGTTGACGGACTACGTGACGAAGTCGCCCGCACTCGCAGAGACGAGACCGCCAAGCTGCAGAACACCAGCGAGTGCGGCAACAGATCGACCAGATGCGCGACACGCTGGCCCTCGCCGAAGCGCAGACGCCGATCACGGACCTCAACCGCCTTGCCGAATGGGACCGCCGACCTAACCCGACGCTCTTCACCGTGGGCTGCCAGCGCCTCCTCGCGCCGAACGTTTTGCCCAACGACCTCCAGGAGTGGATTGCAGAGGCCAACCTGCAGTCAAATCACGTGGAACTGCTTGGCGATGGCGAACCCGCTCGCCGCTTCGTGACACAAGTCAAAGGAACAACGTTGTCGCAGTGCCCCGAGCCCTGGCTCTCTCGCGCGCCGTGCATTGGAAGCGTTTTACCTCTACCGACACCACAGGCCAACCAGTCGGCATCTATATCACCCCGGACAAGTCCCCCAAGCAGATCAAAGCAGAAGTCCAGACCAGGAAGCTCTCACAGCCCATGCAGCATCGCTACCCTCGCCAACGGTGGAGAGCCCCCCGCAAAGGGAGAGATCCACTGCGACTCCACGCCCGTCTCCAAGATCATCATCCGAGGCCAGGCCGATCCCTCCATTCTCCAGTGGAACGAGCAAACCTTCGACAACCCGCAGTACCAGCCCATCGACCGCGGCTATATCCCCACCTCCTTCCAGGCGCTCTTTGCTGACACGGAGACAGCCACGTGGCGTTCCTAACCACCACTGGGCTCCTTGGCGGCACGACGCCGCCGCGGAGCCGACTACCATCGCCACCTGGAACGCGCGGGCCCTCATGCGTCATAGGGGCAGGCGCCGCCGTCGCAAACTAGCCGCCCTCGTCAAGCACATGATGCGCAGGTGCGCGATCACGCTCCAGGAGGTCCACGGCTCCGAGGCCCTGCTCCGCACCTGGATCGACACGCAGCGGTACCCCGACCAGGTCTTCCTCTCGGCGTTCCCCAGCGCCGACGGCGACAACTCTACGGGCGGCCCTGCCACGCTCGCACCGTGGCTCTCGCCGATGGTGCTGGAACAGCTTCAGCCGCCTCAGCTTCCATTCTTTGACCACGGCGACTTCGCTCCTGGACGCGCCCAGATGCTCGCGACCACGCACGCCGTCAAGCACGCCACCACGGTCATCATGAATGTCCACAACCACGACATCGCCGTCGGCGAACGCCGCAAGATCCAGCAGCCCTGGGAGCTCAACCGCACGTGGGCGGGGACGAACTACCGCATGCGCACATTCATCGCGATCGGGGATTTCTATGTTGCCAGCCGCCCGCCATAGAGCTCCCCCCAGCCGCGGCCGCAGGATGCGCGCTTCGGCCTCGACAACAGCACGCGCCAGCAGCAGCCTTTCTGGAGGGCCCTCTTTGACTCCATGCTTGAGATCGAAACCGACCTCCCGACGCGCTTCAACCGTTCGGACTACAACGCCTCCACCATCGACCGCATCTCCATCAGCCCCCCTTCGCACGCCACGGGCGAGCTTATCATCAACGCAAAGGTTGCACGCGACGCCACGCTGCTCTTGGACGACGGCCTCAGCGACCACGCGACCATCACTTTTTCCATCGGGATCACGCCGCGCACGCCGTTGATTGATCAAGCCATCCACCCGTCGATCGTCCGCGAACCGAACTACGCCGTCTACTTCCAGCAGCTGCTCGACGCCACGAAGACCGACCACGTCTCCATAGGTAGCCGCTGGCGCACACACAAGAGGCCCACGACTGAAGCTGCCCAGCTGGTTCGTGACGATTGGGTTCGAAAGACCACCGGCAACGTCAACCAGTCGGGCTACCTCGCTGGGTGGGTCTTCACCGCGCGCCCCATCTCCAGGGCCGTCTGGTGCCAGGATCCTCAACTCGCTCGCCGCGTTGCCACCGCCACCGATCTGGGCGCCAAGTACCTCTCGATCGCCAATGGCACTGCCACGCTCCGCGACCCCCTTGACTTCGCCACCCAGGCCGCGCAGCTACACCGCGACCTCGAGGCCGGGCAACGCTCTCTTGCCCAGCAGGCTGCCCTGCGACCCCAGGGGCAAGAAGGAGCGTTGCCACCAGAGAAATTACATCTGGTCACGCGGGCCCCCCAGCGTCGGGCCCTACTTTGGGCCCCGTGGAAACGCCGTCTGGTCATCCAGGGAGTCCGGATCACGGGCGCTGATGGGCCCCAGACTATTAGAGAGAGTAGCTCCATCGCTGCTGCTCCACGCCCTCACGGGCAACCCGTCTTCGACGCGAAGCACGCCGACCACGCCGAGGTCCCCGACAACCTCCGCGCGCACATGCCGAAGGGCGACCTCCTCGACATCGAGGCGTTTGCCAAGCCACAGATCAAGGCCATCCTGCGCATAACATCCCCATCGGTTCCTGGCCCAGACTGCCCGCCGTACTCCGCCTGGCTCGCGCGCGAAGCCTCGCTCGACATGCTCGAGGACCTCTCCTTCTTCCTCTGCTCGGGCCAGGACTACATCCGCGACCTGAACGACTCCAACTTTGCCTTCTTGCCGAAGGGCGATAATGCGCAGGGCGAGCTCACCGCTGACAGGGCGCCCGAGGAAACTCGCCCGCTCTCGCTGAAGAACACGGACATCAAAGCCATCGTTGGAGCCGCTAATTGCATGATCAAGGGCGCCGTGGCACAGCGCACCCACATCGCTCAGCAGGGCTTCGTCCAGGGACGCAACCTCACCAAGCACATCGTCCGCTTCGACGCCGAGACGACGCGCCGTGCTGGATGGCTGCCAGACGCCGCCGGCTCCAGGCCCGTCTTCGCCAGCTTTGACTTCTCGGTGGCCTTCCCGTCTTTGGGGCGGGACTGGCACTTCATCGCGCTCGAGCACCTTGGCCCCCCGCAAGGCATCCTGAACCTTTTCCTCGCCATGCACTTTGCGCCCACCAGCTACATCAAGATCGACGGCGCGCGCCACGACACGTTCGCGATCGGCTCTGGAGTGGCGCAGGACTGCCCTGCATCAGGCTCTGTTTGGGCGATAGCCATGGACCCGATCACCCGCCACCTCGCTTCGTTTGTGGAGCACCCGAACGGCACGCCGAACCTGGTCGTCGGCCACCTGGGCGCATGCGCTGACGACATCGGCCTGCTGACGAACTCGGTCGACACGCTGCGACAAGTGACCGCTCCGTTTGCCGCCGCGGAGGAGCTTGCGCCCCTATCTTCGAAGCCACGCAAATGCTCTGTCGCGCCTCTCTGATCTGCCGCGCCCCCCGCCGCCATCGCCACCATGAAAGCGCTCCTGGCCGAAATCGGGCCTTCATGGGACGGCGTTTCTGTTGCGGGGCGTGCCAAGTACTTGGGCACTCATCTCGGACCCGAGGCCTCACTGGCCTGCCAATGGCTCGCTCCTGGGCAACAAAAAAATGGCAACGGGGAAAAATCTGCTTCAGCTCGCGCAGAGTGGCAGCGAGGCCGCCGTTCGCTTATATAAAACATCAGCGTTGACTACGCCTAGCAACGTCTGGCAGTTCTCCCCCCTCCCCCCCCCCTCGACGCCTTCATTGCACGCCGTGAACTGTATATATACCACAAGATGCTGAGCTTGCCGCCGAACTCTTTTCGCAAAGTAGATATGATCGCCATGGCGGGTTGGAGCCCGCCACCAGTCATCCAATCTGCCCGAGTCCTAGCTGTCGCTTCTGCTGCCCGTTTTGCAGCTGTGACGCTCCCAGGTGCCTGGGGGCCTTTCGCCGATCGCCTCGCCGACCTGTCGTGGGAAGGGACAACCGCCCAGGCTGCACCTCGCTGGCAGGCTGGAGCACGGTCGCCGCCCTGTCGGTCATCACAGACATCGATCGCACAGTATTACCGCTCACTGATTAGCAACGAATATCAGACGCCGTTCTCTAGCCAGTCTGTCGCCGCTGCCGCTCGCGCCGCACGCCTCGAAGAGAGAGGCTGCCGCTGCGAGCCCACCTCGCCGCGCCAAGTTTCGGCGCACATATGCAAACAAGCTCCGTGATTTAACTTTTATGTCGCCCTTCACGGCCACGCTCGCCAAACGCCTCTCCTCCCAGGGCCTCCAGGCGCCATCGGCACCTGAAGAACTTCGGAAGCGCTGATACTCCCTGACGGACACACCCAAACAAGTGCGCCCGAGCTGGCGCTGGGCCACTTTCAAGACCCTCAGCGCCGGGTGGACGACCACCGCTAGGATGCACATCCTTCAGCAGCGCATGTGCGCGTTCAGCTGCGCCGACGCGCCTGGCTCCTTCCCGCGCTATCTCTCCTGCCCCGCCCTTTCGAGGCTCCTCTGGCTCCCTGACCCCCCCTCATCCAGTCGACGCTGGCGACCTGGGGACTTGGCCCCGCTGCAGCGTACGCGGCTGACGCGGCCAGTCCAAGGTCACTGCCAGCGACGGTCTCGAGGATCACCCTGGCCTTTCATATTTACCACAACATGAAGCTCACTGCTAGCGCCCGCGCCACATCTGTTTCGCAAGCAGATCTAGTCGCCTCGCGCCGCGCAGCACTCGCGTTACTATACAGGTAGAGGAGCTAGGCCCGAGCACACACCTGCAGAGACGAACTCATTTGCCCTCTTATCGTTCGTGCTCGTGTCCGCCTGCCCTCTTCCTTTCTTCAGGGTACCCTGATTCCTCCTCCTCATCCGCTCCCTCCGCCTCCTCCTGGCGACTCTTGCCCTCGCAGCCGGTACTCTGCAAGGGTCCGCGCGTGCCTTACTGCCTGGGGGCATGTGGCCCCCCGAGCGTAAGTTCCAGGCTCGCCTCTCTTCTTCATCAGGCAAAAGTGCTTGCGGGTCTGAGCGAGGCACGATTGGATTGGACACCAGTTTTGCGGCTGCGAGGTTGCTTCTCGTCTCCCTCGAGGAGGATGAGCAGGCGGGGCAGCCCTTTCCTGATGATGTGTGGCAGCACAGGCAGATTCTGCGCGATCAGGGTATACCTCCTCTCGGGGGCTCCGATTCGGATGCGGTTCCCCTCCTCTATGAGTTCCCTCGTATCTTTGCGAGGCTGCCGCAGCCGCTCGCCAAGCCCCCTCTGTGCTTGAGTGGGACCTCGCTTGGGGCCCCACGCTGTTCACCGATTGTGTTGGCCTCGCGGGTTCGTGTCCTGAGGCTGCTAGATGTGGATGGAGTGTTGCTGAGGTGACGGCTGACGGTTGGCCCCTCCGAGCGAAGTTCGGGGGGGTGTTTGGCCGATTCCATATTGTCACTCGGGGAGAGCGCTGGGCAGGGCTAGAGGCCATGCGTGTTGGCCCGCCCAGTCTGACCATAGTTAGTGGCCAGATCAGTTTTGCCCAGGAGGCCCAAACGTGGGACCTCAGCTCGAGTATGGCTTGTCGCGTCACGCCCCCATCTGGCGTAAAATCTTTCGGCTGATGGACAGGACGGGTTGAAGGCCGCAGCTTGTCTGGAGTCCTGCGCACAGGACGCTGGGAGGGTTAGTAGACCCTGGAGCTACTGCCGAGGAGCTGCACCGCTGTAAGGGCACAGTGCCTGGGCTGACTTCTCTGCAAAGCCCGGGGCGCAGGACGTGGCTGTTGCACAAGTCACGGTCGATTCGTTGAAAGTTGCTGCGAAGGAATGCAGGCTCACTCTCGTGTTCATGGTCAGGGCTATTCAGCTCATTTGCTATCGCCCAGAGGTTCGGGAAGCGGCCCCACCTCTCCGACGCTCGTGACTAGTGAGAAGCAGGATCGGCTCACTGCGATGAATCACAATCCTGTTGGTATGGCCCCTAGCTCGTCCGTTATCCAGTGCAGGCGCTGTTTGGCTGTCGCGAGGACCCCCTCCAATGCCACCACGCTGCTTAAGCCTGGGGCGAAGTGCGACCCCCTCCCATGCTTCAGACTCTGGCCCGGGCTGTGGAGCAGTTGGGGTCGCGCTCTGTGCCTAGTGGAGTTGGGGGCTGTCTTGCTGCTGCTACTGCTGAGAGTGCGTTGGAAGCGGGAGGGCTTCTCTTCGAGTGCGACGGCCATACAGTCTGTCGCACTGCGTCGCCTTGTTTTTCTAGCTTGTGCGGGGCCAGGTTGGCCGTCGGGCCACCGAAATTCGACAGCCTTGGGGCCCCATGTCCGGTGCCCCCCCGAACCCTGCTCGTCGGCGGGCCCGTGATTGGCTCGCTGATGGCAGGAACCCCATCGACAGCAAGCGTCCTCACCAGCTCCTGACTAGTTGGGATTTTCACGAATTCTGATCAGTAGCTGGCGTTGGCTTAGGCAGGGGGGGATTCCAGTGGTCCCGCGCGCCCCTCGGGATTCCAGTGGTCTTGGGCCCGTGGCGGGCGCCAGCTTCAAGCCACACGTGCTGACACATGTTCTGGCGCGTTTGCGACTCGTTGCTTGCACGCTCAGTGCTGCGTACTGCGCACTTGTCTCCCAGCCCCCCTTCGCGCAGTGAGAGAATCACGGCGCGAGGATTTTGCCAATTTTCAGCGTCCGGGAGCCCTTGGCGGGCCCTGGGACCGTCCAGAAACGATTCGGGATGAAAAGCCGGTCCCGGGGAAGCGGTTCAGACTTCCGGGGGCCCACGTCGTGAAAAAGTGTCAGGGGTGTGGGCTTCATGCGCCTCCTCCTCCTCCGCATCATCATCCCCTCCTGTCCGTCTCTCTTGGTTTTTGCAGCACTCTGCGAGGCGCGACATCCAAGCGCAGCCGTGCCGTCTGGCTCCCCGAGGGCAGCGCCGAGCCACGCCCAGGGGAGGTTGGCGGGACAGCGGCTGGGGGGGCCGCCACTTCACCGCACGATGGGGTGCGGGACCCCGTCTGCTCTCGGCACTTCGGACCTGGGGCGGGATTCGAGCCGCGGCGATGGCAGCGACGTCCCGCCCTTCGCGCGCGTCTTGGTGATTATTGAACTGTTTCGCGGTCGCCCGCGCCATCATCCGCTGAGCTGGATGCACTCACCCTGCACGCCAACTCACCTCTGTGCTGTCCCCCACCTGCAGCGCCTGGTGGCACTTCAGACCGTAGTCCGTGCCTCTTGCTTTCCTTCGTCACGTTGCCGCCACCTCGCCGGTGGAGGAAGAGAGTCTTGGTGATCCTCTAACCCACCGGCCGACCCGCCAACCCCTCTTTTGGGGAACGAAGAATGACATAAGCATAAAAACTCTGAGGTCCGCGCGGATTCCTCGGATCGGCGCTGGACCCCCCCTTCCTGGCGCGCGGAGCGCGCCCGGGGCGGTGCCAGAGGCGCTGCCATGGCGGTCCAGCGCGGATCCAGCGCGGATCCGAGAAATCCGCGCGGACCTCCGAGTCTTTATTCTTATGTCGTTCTTCGTTCCCCCGTTCTGACCCACCAGCTGACCCGCCAAGCCCTCTTGTGAGCGAGCTCCTGCCACGAAGCTCGGCGTTGCTGGCCATCAGACCTCCGCGGGATCTCTTCAGCCTGCAGCTCCCTTCGCTCGGCCACGCACAGACGGGGGTAGGGGGAGGTGGTAAGGCTTCAGCATCCTTTCAAGAAGCCTTCCCCCCTCCCCTATACCCCCTTGTGCGCGCGGCCAAGTCGCTGCAGCGGCCCAGGTTTGCCGCGGCGCCTTCTGTCGCCAGTCTGCTGACATATAGGAGGACGAGCGTCGTGTGCCTGCGGTGCCAGGTTGCCTCGGAGGCTGCGATATGCGGAACTGCTGCGACGTTTACCCACGCGTGGCCAGGGACACCTTCGGCAACGCCTGACACGCGGGCGCTCATTCTAGAGGGAGGGGCACCAGGAGAGCTCGCGCTGTCCGCTGGACGATCTGGGCACCCCCAGAATGCTGTCGGCGGGGCGGGGCTGCTGACAAGTGTCCCAAAGCTGAAGAGCCGCCGAGGGCGCACGAAAAAGTCCGAGACGATCATTGCCCCTTGATCCGGAGCAGGAGGAGAAGGAGGAGGAGGAGGGAGGAAGAGGCGGAGGAGCAGAAGGAGGGGAGAGGAGGAGGAGGAGGAGGAGAAGGAGGAGGACCAGTGTAAATCTAAGACGCATCAGCGATGTTGCAATACATCTTCCCTCCAAGTTCCCCCCTTCATAGGTTAACTGTTGGCTCCGCGTGCTTCTCTTCCTCGTCCCCACGGCGTGCCCTCGGTCTGCAGCCTCCACCTCCCCAGGCTTCGGAGCGCTGACCGAGCTCGCGATGGCCATGAAGCGGCGAGAGGAGCAGCGGGCGAAGCCGGAGGCGCTGAACCAGGCGCTGTGGCACGCCTGCACTCTGACGCTTGGCTACTGCGACATGCTGCTGGTCTCGGGGCCACAGGGCGACGGGGGAACCGAGCGGAGGAGGGAGGGGACGGGAGGGGACAGGGGGAGGGGGCCAGCAGGTGCGCTCGCGCCATATCTGACACCTTGCCCCTCCCACCCCTCCCTTCCCACTGCGCTTAATGCTTATCCATCCGCGGATGCGTACCACAGTAGGCGTGGAATTCGCAGGAGGAGGAGGAGGAAATGGCGGATGAGAAAGGAGGAGGAAGAGGAGGAGGACGACGACGACGAGGACGAACAGCAGCAGCAGGAATTGGAATGGAAGGAACGGGAGGAGCAGGAGGACCACGGGTAGGCGGAGGAGGTGAAGAGGGGGGGGGACAACGACGAGGAAAGAACGCGTCTGCGAGGACTATGGCAAGTGTCGCAAGTGCTCCGAGGTGAGTGCCCGCCAGCGGGAAACGCGAGCTGAGCCGTCAGGCCCATTGCAGCGCATGCTTTGCCATTCCGGTACGGATTTCTTCTGTCGGGAGGAGTGGCTGGAGCACGTTGACGAGGAGCACGGCGGCAAGCGGCGGTACCGCAACGAGTGGTTGGCGCACATGAAGGTGGCCCCTCACAGCATCGCTGGCCAGGAATGGCGCGCCGTCGTCGCCAACTTCGCCGAGTTCTACGGTCGTTCTGCGACCAACTGGGAGAAGTTCACGAGTGAGATGGAGACGGAGCTACGCAGCGAGGGACGCCGTCAGTTGCAGGCTTGCGCGTTCTGCGCCCAGCCCCACTGGTTGGAGGAACTCCACAGCCTCTGCATCGCAGGGGAAGGTTGCTTCATGTAGAAGCCGAACGCCGTTGGGAAATGCTGGATGTTGAGCGCCACGCCAGGAGGTGGCCGAAGATACCCAAGGCAGAGCTGGAAAGCTCTGCCGTCGTGTCGCTGCATCTGCAACGATGCTACGGAGGAGAGAACGCATCTACGTTTGCGTGAACCTAGAACAGGCAGCAGGGAGAGAACGCGTCTACGTTTGCTTTGATTGCAGGCGGACTTCCGGAGGGCCCCGCCCTGAATTCTGCAAGCACGCCCTCGCGAATGACTTCTGGCTCGGCCGCTGGGACCCGCTCTTCCGCGATGCAGACAAAGACGTGTTGTCCCACCAGATGCTTTTGGCGCTGGCGCGCGTTGTCACCACTAAGATCGCCCCGCGCCCGGAGTTCAACAAGAGCAAGACCTCTGACGGTGCGGCGAGCTGGGATTTCTTGTTCCACCAGAGCGGCATCGTCGGCACGGCGGTCTTCTTCCAGAGCGCGGACTGCCGCTCGGCGTTTCAACGTTTCCAGTCACCGAAGATGAAAGAGCCTTTCGCCGTCAGCTTCGTCGCCGACCCTGCGGCAGGCACCCCGCAAGAGCAGGCCAGGAAGTGCGTGTCCAAGATCGCTAAGCTCATGGTCGACCACAGCGTCCTCGACGCTCAGGCAGCTGCATTGACAGAGACCAACGAGGTCTATTCTCAGGAGACCTACGACCACGCTCTGGTTGCGACGCGGGTTCCCCGGGCAAACGTGCCCGTCGCCCCGCTGGTCATCATGGACGCCGTCGTCGGGGCGCCCTTGGAGACGTCGCCGGCGCAGGTCGTGGCCGAGGGCCCCGCCGACGCCGCGGCTCCAGGAGAACAAGAGCGAACGGAGGCAGACGTTGCCGCCGCCAGTGAAACTCGCTACGCCGTCGCCTTCGAGCCTCAGGTTACGGACTTCCACGAAGAGGAGACGAGCGGCGCAATGGAGATGACGGCTATGATGCAACAGCTCGAGGAACTTGACCACGCGGCGCAGCGCTCCTTGGCCGCCGAGGTCGAGTCCGCGCTGGAGTATGGAGTGGGCAACGAGGGCGGCTTGGTGGACGTCTTTGGGCGCGATTGCTCCGTAGACATATGCAGACAGGTCCGGCAGTCTCGCATCAGCCTTGACGCCGCTGGCAAGCAGCGAGAAATCCAGCGGGAACTACAGAAGACCGCCACTGGCAGGCAAAACTGGCAGGTGGCGCAAGAGGTGGCAGACACCGCAGCCACCAGCTCTGGGACCGTTCCACGCCTGATGCACCCTCGTGGGCGCGACCCTTCGTCCTGCTGGGATTGGCGGATCTGGGCCGCGGCCCAACCTGCGGCGCCTCGGAGACGCGGCGAGCTTGTATCCTAAGCGCGACGCCATGCCCACGCCCAACGAGTGGACGCTGCCTGCTCCTCCGGGAAGAGATGGGGCACGGCACGGAGGGGGAGGGACCGGGCATCTTCAGAGCCTGCGCCGACGAAGCTGGCGGAGGAGTCAATCGCTTCGCGGGCGACAGGGCGACGCTGCACTTTTTTTCTCCGATGAGGGCCTTTGCGTCGCAGCGCCTCCTGAAAAATGAAGGCTTCGCGCGGGCTCAAAAGGTTGGAACATCACAGCCACGACAACTGGCGGAGACAGCCAGCCTGGGCCGGGCCGGAGACGACATCCGCGCTTGCTCAGAATGAAAACGCGCCGCATCTCATCCGCGACGCGATGAACATGACGCAGATGGCCACGTCGCACGCCTTCGGTACCGACGGGTATCCGCGGCTCTGCCGCCACAGCGGCAACGCGTTCACCAGTCTCTCCGGCCCGCCGCTTGAGTCCTGCACGCCGAACTTGACGGACAGCGAGCAGCCGCGCCCCCCGGCGGTCCAGAGCTGGAAATGTCACTTGGACGGGGCGCAGGACGACAAGGGGGCGCACCCCAAGCACCGGGAGATGCTGCCGCGTTTGGCAGAGGACCCAGTCGGGCAGACCCGCGCGCCCCACCCCACGATGCGATTGTTCTTCCAACGCGCACTGGGGGCACGCCTGGAATGCGCCGAGGGCCGGCGCGCATGCAGGCGTTCGGACCCCAGCAAGTGGTGCACCGACGGCGCCGCCGCATCTGTTTGCGCCGCAGGCATATTCGGCCTTATGCTGGCCTTCCGAGGCGAGGTCGAGGCTCCGGCAGAGGGTCTCTGCACCCGCCTATCCTCGCGTGGCTCGCGCTGCCGCCCGCGGCCGAGGTGGTCGACATTCCTCGCCGAGACGAAGTGGAATTCCCGCGGAACCTTCACAGCTGGATGAAGGCCACCGTGGCCGCCGCGGATTCGATTAGCCGAAGTTCTGCGCGCTCGATCAAAAGACGCTCCGGCGACCTCGGGGGCGCCGACGTCAAGCCGCTTGGGTTCAGCGCCACAGAGCAGGGACTGGGCCCATTTTTGATGGCAAATCTGAGCTCGACGCGATGGAGCATCTGCTGAAGAACGCCCTGCAGGCGGGGCGAACCCGCGCGTGCCAAGGCTTTCGCGGTGTTGGACGGGCGCGCGGCGCCGCCCATGCCCGCCCTTGCGCGAGCCCAACGCGGAGCCCTTGACGCCGGAAGACGGCGGCGACGCCGCGCGGCAGTCAGTCTACGCGAAGCCCATCTCGGATTTCGCCGTCGGAAAAGGCTAGCCGCGCAGACGCCGCGGTCCCCTGCGGAGGTCGAGCCAGGAGCCTTCCGAAAGCTAGTCTGGGCGGAGCGCCGCGGCGCCGCCGCCGGCGGGGGCCGGCCAAGAAATCAACGCGGAGCAGCGGGAGAGCATCTTCGCCGACGATGCGCGGCCCCTGGCCACGGAAATATTGGATCAAATTTGCGGCGGGTCGTGCCACGAGCACTCTGGTCTGAGGAAGGTCCAGCAGATATGCCGCCGCGGCTTCTACTACATCGTGGTGCTTCTACGACTGGGCGCAGCGGGGCGAAGGGATCTCGTTTCGACGCCGGGGCAACGCTCTCCGGAACCAGATCTTCATCGCCAAGGCAACGCAGCACGGGATGCAGGGCAGGCTGCTCACGCTTCAAGAACACCCTTTCGAGGTGCAGACGACGCTGCCTCCGCTGCGATCTCGACGCCCAAAGTCTACGTAGAGTGCCCCCCGAGGGCCTTCGGAACAGGGAGCACGAGACGCGCCTTCACCTGCCCCGTGCGACAGAGAGACGTTGAGGCACATGGGGACATACGAAAAGGGATGGCGAAGAATATGCAAGCAGGACGAGCGCTGCCGTCGGCCGCAGCGACGCCGAGCAGCGGGCCGACGGCAATGCGCGCTCGGACTGACGCAAGGCTTCTCTCCGAGCCTTCGCGCGCGTCGATGACGACGCGGCACGCGGGCAAACGGCGTTCAATTGCGAGCATTGCGGCGCCCCGCATCACGACGAGCTCGGCGAAGACGACCATGCCTGCGAGCGCTTACACTACGCGTGCACGCGCGCGTCTACGGCGGCTTCTTGACGACGCCATCAACACGGGCTTCTACCTCAACAGCAACACCAAAAGCAGTGCCCCACCACGAAAGGGGCCCTCGAGAACCTCCGGCAGGGGTTGGACTGCCCGCAGGAAACGAAGAAACAGGAGCAGAAGGAGCTCGAGAGGATGCGCGCCAGAGACGAGGCGCGCATCGGCGAGACGGAAGCCAAGAAGGCGCACCCGGGGAAATCGGCATTCGCGTAGACCCTAGCGACCATCAACCGGGCGCCTTTCTCCTATCGCCGCTGCTATTGAAAGAGCGGTGAGGAAGTAATTTGTCCCTGCGCTCTACGGCCACATGACCATCGCGAGCCACAAGCGCTGGACAGCGCGCGCGAATATGGGCGCGTTCCAGGCGGCCGACGCGCGGAGGCGGCAGCACGGCGCATCCGCGCCGCACGCGGCAATCAGGGCTGGCGGCGGAGGCGTCACCTAACATTTTCGCCAAGGCACCCGAGAGTGAAAGAAGCGAAATGCACACCGATGCCCCGCTCTTACGCCTTAAGTGTAACTTGGCACGGGGAAGGTTCTTCGAGCCCCCTTCCATTCTGGACAGGCATGGGACCGCTCCCGCTGGCGGGCCGGCGCTGGATCGACCAAGACGGCCAGAAGTTCGTCGACGAATCAGGCGGGCTTCAAGTGCGCAACGACGGCGGAGGCGCTCGACATTGAAATGCCCACGCAGGGCGACGGAGGGGGCAGAGACCACATCGGAAACTGACCATCATCCAACAGTTTGCCGATCAGTGCTGCACGGAGGCGCTCCACCGGGCCGAGGAGAAAGACGGCGCCGAGGGCGACGGCGACGCTGTCGATGACAACAAGCAAGACCGCCAGAAGGAGACGACCAGTCCTCTGGAGGATTACCTTTGGCGCGGCAGCGATCCAGTTCTGAATCACATCCCCTGACACGTTTGCAACATGCGGGTGTACCGCATCGAAAAGTCAGAGACGAAGTTCAAGGAAAACGGCGAGCCAGCGAAGAAGTGGAAGGTTCGATATTCCGTTCGATGGTTTCGCGTTGCACAACAGTCACCTTCAGCGCATTGCGACCGAGTTACGCGCCCCCCTCCTCGAGGGCTCCCACACGCCTCCCAATACAAGGGACAGTGAAACCAGGCCCTGATCCTGCGCCCCGTCTCCACCATTCCGGACAAAGACAAGGGCATGGGCATTCGCGAGGCACGGAGATTCAATCCGCCTTGCCTGGTGGAGGGCAAAGCTACGGACGGCAATCAGGCTGCCATTCGCATGGAAACGGCCGCCTGCCCCCACGGTCTGAAGGCTCATTTTTTTTCACCGGCCAGCTACAGGCCATGGCTTAGGGGAGATAGCTTTCTCGAGTGGGCTCTGCAAGTAAAATCTCTCAACAGCGATCTTGCCTTGGGCATCGGCGGTTGCTTCCCCCTCCCTTGTCTTAGGCGCCCACGCCTTCTTGGCTGACGCACCTGGACAAGTAGAGCGCCTTGGCCGCAGAAGCTTCCAAACGTTTCCTAGGGCGCCACGGATATGAGCTTGCATGAGACACTGGAGGCGCAGGACAAGCTCAATGACACGTGGGCCGACGAGAACAAGGGGCCTATCGCGACCCAGGACGTCGAAGATCCAGACAAGGAGAAGACTCGCGCCACCGTTCGTCAATACAGTGTCCTCATCGCCCAGAAGAGCCAGGCCAATTTGGAAGGCCTGGCGCGCGCGCGAGTGGAGAGGCATAAAAGACAGTACCAGGCGGGCGCCGAGATATATCAGTCCTACATCCTCGCCACAACGGGAGGCTCCGGCGGTTCTGTGGACGAGCCCGAGACACCTGCAGCGCCGCAAAATGTTGTTGCGGTGTCCCCACCACTGCGTGGCCCCTTCGACGGGGAGGAGATGCGGGCCATTCTGGACTTCGAGCATAAACCACGCCCGTCGTAGTTCCTGAGAGACTTTTTGACGCTGCCCCTCACGAGCGACATTGCAGAGTTGGACGACGAGAACGACGGGGTGAAGACGCGCAGACTGGAGCGCAATTTGTGGCGGAGCGGTCATGAGAAGCTCAGGGGCGCGCAGGCGGATGTGAAGATTGGGCTGCTGAGGACGCAGGGGAGAAGCACTCGACGTCAACCCAGAGGAAGACCATGGATGATGCAACAAGGACCGAACACAGACCCCAGGGCAAGCAAATGCCAGCGGCATCACGCGGCAAAGATGGCGCCCACAAGACACCACGTGCTTTCATCCGGCAGCTCATGTCGCTGCTGCCCCCAGACCAGCGATTGACTCGGCGACAGACGTTCTTCATGGCCACCTTCGCTGAAGCCTGCGACAAGGCCTGGGAGGAGGAGAAGCCGCCGCCCGAGCAGCGGGAGCCCACGCACCTGCTCCGCCTCGGCGCTGGGGGCGCAGGCAAGACACACGCGGCGCAGAAGCTGGCGTTCAAGGCGGTGGAATACATCTGGCCCAACGAAACGCCCGAGTCCCCGTCGATGCTGGCGGTGGTTTCTACTAACCCGCAGGCGAAGAGCATGTCCGCCGCCGAGTAGAAAGCGAGGACTCTGCACAACGCTTCAGGCATGCGCGCTCAGGAGATAGTCAACGCGAACATGCGTCCAGACGACAGAGCGAAAGCTCTCGAGGAGCGGTGGAGGAACCTGAGAGCGTTCGCCATCGAAGAGGTGAGCGTGGCGTCCGCCGTCGACTACAACATGCTGGACTTCTGGGTCACGCACGGGCTCATGAAGACCCACGCAGTCACGGAGGGCAGCTACACGAAGGAAAGGTGTAGCTTTGGCAGGTGCCCCATGGTCATCCACCTGGGCGACTTTCTGCGGCTGACACCAACTGCGCAGCTCAGCCTGGTGACGGATGCCAACGTGAAGGGCGCCAACATCAATGACGTTCTCAAAGAACCGCCCACCCTGGAAATTCAGAACGCAATGAAGCTCTTCAAGAGGATCACCTGTGTCACCGAGTTCCTCGGGACAACGTTCCGTGCCCGGCGATCCCCTCATCGAGCTCCTGACGCGCGTGCGCATCGGCAAGCAGATCCCCGGCCCTGTCTGGAAGGCGTTCGAGGCGACGCTGGCCAGCGAAAGCCTCTCCGACGTCTAACCTGAGCTGGGCCCGCGGCACGCGGGGGGGGGGAATTCCTCGAGGGACACGGCCTGACCATGCACTGGGAACCTCTGGCGCGCTGGATCGCCAAGAGCGCGCGGCGCGACGCCCGCGTGCTCGAGATGCCCTTGGCATTCCTGCAGGCCTCCGACAAGTGTCAGACCATCCCCGTCGTGGACGAGGCGACGTACTCAAGAATGCTGAACGTTGCCGACATCTACCGACCTGGCAGCATCCACTGCGCGCCCCCCGCTCGCGCGGGAACGCGGGTTCGCTTTAGTGGCAAGGCAAGTTCAATTAAACAAATGGCCTCGTCAAGAAGCAGCGGGCCACCATCGTTGACTTCGTGCTCGACACGGACGACCAGATAAACAACGACAACGCGCGCCCGGCCGAGATCTTCAGGCCGCGCCGTTCCCCGACAGGAATGCGGCTGCAGGTCGACGGCTGTCAGGCAGGCTCCAACGCAGCAAGAGTTCATGGAGTACGTGGACAACGAAGAGATGGCTGCGAAAGAGAAGACTGCTTGCGGCCTGGTCTGCACGCCTCTGATGGAGGCTGTTTTCACCCAGGAGGCGTCATCCGCGGCGCACAGCACGAGGCGCATCGGCTTCGTGTTCTCGCACGCCCACTACCTGGCGACGACGGCATTGCAGTGGCAGACGATACGCGGCGCGGTGGCCATCGACTGCGCGCGCCGGGAGCCCCAGGGGCAGCGCGGCGATGACGACGACGCACGGTGGCTGAACCTCTATGCGATGTCCTCCCGCGCCACCCAGATGGCGGACACGCTGCCAGCGCGGCCGCCCCCTCGCTGGCTGCTGGAAAAAGGCCCACCGGAGTCGGCGAAGGGCGCTCTCAAACGCTTCGAGAAGAAGAAAGGTTCAACGCTGGAGAGAGCCGCTCATCTTGCCGAGTAATGCGGGATGGCACTGCCAGAAGAAAACTGCCGCTTTAGCCCTCTGTGGCCCGATGCCAAGCGTGGACGGTCTTGCAACAGCTGGGTCACATGAGCCGCACGATCAGTTTTTCCATTGTCGTTACGCGAGCATGGCCAAGCTGCTGGCCCCACGCCAAGCGCCGACGACCTAGTTCTCCCGTTCTCCATGCGCCCAGCTGCGCGCTGCCCGATGCCAAGTGCAGATAGTCGCCGGATTCATCGCCCCGATGCCAAGTGCGGACGGTCTGGGCCGACAGCATCTCCCGACGATGTTTCCCATTCTGGTGGCGAACGCGACTTGCACTAACCGCTGAAGAAAACGAGCCACATGCCGTCCACTTCGCGCCATGTGCTCGTGCCTGGGTTGCTGCAGCTCGCTCCGCTAGCGAGGACGCTTGGCGCGTGAGCTTCCAGCGTGAAGCCGCGCGCAAGCGCTCGCTCGTCAATGTGGTGCGTCGCCTGAGATGTTTGCGCGAGCCACTGCGCAAGATCTTCTGCGCCAGCCGACGAAGTGCAAGGCTCTCGCACGACATCTGCATGAGCACGCCTGTCTTTTGCTTCAGCATGGAAGGCGGTCTCGCGTAGCGATTTCGGCTCTGTCACGCTCAGTTTTTGCTCAGGCCACCGACGAGCATAGACACTCGCCCTAGCCTTATCCATGCTCACACTCATGCTCATAGACTCACTCGCATTACTGAAATGTTTTCACATTCCAACCCGTTCACAGTTAGACTCCCCCCTGTCTGTCAATATTCAAGCCCGTTTACATTCGACGCCTTTTTTTGTTCCTAGGGACGGCGGAAGGCCCCACGCAAATAAATGCACAGATGGGGAGCTTCACACAGTGAACAATAACCGAGCATAACATGACATAGCATAACATAGCATAGACAAACATGCCATGAAATAACATAACAGAAAATGAGAAGGAAGAGGAGGAGGAAGGAGGCGGGTCAGTGAGGAATCGGCGCCGTCGGTGCAATAACAAAAAACCATCCTTTGCCGATGGGGAATCGTAATGCCGAGGCCCTGGTTCCCCTGCAAGCCAGCCGGTCCCCTCCTGCAGCGAGGTCATGGTCTACAGCCTGGAACTCGCCGCCGCTGTCGTCGCGGGCCTGGTTTTGGGGCGCGCGTGCACCAGCCACGTCTGGCCGCCCCAGGCGGCGCGGCCCTGCGGGCGGGGCTCTCTGGGCTGGAGGGGGCTGGAGGCGGATCGCGTCGAGAGGCCAGGGGTTCTGCAGCCATGTGGGGCGCTCCAGAAAGGGCTTCGCCTTTTGGAGAATTAAAGGAGTTGCTTTCTTTTCCCCGGCGGAAGATGGCAGAAGGATAACGCGGCGAATTCCGCCAGCGGAAGCCAGCGGAAGTAGAAATTAGCCTCCTCAGAGATGACAAGGTTTTTGGGGTTCCGGGTGTCGTGAGCCCATCATGTAGACGTGGAGGGCATAAAAAGAGATTATCCCCCATGTGCGATTAGGCTAAGCTAAAACAGCAAATTTCCTTGCACCAGTGCCCTTGAATCTCCTGAGGGGGAACTGTGCAGGGAAGGTCTCACAACATTCGATACCATGTCCGACCCAAAGGCTGAGTTCATGTAGATACCAGGATCGGGGGAAGCTTACTGAGCCAGGGTCGGGCGTCGGAAGGCCCATTTAGTCTTGAGTCAGGTGGGGCCTGGCCAGAAGGTGACGAAAGTCCACCATGTAGTCGTCCCAGCAGGTTCGCCAGGTTCGAGCGGGGTGGCGAACAGCTGTGCAGCCTAGCGCAGCCGTCGCGGTCAAGAGCTTTGGCCTGGTGGCCAAGGAGGAAGTTGGAGGGTTCATACAATGAAACGTTTGCCAGTGCAAACCCCAAGCAGAGGAGTGTTGCATTTTCGATGCGCAATGTGTGTACTGAATGATGTGTATGGTTCCACATGTGTTGCAATGCATACATACACATCATTACGCTTGTATATATGTCTAGACACATTGCAACACTCTGCGATGCAACCTATGTGGTGCAACCTCTATGGCCCAATATGTGCGATGCAAACTATGTGGTGCAATCTACGCAATGCCATCCATGGGGTGCCATTTGTGGTTCGCAAGCCATGTGGTACAATCTTTGTGGTTCCATTTGCGTGGCGCAGTGTATGTGTGCACCTGCAAACGTCAGGCACTGCACGAGGTGCCCACGAGGCGCCCACGATCGGGCACCGAACGACAACCCCGAGAACCCTGCCTGCACACGTCAGCGCACGAGGCACCCACGGGCGGGCAGTGGGCGAAAATCCGGGGAAGTTGCCCGGCTGTTGCAAGCACCGTTTCCGGAAGGACGCACCGCGTCTTGATGTGTGCGCGCGTGATTGAGCACAGTCGAGGCGGCGAGTCTGTGTAAGTTCCGTTCTCGTCCTCGTGCTCTGCTCGTGCTCGCGCTCGCTGACTTGCTCTGTCGCGCCGCCCGGGGCCGGGCTGCCACGGCCGTACTCGGCTTGGATCGCCGGCTGGGTGGCGTCCATGAGAAACATTGGGGCCGACCTTGAGTACGGCAGATTTGCGTCGTATCGACGCGGCGGCGACCCCGCCGCGGGCGTTCAATGTTGAACGCCGTCATTGGCACAGTCGGCAAACATGATACGACGTGGCGATCGAAAAGCCGCCGCTCCTTCAAGGGGGAACGATCCACGGGTCGCCACGACACGAACCTGCCGCACTCGCCGTCAGGGGGACCAGACGAACACTCCCCCCAAGTTGTTGACCGCCTTGCAGCGCAGGGGGAGACCCCCCGTAAGTTGGGGGCCAGCCAGAGCCCGGCGCGACGATCCGATTTCGATCCAGTTCGGGGCGAGTCGCTGGCGATCCGTTCCCGAGCAGAGCCAGCCTTACGTCGGGCCCGTCCCTCTACAGGGGGAATATTCCAAAATAGTCCAAAAATAGTCATAGGACGATTTCTTGCCATCTGGGGTATTTTGTTTGCCATGTGGGAGTATTTGTTTGACTGTGTCCAAAATCCCCTGTAGGAGGACAGGCCCGACTGAAAGCCAGCCTCGCGACTCGGTGTGGCTCAGGCCGGCCGTGAAGGAGCCTCGCCCCGGGCCAGCGGATGGCCCAGGCCTCCGAGACCAGCAGGGCTGCGTCGGGCCTCTGCCGAATCTCGTGCCCAGCCGGAGTGCGCCGCCCGCCCGCTGGGGGCGAGGAGGGCAGGAAGCGGGCCCTCGTTTTCAGAGTGCGGGGGCAGTTTTTACCTAACAGCGAAGACTGATAGGTTTCTAGTTGACTCAAAAGAGCTCACAGATCACTCCACAGGGGGGTCCGGGCAGGTGTTGGGAGTTGCCGGGCGGCAGGTGCCGGGCTCGTTTTTCGCCAACAGTCACACACTTCGTGCTCTTCGATTTCCCAGAACTCCATTCCCAGGCCACATTCTGGAGGGCCGAATGCAACAGTCACACACTTCGTGCTCTTCGAGTTCCCAGAACTCCATTCCCGGGCCACATTCTGGAGGGCCGGATGCAACAGTCACACACTTCGTGCTCTTCGAGTTCCCAGAACTCCATTCCCGGGCCACATTCCCGGAGCAACAGTCACCACTTCGTGGTCTTCGAGTTCCCAGAACTCCATTCCCGGGCCACATTTTGGATGCCCGGAGCCAACTGTAGGCCACTTCGTGGTCTTCGAGTTCCCAGAACTCCATTCCCGGGCCACATTTTGGATGCCCGGAGCCAACTGTAGGCCACTTCGTGCTCTTGGACTTCCCAGAACTCCATTCCTGGGTATGATTTTGAATGCCCGGAGCAAACTGTAGGCCACTTCGTGTTCTTCGAGTTCCCAGAATTCCATTCCCTGGCCACATTTTGAATGCTGAGGCAGGCTGATGCTGAGGCTGAGGCAGGCTGAGGCAGGCTGAGGCTGAGGCCGAAGCTGAAGGCAGACTCAGGCTGAGGCTGATGCAGGCTGAGGCTGAGGCTGAAGCAGGCTGAGGCTGATGCAGGCTGAGGCTGAGGCAGGCTGAGGCTGAGGCTGAGGCTGATGCAGGCTGAGGCTGAGGCAGGCTGAGACTGAAGCCGAGGCTGAAGGCAGATTGAGGCTGAGGCTGAAGCAGGCCGAGGCTGAGGCTGAGGCTGAGGCAGGCTGAGGCTGAGGCTGAGGCAGGCTGATGCTGAGGCAGGCTGAGGCTGAGGCTGAGGCTGATGCAGGCTGAGGCTGAGGCAGGCTGAGGCTGAGGCCGAGGCTGAAGGCAGACTGAGGCTGAGGCTGAAGCAGGCTGAGGCTGAGGCTGAGGCAGGCTGAGGCTGAGGCTGAGGCTGAGGCTGAGGCAGGCTGAGGCTGAGGCAGGCTGAGGCTGAGGCTGATGCAGGCTGAGGCAGAGGCAGGCTGAGACTGAAGCCGAGGCTGAAGGCAGATTGAGGCTGAGGCTGAGGCAGAGGCAGGCTGAGGCTGAGGCTGAGGCAGGCTGATGCTGAGGCAGGCTGAGGCTGAGGCTGAGGCTGATGCAGGCCGAGGCTGAGGCAGGCTGAGGCTGAGGCCGAGGCTGAAGGCAGACTGAGGCTGAGGCTGAAGCAGGCTGAGGCTGAGGCTGAGGCAGGCTGAGGCTGAGGCTGAGGCAGGCTGATGCTGAGGCAGGCTGAGGCTGAGGCTGAGGCTGATGCAGGCTGAGGCTGAGGCAGGCTGAGGCTGAGGCCGAGGCTGAAGGCAGACTGAGGCTGAGGCTGAAGCAGGCTGAGGCTGAGGCTGAGGCAGGCTGAGGCTGAGGCTGAGGCAGGCTGATGCTGAGGCAGGCTGAGGCTGAGGCTGAGGCTGATGCAGGCTGAGGCTGAGGCAGGCTGAGGCTGAGGCCGAGGCTGAAGGCAGACTGAGGCTGAGGCTGAAGCAGGCTGAGGCTGAGGCTGAGGCAGGCTGAGGCTGAGGCTGAGGCTGAGGCTGAGGCTGAGGCTGAGGCTGATGCAGGCTGAGGCTGAGGCAGGCTGAGGCTGAGGCCGAGGCTGAAGGCAGACTGAGGCTGAGGCTGAAGCAGGCTGAGGCTGAGGCTGAGGCTGAGGCTGAGGCTGAGGCTGAGGCTGAGGCTGAGGCTGGCTGATGCTGAGGCAGGCTGAGGCTGAGGCTGAGGCTGAGGCAGGCTCAGGCTGAGGCAGGCTGAGGCTGAGGCCGAGGCTGCAGGCAGACTGAGGCTGATGCAGGAGCAGGCTGAGGCTGAGGCTGAGGCAGGCTGAAGCTGAGGCTGAGGCTGATGCTGAGGCAGGCTGAGGCTGAGGCTGAGGCTAATGCAGGCCACTGCGACTGTCATCGCGAATGCGACTACGACTGCGAGAACAGCAGAACTCTACAACTGGATTCTCATCTGAATCTTAAGGGGGATGCTTCCAGATATGCTCCTACACATCGCTGTTAGGTTGCTTTGCCGGGATAATTTACCTAACAGCGAAGACTGATAGGTTTCTAGTTGACTCAAAAGAGCTCACAGATCACTCCACAGGGGGGTCCGGGCAGGTGTTGGGAGTTGCCGGGCGGCAGGTGCCGGGCTCGTTTTTCACAACAGTTCACACACAGTCACACACTCGTGCTCTTCGATTTCCCAGAACTCCATTCCCGGCCACATTCTGGAGGGCCGGATGCAACAGTCACACACTTCGTGCTCTTCGAGTTCCCAGAACTCCATTCCCGGGCCACATTTTGGAGCCCGGAGCCAACTGTAGGCCACTTCGTGCTCTTCGAGTTCCCAGAACTCCATTCCCGGGCCACATTTTGAATGCCCGGAGCCAACTGTAGGCCACTTCGTGCTCTTCGAGTTCCCAGAACTCCATTCCCGGGCCACATTTTGAATGCCCGGAGCCAACTGTAGGCCACTTCGTGCTCTTCGAGTTCCCAGAACTCCATTCCCGGGCCACATTTTGAATGCCCGGAGCCAACTGTAGGCCACTTCGTGCTCTTCGAGTTCCCAGAACTCCATTCCCGGGCCGCATTTTGATGCTGATGCAGAGGCTGAGAATGGTGATGCTGATGCTGAGGCTGAGGCTGAGGCAGGCAGGCTGAGGCTGATGAGGCTGAGGCAGGCTGAGGCTGAGGCCGAGGCTGAAGGCAGGCTGAGGCAGACGCTGAGGCAGGCTGAGGCTGAGGCAGGCTGAGGCTGAGGCTGAGGCTGAGGCAGGCTGATGCTGAGGCAGGCTGAGGCTGAGGCTGAGGCTGAAGGCAGACTGAGGCTGAGGCAGGCTGAGGCAGACGCTGAGGCAGGCTGATGCTGAGGCAGGCTGAGGCTGAGGCTGAGGCTGAGGCTGAGGCTGATGGGCTGAGGCAGGCAGGCTGAGGCAGACTGAGGCTGAGGCTGAAGCAGGCTGAGGCTGAGGCTGAGGCAGGCTGAGGCTGAGGCTGAGGCAGGCTGATACTGAGGCAGGCTGAGGCTGTGACTGCGACTGCCGCTGCCACTGCGACTGTCATCGCGAATGCGACTGCGACTGCGAGAACAGAAGAACTCTACAACTGGATTCTCGTCTGAATCTTAAGGGGAATGCTTCCATATATGCTTCTACACATCGCTGTTAGGTTGCTTTGCCGGGATAATTTATTTGGACGCGGGCTGACGACTAGCCTCAGCTCCCTGCAAAGCCGACGAACGGCGAAGGGCCCGAAGGCCGAAAGGGACGGGGGACGGACCCAGGACCCGAGACAAAGCCGACCGAAAGGACCGACCGACAAAAACAAGGGCCGAAACCACGAGGGCCACGGGCAGCAAGAGTGCGGGGGCAGCGAGAGGGAGCGACGGGTGGGCGCCGGCGCGGGAGAGAGGAGCGACCAGGGGCAAGGTCAGGAACGGGTAGGCTTAGGTCGGGCCTGTCCCCCTACAGGGGGACGTTGGGCGAAAAAATAGGAATTCCCATAAGATATTCCAAAAATATTTACAGATAGTCGAAAAATCGTCCCCCTATCATTTTTTTATTTTTCACCTAACAGCGAAGACTGATAGGTTTCTAGTGGTGTCAAAAGAGACCATCTGATGACTCAGAAGGGAGGTCTGGGCGGCATCCCGACAGCGAGGGCCGGGCTCAGGGCCGGGCTCGTTTTAAGCAAACAGTCACACACTTCGTGCTCTTCGACCTCCCAGAACTCCATTCCTGGGACACATTTTGAATGCCCGAAGCCAACTGTAGGCCACTTCGTGCTCTACGACTTCCCAGAACTCCACTCCTGGGCCACATTTTGGATGCTCGGAGCCAACTGTAGGCCACTTCGTGCTCTTCGATTTCCCAGAATTCCATTCCCGGGCCACATTTTGGATGCTCGGAGCCAACAGTAGGCCACTTCGTGTTCTTCGACTTCCCAGATCTCCATTCCCGGGCGACATTTTGGATGCCCGGAGCCAACTGTAGGCCATTTCGTGCTCTTCGACTTCCCAGAACTCCACTCCCGGGCCACATTTTTGATGCTCGGAGCCAACTGTAGGCCACTTCGTGCTCTTCGACTTCCCAGAATTCCATTCCCGGGCTACATGTTGAATGCCCGGAGCCAACCGTAGGCCACTTCGTGTTCTTCGGGCCACATTTTGCTTATTGGATGTCCCCGTCATATCTCGCGCCACCCGATTGCCGGTTTGTTCTGTTCGTCATCGTGCAGGGCAAGACGGCGGACCCAGGCGTCATCGTGCACTGGACGTTTCCGCCCGAATCTAATATTTGTAATAGCAGTAGTAGGAGGAGCAGGAGGAGCAGGAGGAGCAGGACGAGGGAGGCTCCTTACTCTTTCCTCCCTCCCCTTTCTCCCTTCATTTCTGTACTGGGTACCCGACCCTCTATGACGTTTTCCGCAGGCCTGGGTGGTCCACTCAGGCCGCGGGGGAGGTGGGGTCTTCTTCTTTCCCTAAACAGTTTGATCCTCGTCGCCAGTACTGAGGAGGGGGAGGGGCACCGTTCCCTCGGATGGGCACACCCCCCCTCCGGGAGCTCTCGATCCCATCTCTCTTTTTTTCTCTCTCTCTCTCTCTCTCTCTCTCTCTCTCTCTCTCTCTTGCTCTCCTTCTTTCGTTCCCTCCTCGAAGCAGTATTCTCAAGATCGTCATCATCAAGCGTCTGTGGTCTCACAGCGTCACAGACTCATCATCTTCATCAGCCTCCCCGTAGCCTTCTTGGCTACAGCCCTGCTTCTGAAGATTCCCTTTCAAAGGAACTGCGCAGCGCCTACTGCACACCTTAATGCCAGGACATGCCGGTAGTTCTCGGTCTGGCGGCGGTGCTCCTGAGCCTGCTGCATTGAACAGCGGTGCTCCTCAGACTCCGGCAGTGAACAGCGCTGCTCCTCAGCGCGCTGCATTGAGCGGCCCTCTGCAACGCTCGTCGAGCACGTGAAGCAGTTCGGCCGGATGCCGAAGCGAAATAAAGGAACGTCCGAACAAGAACGGGCCGAAAACAAGTTGGCCAAACGTTTCTCGGACCATCGCGACCGCATCCCCAAAGACGTTTTGGATGAACTGCGGGCCCTGGGCTGTTCTGATCAGCAGACGGAGACCGAGGAGTTCAAGCGGAAGCAGAGGACCGAGGAGCTCATGCAGCAAGTGCGAGACCTCGGCCGCATGCCAGGACATGCTGATAGTTCTCGGTCTGGCGGCGGTGCTCCTGAGCCTGCTGCATTGAACAGCGGTGCCCCTCAGCCTGCGGCAGGGAACAGCGCTGCTCCTCAGCGCGCTGCATTGAGCGGTCCTCTGCAAACGCTCGTCGAGCACGCGAAGCAGTTCGGCCGGATACCGAAGCGAAGTAGAGGAACGTCTGAACAAGAACGGGCCGAAAACAAGTTGGCCAAACGTTTCTCGGACCATCGCGACCGCATCCCCAAAGACATGTTGCATGAACTGCGGGCCGTGGGCTGCGCTGATCAGCAGACGGAGACCGAGGAGCTCAAGCGGAAGCAGAAGACCGAGGAGCTCATGCAGCAAAAGCTAGACAAGACCGAGGAGCTCATGCAGCAAGTGCGAGACCTCGGCCGCCACCCGAAGGAGCACGCCGGGCGTAGCCTCGCAGAGCGGCAGCTGGAAGAGAAAGTCCGGAAAGCACGGAAGGCCAACCAGTTCTCCCCGGAGCAGGACGCCGAGCTCCAGGCCTCCAAGCAAGCGGAGAGCGAAGCCACAACAAAGACTCACATCGCGGAGGCGGAGGGCCTTCCAAACCCCATGGAAGGGTTCGCTGAGGAGGCGCAGAACAGGATCGACCAGGACCTGCTGATGCTCGAGAGTGGCACCCGGACCAAGCCAATCCTGCGGCGCCTTGCCGCCTACCAGGAGCTTGTGTCCAGCCTCTCTGCGCAACACACGGAATTCGCGCAGCGGCACGCGGAGCGGGCGCGCAAGGCGTCGGCCGCCCCCGCAGGGAAGAGCTGCTACGTTCCCGGCGGCGAGGTGGAGGGGGACCAGCTGCGCGTCTTCTCCCCACCATCGGCGGCTGCGACTGCCGCTGATGTTGTCACTGCGACTGCCACTGCGAATCCGAATGCGACTGCGAGAACACCAGAGCTCTACAACAGCACTCTTACATGAATACCACAGGCAATGCTTCCAGCTATGCTTCTACACATCGCTGTTAGGTTGCTTTGCCGGGATAATTTTGAATATCCCTCCCGTAGAGGGACGCGCCCGATCTACGGGTAGGCTCAGGCGAGGGACGCATCGACCCCCCATCGCCCATTCATCGCCGTCACAGTCGGGCCGAACGAAACGGGGGATTAGGGAAAGGAGGGGTGACGAAAGCTGCTGCATTCAGCTGGTCTCGGCCCCGCCGCCAGGCTCACTCCTCCATGCATGGGCGCCCCCCGGCGCCAGGAGGCGCTGGGGGAAAATCAGCTGCGCGAGCCTACTCTCTAGCCTGCCCTTTGCTATCCCCCCCTGTCGCCCCCCCCGGCACAAGCCCGAGAGCCCCACCCCGCCAGGGAGCGTGCGGCTCCGCTGTCGGGTGCCCAACTCGCCGCGATCCATCGGCGGTGCGCATCGCAGACGGATCTCCGCCAGAGAGCCCGCCCGCCCCTTGCGACGCTCCCCCTCCGCAGGCGTTCGGGTTCGCCCGCCCGCTGCCGAGGCCACTTGTTTCCCCCGCGCACGCGCGGCCAGCCTGCCAGGCCCAGTCCAGAGGCCGACCCAGCTCCAGGAGGGAAAAAAACCGCACGGACACAGTGAATCGTCGACTCCCAGGAAAGTATTGCAAGACATGGGAGGTGGGGGGGGGGGGGGCGGGGGGGGGGGGGGGGGGGGGGGGGGGGGAAGGGGGAGGAAGGGGGGAGGGGGGGGAGGGGGAGGGGGAGGGGGGGGGGGGGGGGGAGCGGGGGGGGGGGGGGGGGGGGGGGGGGGGGGGGGGCGAAAATCCAGAAACTATCGGAAAAATATCGGGAATCCTGGGATTTGTGTGTTTGTTTGTGTGTCCTTGGGCCCCCTGACAGCTCCCCGCCAGCTCGAGTTCGACTTGGGGCCGCTGCTCGCCGGGGCTGAGCACAGGGGCCCATGGCATCTAGCAGAAGAGGGCCCTCTTGGGGGCAGCGCTGGAAGGAGGCAGGAACTCGGGGAGAGGCCATCGCTGAGAGCGAGGACTCGATGGACGGGATCGGCACCCAGATGAGCGACCCGCTGTACAGCTCCACCCGGAAGCGGAACGGTGGCCCAGCGCGCGGGGGATCGACGCCTTGTTGCGTGGCGGAGTGAGCGCCCCCGCGCGAGCTGTCCGGAACCTGTGCCGCGTTTCACACAGAAGGCGATGGATGACCCCCGCTCACGGCGGACGGTTTCTGACAGTTCTCGGCCTCCGGGGGCCTTCGCTGGGCCCCAGGACCGTCAAGCAGTTATTCGGGATGACAAACCCGTTCCGAGGAAGGGGCCCAGACCTTTCAGGAGCCACGTCGTGAAAAGTCGGATGCCTGGGGAGAGTGGAAGTTGGCACGACCAGGCTTAAGTCGGGCCTGTCCCTCTACAGGGGGGAAAATATGATTTGTTGGCCACTTTCAAGTATTGTTTGAATATTTGCCATTCTTCGTCGAAAATCCCCCTGTAGGGGGACACGCCCGACTTAAAGTTGGCACGGCCAGGGCGTCCAAGTTCACGCAGCCAGGTCGCGGCGTCATCGGGAGGGAGAGGCAGGGCAGGTCGATATGTCCCGTTGCGGCCAGCCCACAGCAAGTACGCAGCCCATTTGCTCTCGACTGACGAGCCCTTCCTCCTCCTCCCTCCTCCTCCTCATCCTCATCCTCCTCCTCCCTTCCTCCTCCTCCTCCTCCTCCTCCTCCTCCTCCTCCTCCTCCTCCTCCTCCTCCTCCTCCTCCTCCTCCTCCTCCCTCTTCCTCCCTTCCTCCCTTCCTCCCTTCCTCCTCCTCCTCCGCCTCCTCCTCCTCCTGCTCCTCCGCCTCCTCCTCCTCCTAACGGCCAGAGTCAACTTAAGTTTCAGTTCTTGCTTAGATGCTTGCAGCAAGCAACCGAACCGTACCAGCGCGGTATCGCCGTTTATGCAGCACGGCTTTGCGTACGAAGTTATCCCAGACAGCCTCGGTAGACTGATCTGGAAGCGTTTGGATGGCAGCGCTGCAGCGTTGTAGCACAGTATGGCTGCGACGTTGCATGGTTATTGTGCTGCGTGTTGGGAGATGTCGAGGCTTAGTGCGGGCCTCCTGGGGTCATGTTGGGCTTGTTTGGGCTTCTCTTGGGTGCAATTACTTTACCAAGCTCTCAATAATAAGGTTGTTCAAACCATCTTGAGGCTGTCTGGTTGGGGCTCAGACCGTCACGATGCCCTTCGGCTGTGACCGTCTGAAAAAGCGCGTTCTGTGGGCGCTTGGAGGGCGAGGGGTTGGAACCAGACCCCCCCACTCCCCCCCTGGATTGAAGGGGGGTGGTTTCAAAACCCCCCCCGTCTCCTGTGACGGAAGGGGGGGTTCAAACCCCCCCGCCCCCTACTTCTCCTCTCTCCCTCTCCTCGGGCTGGCGCTGGCGTCGGCAGCGGCTGGCGGCGGCGGCGGGGAGCGTCGATGAAGACGACGACTTCCTTTTCTTGACTGGCGCCGGCGCTTGCGGCGGCTGGCGGCGGCGGCGGTGGGAACCGTCGACGAGGACGACGGCGACAACGATGACGACGACGACGATGACGACGCTCCGCCACTGTGCCTTGGTGTGGGGTCAGAGTCCTAATGGATGCCTCTTGGGGTCTCGTCGGAGGGCTCTCGGGGGCCTATGAAGGGCATTTGTGAATCCTCCTAGGTCCCTCTTGGATGTCTCTTGGAGCCTCTCTGAGGTGGTAGTGGTGGTGGTGGTGGTTGTGGTGGTGGTGGTGTTGGTGGTGGTGGTGGTTGTGGTGGTGGTGTGGTCGTTTGTGGTGGTGGTGGTGGGTTGTTGCGGTGGTGGTGGTGGTGGCCTGTGGTGGTGGTGGTGTTGGCGGTGGTGGTGGTGGTGAGTTGTGGAGGTGTTGGTGTGGGTGGTAGCGGTGGTGGAGGTGGTGGTGGTTGGTGGTGGTGGTGGTGGCTTGTGGTGGTGGTGGTGTTGGTGGTGGTGGTGGCGTAGCGATTTGTGGTGATGGTGGTAGTTGTGGTGGTGGTGGGTTGTGTTGGTTGTGATGGTGGTGGTGGTGGCGGTGGTGATGGTGGCGGTGGTGTCGTGGTTTGTGGTGGTGGTTGTAGTGGTGGTGGGTTGTTGTGGTGGTGGTGGTGGGTGTGGTGGTGGTGGTGGTGGTGGTGGTGGTGGTAGTGGTGGCTTGTGGTGGTGGTGGTGTTGGCGGTGGTGGTGGTGGGTTGTGGAGGTGTTGGTGTTGGTGGTGGTGGTGGTGGAGATGGTGGTGGGATGCTGTGGTGGTGGGGGTGGGTTGTTGTGGTGGTGGTGGTGGCTTGTGGTGGTGGTGGTTTTGGCGGTGGTGGTGGTGGTGGGTTGTGGAGGTGTTGCTGGTGGTGGTGGTGGCGGTGGTGGTGGTGTGGTGGTTTGTGGTGATGGTGGTAATTCTAGACCCTTCGCGTAACCCCACCATTCCACAGCCCTCTGGCTCAAGCCTTGGCTCAAGCCGTCTCGGCTCGAGCCCGCCCCTCGCTCAGGTGCGCTCTCGGGCCCGGGCCATGTCCGCCCTCTCGGGGGCCGCGCTGCGCCGCCGCCAGCGGCTGGCGGCGGCGCGGCGGGACGCCGCACCTGGTCTCTCCGGCCCACTGCCGCCGCCGCCGCTGCCGCCGCCGCCGCCGTCGGAGGCGGCCGGCTGGCTGGCGGTGGTTTCCGCCGCCGCCGCCGCCGCCGCTGCCGATGCCGCTGCTGGCCCCCGCCGGCGGCGGCGGCGGCGGAGGGCGCGGTGGCCGGCGCCGCCGCGGCCGCCCCTGGGGCCGCCAGCGGTGCGGCCGCCGCCATTGCAGCCGCCGCTGCCGTCGCCACCGCTGCTGCCGCCGCCGCCGGATCCCCTGGTGGCGGCGGCGGCCGGCGGCGCCGTGGCTGGCGTGGCGGCCGCTGCCGCGGCGGACGCTGCTGCCGCCGCTGCCGGCTCCCCGCTGCCGGCGGCGGCGGCGGCGGGCTCGGTGGCCCGCGCCGCCGCGGCCGCCCCCGCGGCCGCCCGCGGCGAGGCCGCTGGCGCGGCGGCGGCCGCCGAACAGCAGCAGCTACAGCAGCAACAGCAGCAGCAGCAGCAGCAGCAGCAGCAGCAGCACCACCGCAGCCGCAGCAGCAACAGCCGCAGCTGCAGCAGCAGCCACTGCAGCAGGACAGCGCGGGGGCGGTGCCCGCGGCCTGCGCCGCCGCGGCCGCCCCCACGGCCGCCGGCGGCGCGGCCGCTGGCGCAGCAGCTGCGGCGGCCGCCGCCGCGGCCCTCGGCGACCCCCCGCGGCGGCAGCTGCAGCCGCAGCAACAACAGCAGCAGCAGCCGCAGCAGCAAGGCAGCAGCAGCAGCAACAGCCGCAGCAGCAGCAGCAGCAGCAGCAGCAGCAGCAGCAGCAGCAACAGAACCCAGCCGCTGCAGCAGCAGCAGCAGCAGCAGCAGCAGCAGGGCAGCAGCCGCAGCAGCCACCGCAGCAGCAGCTGCAGCAGCAGCAGCAACAGAGCCCCGCAGCTGCAGCAGCAGCACCCCCCGCAGCAGCAACAAGAGCCACCCAGCGACCGCAAGAAGAACCCACGAGAAGACGCAGAGGCACCTGTGCTCCCTCAGCAGCAGCAGCAGCAGGGCAGAGAAAAGGAGAGGGAGGTCACGGCGGAGGCTGCGGAGGCCGCGGAGTTTCGGGGGCCCGAAGCGACGGAAGCTTCGGAAGGTGCGGAAGTGGCACAAGCCTTCACTCGTGTCTCTGGATTAGAACCGGGTGGACAGGGGGCGGCCCCCGAAAGTGCTGACGGTAGCCGCGACAGTCTGCTAAGCGAGATCCCGGGACAGCAGGGGCTCGCCTGCCACACCGTGCCACCCCCGCCTCCCCCTCAGAACAATCGGACCGTCAGCAGTCCTCTGGGAGCGCCTCAGACCCAGCACGGGGATCACGGACCAACCGTCCAGACGAAGGACAGCGAAGCCATCCACTGGCTCGTCGGGAGAAACCCCTTCGCGCCTATTCGCCCCGCTTCCCCTGTCAGCGAACCCATTCTTATGGACGGCGAACCCCAGGCGCCCACTCCAGACGTCCACGGCACGACTGGCAAAGAACCTCGCGCCCCGGCAATGGAAGCTGCGTCGCCGCGCGCGCACGCGCCTGGCACAACCAGTGGCACCCCAGAGACCGGAGAGAGTCCCGCGCTGACCGAAGGGGGCGCACCTGGGAGCGACGGCGGGCACAGGCCCGAAGGCGAACGCCAGCGAAAGGGGCCTCTCCCCACGCACCACAGGGCAGCGTCCGCCCTGGCTGCCGGATACGATCCGACCCCCGCCTGGCGGCCAACCAGCGGCCCGCTTCTCCCTGCAGAACCCCGCCAGGCGCGCAGCCGAAACTGTCGCGCGCAGATCGCGAGCCCTCCGGCCAGGACAACGAGGCCGGCACGCTGGAGACTTGCGGCCAGGATACACGGCGGCACCAATTGCCTGACCCGCGCCAATGGCCAGAGCCCAAGGGCCCCGACACGGGACAGCAGCTGTACAAAACAGAAATCAACCACATCCAGTGGGACCTCCCCGGGGAGACACCCGGCGAGGCGATAAGACGACTCCAGCTCACACTGGGATGTTCACTGGCACCAGGCACGCTTTCGCCAAGCGGCAGTCTGTGCCCGGCAGTAAGGGCGCGCTCGACCCGCTTCGGCACGACCCGCAAATCTGCCACGTCTTCTTGGAATCCTTCCGCAGCCACAAGTGCGACGCACGGGTCGTCAGTGACGCGCTGGGCCTCGACGTCGACTGGACTCGGCTGCGGCAGCTGCACCTGGGTCGAAGCGGCGGAGTGAGCAGTGATCACCACGCGGCAAAGGGCCACCCGAACAACCAGGCCCCCAAGAAGCGCAAAAAAAACATTGGTGGGCCGTCTCCCGACAGCAGCCCTTCCTGCCCCCCCATGCGGCATCGCACACGCGGGGGACAGGTGCGTGGAGGACGGTCACTGGCTGCAGGCCCGCTGCTGCCTTGCAAGACGCGGCCTGCGAAAGGGATGCACCCTCCGCCCCCCCCCCCAGGCGGCACCCCCCCAGGTGGCGCCTCCGACGCTGGCACACTCAGCGCGAAGGGAAGCGCATACTCTGCGGCTGTTGGCTGCCCCCCCAGGGCGAATGGAAGCGTGATCTCTGCGGCTGTTGGCTGCACCCCCCTCACCATGAGTGAGAGTGTGTCTCGCGGCGGCTTGCTGCCCCCCCTCATGCGCTGATGTTTTCGGCGTGCAGCTGCTATCAAGATACTTAGATGTCCTATCATAGATGGGGCTCTCGCAGACACACTCTGCTGGCTCACGCTTTGCATCGGCATCGCACTCGAGGGGATCTGGTTCGTGGACGGGGGTCTCTGGCTGCAGGCCCGTTGCGGCCCTGCTAAACGCGGCCTGCGGGAGGGATGCCTCCGGGCCCACCGGCCCTGGACGCACGCGGGGGCTGCTGCCCCTCTGGCCCGGGGCCTCCCGCGGGGGGCCAAGGCACCCTTGCATCCCCGTTCTGGCTGCCAAGGGCCTTTCGTCGCCTCCCCCCCGTGTTCGCTGCATCTTGACAGCCACCGGGCCCTGGTGCGCGGCTGCAATGCGGGCACCCCCCCTCATCCTATGCTGTGTGCGAGCTGCTACCAAGACATGTGTACGTTGCGGCTGTTGGCTGCACCCCCCTTCCACCACATGTGGACAGACAGTTACCTGCGAAGTTGCAGTGTACCGGCCATTGGGCCAGCGTGTCTTCTGTCATCGTTGTAGCCCCGGCCAGTCACTGGTTTCGGATACGATGAACGACACACTGGCCCCCCCCCGGGCAGCGGTGTGGTCCGTGGAGTGAGTGCTCTGTAGGTACCCGCCGTTCTGCTGCCCAATCTGTGGTCAGTTTCAGCCCTGATACCAAGACATGTGTACATTGCGGCCGTTGGCTGCACCCCCCTTCCACCACATGTGGACAGACCGTTACCTGCGGGGTTGCAGTGTACTGGCCTTGGGCCAGCGTGTCCTCTCTCATCGTTGCAGCCCCGGCCAGTCACTGGTTTCGGATACGATGAACGACACACCGGTCCCCCCCGGGCAGCGGCGTGGCCCGTGGAGTGAGTGCTCTGAAGGTACTTCGCATCGGCATCGCACTCGTGGGGGTCTGGTGCGTGGGGGGGGGGTCTCTGGCAGCAGGCCCGTTGCGGCCTTGCTGAACGCGGCCTGCGGGGGGGGGGGGGGCGCCTCCGGGCCTACCAGCCCTGGACGCACGCGGGGGCCGCTGCCCCTCTGGCCCGGGGCCTCCCGCGGTGGGCCAAGGCACCCTTGCACCCCCGTCCTGGCTGCCAAGGGCGTTTCATCGCCTCCCCCCCGTGCTCGCTGCGTCTTGACATCCACCGGGCCCTGGTCTGTGGCTGCAGCGTGGGCTACCCCCCTCATCCTATGCTCTGTGCGAGCTGCCACCAAGACATGTGTACATTGCGGCCGTTGGCTGCACCCCCCTTCCACCACATGTGGTCCGACCGTTACCTGCGAGGTTGCAGTGTACCGGCCCTGGGGCCAGCGTGTCCTCTTTCATCGTTGCAGCCCCGGCCAGTCACTGGTTTCGGATACGATAAACGACACACCGGCCCCCCCCCGGCAGCGGCGTGGTCCGTGCAGCGAGTGCTCTGTAGGTACCTGCCGTTCCTCTGCCCAATCTGTGGTCAGTTTCAGCCCTGATACCAAGACATGTGCACATTGCGGCTGTTGGCTGCACCCCCCTTCCACCACATGTGGACAGACCGTTACCTGCGGGGTGCAATGCACCGGCCTTGGGCCAGCGTGTCCTCTCACATCGTTGCAGCCCCGGCCAGTCACTGGTTTCGGATACGATGAACGACACGCCGGCCTCCCCCCGGGCAGCGGTGTGGTCCGTGGAGTGAGTGCTTTGTAGGTACCTGCCGTTCCTCTGCCCACTCTGTGGTCAGATTCAGCCCTGAAAGCGCTCCTGCGCTCCATGAGCTGGTCGCGGCTGCAGCGTACCTTGGCGACGCTCGTGGCCGATATCCGCAAGGCGGCAGTGTACCGGCTCTTGGGCCTGCGTGTCCTCTCTCATCGTTGCTTCCCTGGCCTGTCACTGGTTTCGGAGACGATGACTGACACACCGGCCCCCCCCCGGGCAGCGGTGTGGATCGTGGACTGAGTGCTCTGTAGGTCCCTGCCGTTCCTCTGCCCCTGTCTCCGCCGGCCCCGCGTACGGCGGTGGTACGGATTTGGCGCTGAGTGGTTCAGCCTTCAGCGTTGTGGTTTCGGTTATCCCTGCCCGCTTTCGGCTAGGGGAGCTGCTCGGAGCTTGGCGCCGACAGGGCGACTTTCTCCCTTGCACTCGCACTGCTGCCTGCTTCACTTCAGTGTGGCCGGCGCCTATGTGCGTTTGCCTTAATGCGGAGCACTTTGCTCAATGCATGTGCACTCCACGCATCGCTTGTAATTCGCCTAGTTCGCGTCCCGGACTTTCGCTTCCGCTCCCGGACCGTTGCCTCGGAGCCGCTGACCAAAAAAAATAACCCCACCAGCCCATCCAGAAACGATGCCCAGAGGAATTGCCTCGATCAGGGAAGTGGGCAGCACACGGAGGAAGGGTCCCTCAGTGGAGGCTTCTTGGAGCGTCTTCAGTGCCTCGGAGAGCTTCTTGGGGCCTCTTGGGGGTCTCTTGGGAGCATCTTGGAGGCCTCTTGGGCGCCTGTTGGGGCCTCCTGGGCGCCTCTTGGGGCCCTCTTGAAGCGCTTTTGGGGGCCTTGGGGGGCGCTCTTGGGGCCATCGTGGGGGGCATCGATCCAACGAGAAGCGAGCATTAGTTAGCGCTGCCCCTCGGGAGCCCAAACAATCGCCTCTTGGGGCGCTCGTGGGGCGCCCTTGGAGCGTTCTTAGGCGTTCTTGGGGCCGCCTTGGGGCTCTCTGGAGCCTTTCTTGGAGCCCTCTTGGGCCATCTTGGAGCCATCTTAAGGCCTCGAATGGCCATCGGAAGCGAAAAGGCGAGAAAGCCAAACACATGGAATTTCCTCAGGTTTTGGCCTCTTCGGGGCCTCCTGGGGGAGCTCTTTGGCCACTGGGAGCAGTCTTGGAGCGGTCTTGGGGCATCTTGGAGCATCGTGGGAGCCATTATGAGACATCTTGGGATATCTTGAGCCATCTTGGAGGTCATCTTGGGCTCTCCCAGGCGCTCATGGAGTCATCTTAACCAGCGCCCCCCCCAAGAGGCCAACATGTGGCTAAAACCTTAGTAAAATCAATGATTTGGCATTCTCGCCGAGGCCTCTTGGAGCATATTGGGTGCCTTTGGGGGGGTCTCTTGGGGCCTCTTAAGGGGGTCTTTTGGGAGCCTCTGGGGGGCATCCTGGGGGGCTCTTGGGGTTTCCTGGCAACCTCTTGGGGCCCTCTTGGGGCACCCTTGGGAGCCTTGGGGGCCATCTTTGGGCCATCTTGGGTAAGCTCGATCACAGGAGGGGGGGGCACTAATTAGCCCCCCCCTCCCCCCTCAGGAGGCCCAATGGGGCCAAAACCTTAGTAAAACCAATGATGTAGGCTTCCTCGCCGAGGCCGTGTTGGACGTTCCGACACATCGCGAAATCCTTTGTCCAGGTCCATGGGGAGGGGGTAGGGGGAGGGGTAAACCCTTCCCCGAAGGGGAAGAGAAGGAGGGGTGGAAGAGGAAACTCCCTAAACCACCGACGCCCAGAGGGCTGGTGGGATTTGTTTTGGTGGTGAGGTGGTGGTTGGGGTGGTGGTGGTGGTGGTGGTGGTGTGGTAGATTGTGGTGGTGGGTTGTGGTAGTTGGTTATTGTGGGTGTGGTGGTGGTGGTGGGTTGTTGTGGCGGTGGTGGTGGTGATGGTGGTGGCCGTGGTGGTGGTGGTTGAACGGTGGTTTGTGGTGGTGTTGGTGGTGGTGGTGAGTTGTGGTGGTGGTGGTAGTGGTGGTGGTGGTGGTGGTAGTGGTGGTGGTGGTGGTTGTGGTGGAGGCGTGGTGGTTCGTGGTAGTGGTGGCGGTGGTAGTGATGGGTTGTGGTGGTGCGTGGTGGGGGGTGGTGGTGGTGAAAGTGGTGGTGGTTGTGGTGGTGGTGGTGGTTGTGGTGATGGTGGTGTGGTGGTTTGTGGTGGTAATGGTGGGTTGTGGTGGTGGTTGTGGTGGTGGTGGTGGTGATGGTGGTGGTAGTGGTGTGGTGGTTTGTGGTTGTGGTGGTGGTCGTGATGGTTGTGGTGGGTTGTGGTGGGTTGTGGTGGTGGTGGCGTTTTTGTGGTGGTGGTGGTGGTGTATGGGTTTGTGGTGATGGTGGTGGTTGTGGTGGTGGTGGGTTGTGCTGGTTGTGGTGTAGTGGTTTGTGGTGGTGCTGTTGGTGGTGGTGAGGCCATAGTCTTCCCGCCACCGTGTTTTGGCGTTGGATCAGGTGGTGGTGGTGGTGGTGGTGGTGGTGGGCTGTGGTGGTGGTGGTGGTGGATGTAGCGGTGGTGGTGGTGGTGGTTGTGATTGGGTATTCGTTTTGAATAGACCACTGCTCGCGCGTCCTTCATCCATTCCTTCCTCCCGCCTCCTCCCTCCTCCTGCCCTCTCTTCGCCGTCCCTGGGGGGGCTCCTCTTGCCTTGTGTGTACCTCTTGCGTGTGCATCTTGTCTGCGGTACCGCGGGGTGTGCTGCGATCTGCGAAACTGACGCCAATTTCGAGGGCTGCGGGTGGGTCCAGCGAAGTGAGGCACCGCGCAGATCTGAGCGGTAGTTCGCCGTCTCTGGGGGGCTGCCATCTGCCAAACTGTCGCCACTTTCGAGGGCTGCTGGTGGGTCCAGCGCAGTGAGGCACCGAGCGGTAGCTCGCCGTCCCTGGGGGGCTGCGATTTGCCAAATTGTCGCCACTTTCGAGGGCTGCTGGTGGCTCCAGCGAAGTGAGGCACCGCGCAGATCTGAGCGGTAGCTCGCCGTCCTTGATGGGCTGTTGTCTGCGAAACCGTCACCGTTTTCGAGGGCTGCTGGTGGGTCCAGCGGAGTGAGGCACCGCGCAGATCTGAGCGGTTAGCTCGCCGTCCCTGGGGGGATCTGCGAAACTGTCGCCACTTTCGAGGGCTGCTGGTGGGTCCAGCGGAGTGAGGCGTCGCGCAGATCTGAGCGGTAGCTCGCCGTTCCTGGGGGGCTGCGATCTGCTAAATTGTCGCCATGTTCGAAGGTTGCTGGTGGGTCCAGCGGAGTGAGGCACCGCGCGGATCTGAGCGGTAGCTCGCCGTCCCTGGGGGGATGCGATCCGCGAAACTGTCGCCACTTTCGAGGGCTGCTGGTGGGTACAGCGGAGTGGGGCACCGCGCAGAGCTGAGCGGTAGCTCGCCGTCCTTGGGGGGGGGCGCTGCGATTTGCGAAATTGTCGCCACTTTCGAGGGCTGTCGGTGGGTCCAGCGAAGTGAGGCACCGCGCGGATCTGAGCGGTAGCTCGCCGTCTCTAGGGGGATCTGCGAAACTGTCGCCACTTTCGAGGGCTGCTGGAGGGGCCAGCGAAGTGAGGCACCGCGCAGATCTGAGCGGTAGCTCGCCGTCTCTGGGGGGATCTCCGAAACTGTCGCCACTTTCGAGGGCTGCTGGTGGGTCCAGCGCAGTGAGGCACCGCGCAGATCTGAGCGGTAGCTCGACGTCCCTGGGGGGCTGCGATTTGCCAAATTGTCGCCACTTCCGAGGGCTGCTGGTGGGCACAGCGGGGTGAGGCACCGCGCAGATCTGAGCGGTAGCTCGCCGTCCCTGGGGGGATGCGATCCGCGAAACTGTCGCCACTTTCGAGGGCTGCTGGTGGGTCCAGCGGAGTGAGGCACCGCGCAGATCTGAGCGGTAGCTCGCCGTCCCTGGGGGGTTGCGATCTGCGAAACTGTCGCCACTTTCGAGAGTTAATGGTGGGTCCAGCGGAGTGAGGCACCGCGCAGATCTGAGCGGTAGCTCGCCGTCCCTGGGGGTGTGCGATCTTCGAAATTGTCGCCACGTTCGAGGGCTGCTGGTGGCTCCAGCGAAGTGAGGCACCGCGCAGATCTGAGCGGTAGCTCGCCGTCCCTGGGTGGCTGCGATCTTCGAAACTGTCGCCACTTTCGAGAGCTGCTGGTGGGTCCAGCGGAGTGAGGCACCGCGCAGATCTGAGTGGTAGCTCGCCGTCCTTGGGGGGCTGCGAGCCTCACGAATGCCGCTCGCAGAAGTAGATGCGCCCATGTGACGTCATCACCTCCGTATAACGTCTCCCAAGCCACTCACGCCCCGCATTGCGCAGGGTTTGGGTACGTCGCCAGGGTAATTTAGTGGTTTCCCCTCTGCGGTTTCTGGGCCCTCTCTGGTCGTCGTCGCTGCGTTCCCGCCGTCGGCGCTGCTGGCCGCCGCCAGCGCCGGCGCGGTGCCGAACGGGGGGTGTTGGACCCCCCCGCCCCCTGGGCCTTCTCTGGTCATCATCGCTGCGTCTGCCGTCGGCGCTGCTGGCCGCCGCCAGGGCTGGCGCCAGGGAGGGGGGCGTGGGGGGGTTGAAATCCCCCCCCGGGAGGGTGAGGTGGGGGGGGGGGGCTTGGTGAGGAGGGAGGGGGGTTAGGGGGGTGGGGGGGCCCACCTCCCGCTTCGAAACGCGCCGCCGAATGTTCCCAAGGCGAGCGCCCGTGAAACGCCTTCCCTCGACCGTCTCGATGAGCTCTCGGGCAGTAGAAAAGAATGAGGGGCGTCGTTTATATTGGGAGGTGGCCACTAGAAGCCACTGGAAGCGTGCCAGACGGCTGACATGCATTCTACGTGACACGCCCCACCTTGCCGTCGGCACAGTGGCGGCCTTTATTGCCAGAACATTGGCATTGGGCATACGACAGAGACGCTGGCACTTGGAAACCCGACGTGGGCAGGCACGGGCAATGTTTCTTATTTTTGTTCGGCATCATTTCCGATAGTGTAAGGTGCTTCTGGTAGATTCAGGCATTCCCACTGACACTTCCAGGACACAAGATTTATATTCAGGTGGATTTATCATGGCCCTCTTCTGTGCTCATTACCACGACTTCACCAATCCATACATTGACAGATAAAATGTATTGCGGCTCGTATTGTTTTTTTGCTCACCTCTCCGTCCTGATCCCTTCGCTCCACGGCCGTAATTTAGAATCGGCGTGGGGGCGCCCGTGGCAGACTACCAAAGGCGATCCGCCGAGGTCCCCAGCAACACCTCTCAGTCGCTCTGCGGGATACGTTCTTAGGTGCTCAGCCAAAGCTCTCTTTGTGAGAGCTTCAATATGGCGACGAGGTCGTAGCAACTATGACATGAATGGGCAGATGCCCTGCCCATTCGTGAGCGACTTCTGGCCACCGCAGCCCACTTGTTCAGCCTTCTGGCCAGGGCAGGCCCGAATTACAGCCGCTAAACCCAACTGGTGTTTGCCTGAGGGGCCCGACGTGTTTTAGGTAAGAGGACTGGTGGAACAGCACGCAGTGCTTGCGACACGCAGATCCGCATAACAGGTGTTACATTAGCTCTGTCATGGCACTGTACTGTTGTAATATGCAATGATGTCCCCCGTTTTCTGATTTGACATGTTATGTTGGTTTCATACACACGTCCCTCCTAGCGTGTTGTATTACAGCGCGAGGATAGAACGTAGCGGTATGGCATGCGATGGTAGCGGCACGCCATGATCTGCAACGATGTGCCATGTTGGGGAATGGCATAATCTACCATATCCATAGGGTGTTGTGTGATGACAATTGTAAATGTTGCATGCGTTGTTTCACGATGCGATGCTCTGAGGAAGCTATGATGTGATAGTGAATGGTATATAAGATCTGGCGCATGTCCGCCAGATGGGAGGAATTTCTAGTCAGAGTCGCTACCAAAGCATTCAGATTATCTCGTGGGAAGTTATTAAACAGAGCCACGGTCGGCGCACATTTGAAAATCCTCAGATGGTTGCAAAAACTCCTTGGGAAGCCGCGAGAAGCATAGCTTTATGAAAGATTTGCTGAAGGTGAGGCTCTCAGAAGTCCTCGCCCCCTGTATGCACCCCGCTCCTGCACTTCGTCCTCAGTGTAAGGTTAAGGAAGCAGGTCAACGGTGGTCCCTTGCAACAGGCATGCTCAACTAGCGAACCGACAGCATGCGTCGGGCGAACTAGCGAGCCAGTTCGGCACTGCAAGTTTTTCCGGCGATTCTGCGGAGCTTCGGCTGAAACAAGCAGCGTGATGCCACAGTCCACATGTAATCAACGTCTTCAGACACGACCGACTTTTGTCGAAGTACCAGCTCTGCAATTGTTGAGCCGCTGTGATGCGTCCGCACCAAACGTTTTCGGACGTCGCTCGTTCTCATCCACATTGTGTGAGTCCACGCTTCGCTCAAGCCTGACCACGTTGCAGGGGTTTCGTTTGCTGCGTCTTGCTCCCGCTCTTCCTCTGCATTTTGCGGCCATTTCAGGTGTCCGGTTGGTAGTTCATGCCCTTGTCGATCGCAGTATCATCACCATGGCGCTGAGCGCTACGTCTGCACACATCATGCCACGCATATGGAACGGTATGACCGTTTTGGTTCGGTAACCTGTTGATTTACGGGGGTGGCTATTGTTGACTCAACTTCGTCAGAATGTCACTGGGGAGCCTTTGAAGGTTGCTGCGGTATGACGTGCCCGCTTACCAGAGGCTGACATGCCGCAGCGCCGTGGGCTCGTTGGTCGCCGATCTGCTTATGGGGAGGGGAGCGCCATCATTGTCCCGCAATGTGGAAGTCGGACAGCTGGCGGCGTCATTTTTGCAATAAGTGTTGAGTGAATGTTTAGGGACCTCTTCCGTATGGGCGTTCTCTCTTTGTGGTTGTTTGATTGTGTAATGTCGCATAGTTTCAGTGTACACGGGCGGAAGTTCGAGTGAAATGTACGGTGTGTCGTTGAATTGTTTTTACCTAACAGCGTTTGCTGATAGGCTTCTAGTAGGGTCAAAAGAGAGCATCATGACTCCTCAGGGGGGTCTGGGCGGGTGCCGGGGAGGAGAACCGGGAATCGTTTTTCGCCACAGTCACACACTTCGTGCTCTTCGACCTCCCAGAACTCCACTCCCGGGCCACATTCTGGAGAACCGGGAACCGAGCCGGGCTCGCTTTTCGCCAACAGTCACACACTTCGTGCTCTTCGACCTCCCAGAACTCCATTCCCGGGCCACATTCTGAATGCCCGGAGCCAACTGTGGGCCACTTCGTGCTCTTCGAGTTCCCAGAACTCCATTCCTGGGCCACATTTTGGATGCCCGGAGCCAACTGTAGGCCACTTCGTGCTCTTCGACTTCCCAGAACTCCATTCCCGGGCCACATTTTGGATGCCCGGAGCCAACTGTAGGCCACTTCGTGCTCTTCAAGTTCCCAGAACTCCATTCCTGGGCCACATTTTGAATGCCCGGAGCCAACTGTAGGCCACTTCGTGTTCTTCTAGTTCCCAGAACTCCATTCCTGGGCCACATTTTGAATGTTGAGGCAGGCTGATGCTGCGACCGAGGCAGGCTGAGGCTGAGGCAGGCTGAGGCTGAGGCCGAGGCTGAAGGCAGACTGAGGCTGAGGCTGAAGCAGACTGAGGCTGAGGCTGAGGCAGGCTGAGGCTGAGGCTGAGGCAGGCTGATGCTGAGGCAGGCTGAGGCTGAGGCTGAGGCTGATGCAGGCTGAGGCTGAGGCAGGCTGAGGCTGAGGCCGAGGCTGAAGGCAGACTGAGGCTGAGGCTGAAGCAGGCTGAGGCTGAGGCTGAGGCAGGCTGAGGCTGAGGCTGAGGCAGGCTGAGGCTGAGGCAGGCTGAGGCTGAGGCTGTGACTGCGACTGCCGTTGCCGCTGCGACTGTCATCGCGAATGCGACTACGACTGCGAGAACAGCAGAATTCTACAACTGGATTTTCATCTGAATCTTAAGGGGAATGCTTTCAGATATGCTTCTACACATCGCTGTTAGGTTGCTTTGCTGGGATAGTTTATGTTGGGTTTCATGTTGTGGTCGTCCCCGTAAGTTCGTGACATTGGATGAGTGGTCCCCTTCGACGCTAAAAGTGGTTCTCCACCCATTGCGTTCCTTCCGTTATCACCCATGTCCGAATGCCACCCGTTCATTATCAATCCAGCCAGGTGTAGATATGGTGGGTTTCTTTATTTATCCAAACACGCATGGTATTTTGCGCCTTGCTATGCAATGCCCTTGCTTGCACGTTGTTTTCGTTCAGGTTCTCTAAAAGGCATGTTTTGTTTCAGTCACTGTTTACACTGGGCATCTCACTTGTTTACCTTCGTATTGCCAAATGTGGGACGAGGGCAGTGTGGTCGAGCTCATTTTGGCGGTGCCAGAGCGCACATGGCTTGTCAAAGAAAGCAGGTGGCACCAGAAGCTTTACTATGCACAACAGAGCTTGGCACCTCGGCGCTGGTTGGTGAAAACCTGTCCTGAATTCACGTCCAGGCACCTGATCGTTTGTATCAGCGTCGCAGCGCACCCGTGTACCACACATGGCCTCGCGCATTGTATTTACCGTTTGGCAGCGCTGGCGTGTACAGCATCTTGCTTGAATGCGTCATCAGGGTTGCTTCAGCCTCTGTTGTACATGTGCGTTTCCATGCAAGGCTGTGGTTGTATGGCTTGTTGGTCAGACGGTCACGCATGGCGAGTCCTGTTACCGCATTGAATGTTACTCTCTGCTGCCGGCTTTCTGCGTACGTCGCCATAGGCGATACGCCGACGCAGATCACACATGTCCTTGGTGATCGCGTAGTATGGCTCATGGATTGGTAACCCGCCGTCAGCTGTGTATACATAGTTCAGTTATTTGTGAACGCGTTGTTGCAAACATTGCGTCGTAAGGCTCACGCTCGCAATCATAGCTTCGCAGTCGTAAGAAAGACCGAAAATCGCAGAGCGAATGCCGGGTTTCCGTAAACGATCGAGGTACCATGCGTCGTAGAGGTAGCATCACGTTCGGTAATTGGTCAAGGCACGTGTTACAAACGCCGTCCGCAAAGACCAGTGTACCCACAATCGGTACGTGCACGGCCGTAAAAATAAGATTAGCCCAGTGCGACCCTACCTAGGAGTTGGATCCTTTAGGAAAGCAACATTGGTAGAAGAGGAAAACGCCGTCCTCCTCCTCCTCATCGTCGTAGTTGTAGCAGTAGCGGTAGTAGTACTACTAGTAGTAGTAGTAGTAGTAGTAGTAGTAGTAGTAGTAGTAGTAGTAGTAGTAGTAGTAGTAGTAGCAGTAGTGGTAGTGGTAGTGGTAGTGGTAGTGGTAGTAGCAGTCGTAGTAGTAGTCGTAGTAGTCGCAGTAGTAGTCGTAGTAGTCGTAGTAGTGGTAGTAGTAGTAGTAGTAGTAGTAGTAGTAGTAGTAGTAGTAGTAGTAGTAGTAGTAGTAGTAGTAGTAGTAGTAGTAGTAGTAGTAAGTAGTAGTAGTAGTAGTAGTAGTAGTAGTAGTAGTAGTAGTAGTAGTAGTAGTAGTAGTAGTAGTAGTAAGTAGTAGTAGTGTAGTAGTAGAAGTAGTAGTTGTTGTAGTATAGCAGCAGTAGTAGTAGTAGTAGTGGTGTAGTAGTAGTCGTAGTAGCAGCAGCAGTAGTAGTAGTAGTAGTAGTAGTAGTAGTAGTAGTAGTAGTAGTAGTAGTAGTAGTAGTAGTAGTAGTAGCGCCAGAACCGCCGACGCCACGCCGTAACTGAAGCAGCAGCAGAAGCAGGCAGCAAGTCACCGAGACAGCAGCAAAAGCAAGCAGGCACGGAGATGAGGGTGGGGCACTGGGGAGTTCTTTACATCTACATGTATATCTACACCTACATCAACATCGACTCCTACATCTACATCTAGACCTACATCTACACCTACAGCTACAGCTACATCTACATCTACACCTGCATCTACATCTACATCTACATCAACAGCGAGACTCACATCTACATCTACATCTACTTCTACACCTACACCTACACCTACATCTACATCTACATCTACATCCACACCTACGTCCACATCTACACCTACACCTACATGTACATCTACAACTACACTTTCGCATTGGTTCTGCTTTTGCTTTGCATTGCCTTTGCTTTGCTCTTGCCTTGGCTTTTTCCTTTGCCTTTGCTTTTGCTGTTGCTGTTGCTGTTGCTGTTGCTTTGCTTTTGTTTTTGCTTTTGCTTGGTTTTGTTTTTGCTTTGCACACTTACACGCATGTTTCTGCATTCGCTCACTGGGGTTGCTTGAGAATGCTCCGGATCCGGCCTACACCGCACGACTTGGCATTGAGCAAGGTTGTGCAACATTTGCTACACCGAACATTCTTACGAAACTGTACAGCAGCAGCAACTCCCAGATCGGTGCAACAGGCCGTTCAGCATTGTTTCGGCGGGCATCATCGGCGCTGGAATATGCGGTTTCACCAGAGCTGTGTGACCACAACCTCCCCGCTGTCGTGGAGTCGCCCGAGCCACTCTTGGCCCATAAGTACATATATATAAATAGCAGGAGCAATAGTGGATGCTGTGCTGCGCTATGCTATGCTATGTTCTGCTATGCTACGTTATGCTATGCTATGCTCTGCTGCGCAATGGTATGCTGGGCTAGGCTAGGTTAGGCTAGGCTATGATATGCTATGCTGCGCTATGCTATGCTGCGCTATGCTATGCTATGCTACGCTATGCTATGCTATGCTGTTGCTTTGCCTTCGCTTTTGCCTTCACTTTTGCCTTTGCGTTTGCTTTTATTTGGCACCCAGGGAGCGCAACTGGGGGAACCGCGCGTTTGCTTTTACCTTTGCTGTTGCTTGCGTTTGGTTCCCAGGGGGACTGGGGGAACCGCGCGGGGCGGTTTCCACTGCCTGGCCCCTCTAAGCCAACAGAGTAAGAACCCTTCTAGGCAGAGCCTAGGTAGGGAATAACACCAACACGGCATGTTGGTTTCGGTGCGCATGCATACCACCCACGTTTTACATAAAATTGGCGTGGGCAGAAAATGCCCCGCGCTAAATAAAGGCACGAGGTATGAGTGGAACCCATGGGATTCCATCGTGTGCAGCCCTATCGCGAAGGACACTGTCGTGTAAGATTTTATCGAGCCGGACCTTTCGCATGGAACACATCGCAAGCATATCGTTTTGCAACATATCGCGCGTGGGACCCTTTCGCAAGTGCGACCCTGTTGTGTGGGACCGTTCCTGTGGGACCTTCGCGTATGGGATCATATGTTGTGGGCCCGATCGGGTCGGACCCTGTCGTGTCGGACATTTCCGTGCTGGATGCTGTCGTGTTGGACCGCAGTGTACAGTGGTCACGGGGCCCCTACGCATGGTCTTAGATGTGACCGAAGTGTGTTCTTTAGTGCTGTTCCCGAGGGATGTTGAGGGGTGGCGGCATGGTTCCTCTGCCAATTTGGTGGGGGGTGGGATGTTTCTAGAATAAGTTTCGGCCCATCCCACCACCGTGCCTGGGTCGAAGATGCACATTATATGGTTTCTTGTGGAATGTTGGTGGCCTCTAGGGGAATCTTGGGAGCAGCTCGGCGGCCTCTCATGGGGTTGTTGGCGGTCTTCGTGATCATCTCGGGGCTGAGGGTTGAGATATAGGTTCGCGTTCCTCCTCTTGTGCCCCTCTTCGGGGCCGTCTTGAGGGCCTCTTGGGCCGTCCTGGGGCCTTCGTAGGCAGTCTTAGGGCCCTCTTTGGGGGGGATTGGGCCGCATCGGAGCGATGTTAGAGCCCATTGGGCGGTTTCGGAGCGTCGGCGGCTCGAACAGGCGAGAACGCTGAAATTTGTCGAACACGTCCATAGACAATATATGAGTCTGGCTACTTGGGGCGCTCTCGGGTGACCTGCTGAAGCCTTGAAGCGTGTTGGGGCGTATCGCGGGCCTCTTGGGCCGTCTCCGATCCATCGTGGGTTGTTTTTGCACCCTCCTGGGCCGTGTCTTATAAATTCTTGATAAAGTCTTGACGTTTCCCGCATTCCCGCCATATTGTACAGGATGGACACGGCCCCCTCCATGGTCCAGTTTCGTCGGATCCCAACCGCAATCACCGAGATCTACACGCTGCAATCACGAGATCAGGTCCCCCGCGACCTAATCGGGACCCCCCTGGACGTCATCAGTTACCCCCTCACCTTTCGCACGGCCGACAAAAAGGACAAGGCCCTGGCCAACAGCGTTCGCAACACAGCACAGTGTGGGCAAGCCCTACTCGCTCGCGCCACGGCCACCCTTGTGGCACGCTTCCCCGGCACCGACCTGCCCGGCCAGTCGCCGCCTCAGCGTTACCCACCCACCCCACAGGGCCTCTGGCCGCCACCCCCTTCCCCGACGCAGAGGTAGACGAAGCCATTGGACAGGTTTTTCAGCGTGCCAGGGACCTACCATCGCAGACGGCCCTCGAGGAAGGCGCCAATCGACACTGCCTCAACCGCGACGCCACAAGGGCCTTCACTGCCTCCACCCTACACCACGTAACAATCGTACACGGACCCCCCGGCACTGGCAAGACCATCTTCTCGGTTGCCACCATGGACATATGGTCTAACGCGCTCTCCCCTGGGCTGTCAGTCGCCCTGGCAGCAGGCTCCAACACGGCCGCAGATCAGCCCGCACTGGCCTTAATCGGTGCGCACAATGCCAACAAGTTGGGCCCCCTCTCAGGGTTCCCGGCCAGGTGCGTGCGTCTCGCCAAAGACTTCAAACTAGCCAAGGAGCTGGAGGGGCTCACCCCGGAGGACATTACCACACAGCCCACGGCAGGTTCCCATACGAAGGCGGATCACCTTCCAAAGATTTCCCCGCATTCTGGAGCCAACTGCTCAAGGATGCGAAGACAGTCATCGACGTACATGAATCTGCGGAAGCACTAAAGAAGGCCGCCCCGGTCGCCCTGCTCATCATAGATGAGGGAGGGCAGGCGCACGAGCTAATGGCTGCCATGTCCCTAGACAGCGTTATCCGCTCCGGTGGACACCTAGTGTTGGTGGGCGACCCCAAGCAGCTCCCCCCCACCGTCATCTCCAGGAAGGCAGCGGCTCAAGGGTTATGCCTCTCCATCTTCGACCGTCTCCACCAGGCCTTGGGGGAGGACCAGTCCGCCGTGGTTCAGCTCAGCCTCTGCTACCGTATGCACCCCCTGCTGCTGTCCTGGCCGAACTGGGTCTTCTACAATCACACAGTGCACACCGGCCTAATCGACCCTTTGTCGCAGAGACCTCTGATCGAGGGGCTTCCATGGCGAGATTTCCATCCCTGGAGCGACACCAGAGTCGTAGACTTAGCAAAGGCAGCGGGCACCACCAGCGACGACATGGAGCAGATGTTGCGCTGCCTCGAACCAGGAAACCAGCACAAAGAGGAGCGGCACCGCTTCCTACTGGTGGACAACCCTTCTTTGGAGGTCACATCGAGACTACACGCAGGATGCGCCAACCTACCGGAGGCAGCGCAGACGGTGGACATCGCACGGGCCCTCCTGCCTGCCATGCAAAAGGGGACCACAGTGCGGGCAGTCGTCGGCTACCAGCTGCAGTGCGCTATCCTGGAGAACGGATGACCCCAAGGCGCACGCTGCGTCAGCGGCGCCCTCAGGCAGTCCAAGACCAAAGGCAAAGGAAAAGGGAAAGACGGAACAACCCCGGGCAAGGACCCCACAACCCACCCCCCAGAGCGCTCCACCGACACAGGCGACCACGCCAGCGTCTGCGCACAGCGGAGCTCAGAGCTCACCGGCATCTCCTTGACGTTCCCCGGCTTGCGGCGCATCGCCGAAGAGCAGCTTGCGAGCGGCAAGCTCACCATCTCAACCATTGACTCCAGCCAGGGCGGCGAAGCCGACCTAGTCATCTTCCTGACAACCAGGTCCAACTGTTGGCACGACTGGGGCTTCATGGGCAACTCCAACAGAGTAAACGTGGCACTCACCCGCGCCACCCGCAACGTGGTCATCATCGGTGACGGGAGGATGTTCGGCGCCGCCACAGGGTCGCGCCTCCGGGAGCTCTCTGAGCATGGAAGATTCGCCAATCTGTGGGCACGCTTCTCACAAGCGGGGGACATAGGCAGCAGGTGCACACTCACGGTGGACGAAAGATTCGACCCCATCCGGGACCTCCCCACATGGATGCCCGAGTCGCCCTCACACACAGGAGACGAGGTCATCCAAGGGCTCGAAAATGCGATCGTGAAAGCTCGTACATCCATGGAAAAAGAACTTCGCAGATAGGATAGCAGCACCACTCGATCCGGAGTTCTCATGGAGCAGCCTCGGCGACGCCATCCGCAGCAGCCTGCGGAGGCTTGTCGAGGGCCCCGCCACGGGGGTTGCACTATACACCATCTCTGGGCTTCACCCCAACCAGTACTCCATAGCCGACACACCGAGGCAGCCCGGCCGGCTCGACCGCAAAGCATGGAGCCATCCAGGGTTCTGCTGCGACGTCGAGCTGGGCATTGACGCAAGCAACCTCGTCTACAACCTAACGTGGGCCGCTCTGGTCTGGTTCCTCGGACTGGGCACCCCCCGGGCCAACTCGCGCTCGGCGGTCCCTGAGGCGTCGCCCCCCCCCCTGCCCAATGCGAAGGGCGTCAGCCACCGCCCGAAGGGCGCCAGCCGCTGCCCCCCCCCCCCCCGACGTTCTACAGCAGCTTCCAGAGGCATGGAGCCAAGAGGCTGGGAGATGCAGGCGGCACCGCGCACGCCCAGGGATGCAGCACCTGAAGTCCCTGCTCCGCCCAGGACAAGCCAACTCGGAGCTAAGGCGATCCCTCCTCAGCAGCGATGGACTCCCCCTGGACACCCCCACGCTCAGAGTCCTCCTAGTGGTTATGATGCTCCAACTGCACGAGCCCCGAGCGACGCTTTGGTCCTTCCCGCATCCAGAGGCCACCGGGGACAGCATCGAAACAGCCATGGGCATCTGCTTCCCCTGGCAGAGTGTCCACAAAGAGTACAGAACCAAGTTCGCGGGTGCCTGGGGCGTCGACCTGAGTGATCCCCCACCCCTCCACGGGAAGATGGAGGACACGATCAAGCATATCAGCACGCTCGCCACCTATGCCCACCACCACCAGGTCGCAACCAATCACGGGTCCCTAACCACCTGGGCGGGGATGCTGAAGTGCAAGTTCACGCTGGAGGCCCCCATGAGAGTCCTGGAGGAGATAGTCAAACCAGCCGCGATCAAGTCCCTGAGCAAGGAGAAGTGCTCCATCTGCACTCTACACAAGGAGCTCAGCGGGTCCGAGGACGGGCTCGGTTGCCCAGACTCAATGGCAGACCTGGAATACATTGGCGGAGGAATCGCCATGTCCAACAGGCGGCTCGACGAAGACTCCCCTGCATCCCCGGCCCCCGGCACAACACTCACCCCACCAAAGGTAGGTGGCGACAGGTTCCGCGTCAGGCTGCAGGGCGACGGCAGCTTCGACTGCGACGGAGACGACGGCCCAAACACGGGAATCCAAGGCACGGCCGGCACCTGGGAGGATGACGACACAAGGGAATTTGTGGCACAAAACCGCTCCCAGGCGTACATGCAGGGCAAAAACTGCAGGTGGCTCTGCGAGCAGTGCTGGGTCAAGTCGCTGGAAAGGAGGGGCACTGAGGCCCCCCTAGCCGCGCACGACTGCGGCAACAAGAAGTCGCTCCAGCAGCGCCTACAGGCGTACAAGCGCACTTTGGACGAGGCACGCTACAAAAGGTGAGCCCGCGCTCTCCCGTGCCTGGAGTTGCTCCCAATTCGGCATGGGCGGTCCGACACAGCGCAGACCCCCACCAGCCTGCGTGACCTTGTCATGAGCACCCCCCCCTCTACAGGCCGCAGTCGGTCGGCACCACCCTGCCAGCTCACAAGCTGTCCGACGGGAGATTCGGGCCCGACTCGCACCGCTCGAACACCTATTCCGCCAAGTGCGACACCTGCCCCGCGGGATCGCCCCTGCTCGCGCGGTCGGCAACCAGCCCCGCCCTTGGCTGCTTCATGTGGAGCCCAGAGCCAGGAGCGCCGTGTAACACCGAGACAGGGCTACCGCCATGGGACACTATGCCCACGCTCTGGACCCAGCAGCAGTGGAACGCAGGGTGGGCCTGCAGACGGTGCCTCATCCATATCTGGAACGCGGCGCCCGGCACGCTCGACCGCATCCTGGACCAACATTCCTCCAGCGCATACCCCACCGCACCAGCCAAGCGCGCAGCAGCAGCGGAAGTGCATGCGGAAAGCCACGATCAGCGTCTACCTCTCCCCAGCTAGCGTCAATGCAGCTGCCAAGGACACGTACTCAAGGCAAACAGCCACCAGGGACGAGCCTACCCCCCGCGGCATGGAGCACGACAGCGGAGCAGGGGGGAAGTAGCGAGCCAGAGAAGGCTGCACGCGACATCAAATCCCTGTTCCCCGACGTCTTCCTGCCAGAGGGCCCCGTTCTACCAACCCACTCCACCTCCAGGCTCACCGGGGTGGAATCCGACGGCCCCATACGCTCCTTGGTGAAGTACTTGCTTGAATGGAACCACTCCATCTACACATGTTGGGCTGATTTCGCGATGCAACACGGCGAGGGGATCACGGGGGACAAGACCGATGAGGGATCGTGGCCCCCTGCACGTCCGCTCCCTTTCCTGGACATCATCTACGGGGAAACGATCCCGAGCAACTGTCACCCCCCCAACATCCCATGGGACGGGCAGCGGGCCGCAGTGGCACGAGTGGTTTACCACCTAACAAAGTCCAACGAGAAGTACGAGGACATGTGGTGCAGCTACGCTGCCATCCTGACCGCTCAGCGAGGACAGTGCCCCCGTCGCCAGCGGATCAGCACACTGTTGACATACCTCGTGGGGATCGACCGCGCCGCCCTTGCCTACGGAGCCATCAGCGCACTGGTACACCGAGACCCACGCGAGGCAGACACAGGCTCCACAGCGGCGGCCGAACCCCCAGCAGCAACCTGGCTGAACAGAGCAGGCGAAACCGTAGACCCCCCCCCAACAGACAGCCACGGACCTGCGCAGGAGGACACCGCTGATTACGCTCCAAGAGCACACCCCCGCACTACAGGAGCAGACGGGGGAGGCGGTCCTCCGACGGAAGGGAGGGGCCCACCCAATCAGGCAGGCAGAAACGAAGGCGAACCGGAGGGGATCGACTGGGACGGAGACAAGAAAAGCGAGTCAGAAACAGCCAAGGACTCGAGTCCGGCGGTCAGCCCAACCCCTCGTGGCGGACGATGGAGAGGAGGAGGGCATTGACCCCCTCAACCTCTTCAAGGACCCACCCAACAGGCCCGATGCCTGGACCCCATTCGATCGGATTGTAGATCGGGACGCCATCCGTGAAGTTAGGAGGGCGAGAGACAGCCCACAAAGAGCAAGCAGCTCAACCTGTAGCATCAACGGCGCCAGGGACGACCGCATCCTCAGCCGCGCGGCCGGGGGCAAGGGCCGCCGACGGCCCGCGTGGGAGGACACCAAGGACGGAGAAGGCCGCGCCACCAAATCTCCAAGAGGCAACCCCGCGCGAGTGGAGATCCACGAGGCGCCCTGGAAGGACATAAGGATCACGCAGCCGCCCCGCGAAGACCCAAACGACCCCATGGGAGGCATCCCCATGCACATGTGTCCCGCTGCAGCTGCAGACGTTGCGAGGAGGGAAGCAGGAGCTCAGCGGAAGCCAAAAGCACGACCCTAAACTGAACACAGTCCTGTCGTGCAACGAGTTCCTCCAGGCATGGAATGACGCAGGGTACGACGCCTACAAGATGGACAGTGAGCTAGGGCTCAACGTCCACTGGCCTTCTGTCAAGGACAAACACATGAAGCTCATGCACCACGACTCCCGAGCGCACGCTCAACGCGATCACGACAGCAACAGTAGACCCGCCCCATGGACGGCAGAGGGCAGACCAGCCACCGCTGCAGCCGCGCATGACCGATGGGCAGGCGCCATCGGCTCAGCCAACCCCGGCCAGTGGCACGACTGGCAGGAGTGGAACTCCTGGGGCCAGCAGGAGCCCCATGGACGGACACGGACTGGAAAGGAAAAGGTAAGCGGTATTCCCCCAGGGGGGACGACCGGTACACGGACAAGCGCGCACGATGGTGGGCTAGGGAGGACTCTGACGCCCAGGGCTAGCAGGGCGCGGCCAAGCTGTCAGCGCACCCCCGGCTTTCTTGGCCAGCGGTCTCCGTCGCCCTCATCACGTTGCACCCCCCCGTCGGGGCCTGTTTCACCTCGCAGCGCCCGGCCTTGGCCGCCATACCTTGGGGCAACATCCGCTGGGGCGGGGGGCACCCCAGATCTCACCCAAGGCGCAGCATAGCTAGACAGCCCACACTGGATACGTGGACCCATCCATGACATTTCACCCCCCTGCTCATCAGGGGACCAGCCCGCCGGGCTGACCGGTCCCTGGAACACCCACTTTGCTGTCCAACGGCGACGGCCACTCTCCCTCTGGTGACAGGGGGGCGTCGGCAGAAGCAACCCCCCCTGCGCGCCACCCACTTTGCTGTCCAGCGGCGACAGCCACCCACCCTTCGGTGACAGGAGGACGTCGGCGGAAGCAACCCCCCCTGCGCGCCAGCCTACCGGCCTGTTGTTTCAGCCCACAGTTTTGGCAGCTTCAGCTCCACCGGCGAGTAGCTGCGACTCCCCAGGACCCACCCCCGGAGGCGCATCTCGCTGCCGGCCCACATTCCGCGTTGATTGCGGCCTCGGTGGGCCGTCACCCGTTCGCAGTCGACTGCGGCCTCGGTGGGCCATCACCCGTTCGCACACATTCAACAGAGACCTCAGCGGCGATTAGCTGCGACCCCCACGATGTAAAATAGATCCTAGCGGCGATTAGCTGCGACCCCCCTTTTCTTCGACGCAGGTGCCTGCGGCGAGCAGCTGCGACCCCCAGGACGTTCCATGTGGCAGGCCGCGGCCGCTGGCCCACGGCTGCAGGGTACCTGGCCGTGGGGCGAGGCGTTGCGTCCCCTCGCCTCTCCCCTCCCAGGCTCGGTGGGTGTCCCCCACCCGTGGCTCCGGGGCTCGCCCGACGCGGCACTTGCGTTTGGGCTGTGGCCCCCCCCTCCCTGTTCGCGCCGTGGCACGGTCTGCTCGTGGTCCTTCTCGGCCCCCCCAGCGACAGTTTCCACGGCTCTGGGGAGACACGCGGTGTGTGTGTGTGTGTCGGCGCTAGGGCTTAGGGGCAGCGCCATGCGACACTCTGGGTTGGCTGGCCACCTCAGCTTCACAGCAGCAGGACCCCCCTGGCAGGCAGCGCAGACGTCACCACCACCAGTGTGCCGACCATCACCACTCGACGGCGGCGCTCCTCACGCCAGCGGATTTCTTCGCTTCAGGAGGCGGCACCGCGCAGTTGCGCCTTGGGCACAGTCGCATGGCTTCCCCCTCGGTATTGGGAGGCGGATTACTGAGGTTTGGGCGCTGAGTGGTTCAGCCTACAACGCCTGTACAGCCTTTGGTTTTCCCTCTGTCGCGCACTGTCTCTGGTCCCGGCCGCTCAGCCGTTCGGCTTGTGCAGGTCGGCCACGGAGTCTGGCGCCGCCCTCACTTCGGTGCATCCGCACGTTCAACGCGCACGGCGGCCTGCCCATTGTGGTTCGGGCTGCTGCGCCTAAGTGCGTTTGCCTTGAGAAGTTAGTTCATTTTGTTTTGTGCACGTGCGACTGCGAGTCTGTCTGCCGACTCCGGCTGGCGGCAATTGTCTTTCAATTAGCCCCGTACCGTGACCCGGACGCCGCTTCCGCTCCCTGTCCGTTGCTTCGGAGCCGCCGACCAAAAAGTATTCCCGCCATCCCATCTAGAAGCGATCGCCGGGCGAGTTGTTTTGATCTGAGAAGCGTAGAAGCATGTAGTAGAACAGCCGCTCCGAAAGATGCATGTTTGGGCCTTCTTGGTACCCTCGTGGGCTCCTGTTGGGGCTCTTTCCAGACCCTCTTGACGACAGCGGAGACAAGACCACAGATGCTAACGAGGATGCGGAGGAGGAGAAGGAGGACGAGCAAGAGCAGGAGGACGACGACGAAAACGAGGACGAGGACGCGGCAAACGACGACGATCTTGAGGCTTCCTTTGGGTCCTCTTGGGGCCCTCTTGGGGCCCTCGTGGAAGGTTCTGGGGTCCCCAAGGGGCTCTTGTGAAATATCGTGGAGTCGTCTGGGGACCTTGTGGGGGCTTTGGAGGGCCTCTTTTCGGACATCTTGTGGGGCGTCAGTCGGAAGACAAGATCCCAGATTCCCCCCCCCAAAGGAACGTTGATTAGCGTTTCTTTGGGCGCTTTTGGGCATTCTCGGGGCCGTCTTGGAGGCTCCTCGGATATTCTTGGGGTTTGTTGGGCCACCTTGGGACCACATTGACGCGTTCAAACCCAACGGAGGCGACAAGGCGGGAAGAGAAACATCCATAATTGTCCTTCGAGTATGGAAATGATTTGGGCCTTTTCCGGGGGTCCGCTGGGGTCTTCGAAAGCCATTGGAACCATTATGTGGTTCGTTTCGAGCCTCGTGGGGCATGGTGGAGGCCGTCTTGGAATATTTTCAGATATCGTGAGCCATTTTGGAGGCAATTTTGGAGCATCGGAGGCTCTCTTGGAGCCATCTTGGACCATATTGGGGTTTATAACCTCTCGCGACCAGGCCCGACAAACCTCAGGGACGGGAAGGGAAGGGCACCCTTCCCTAAGGGGAAGAGGGCTTTGGAAGAGGAAAGAAAGAACTCGTTAGACCGCCTACGAACAGAGGGCTGGTGGAATATACAAGCATTGAGATACCCTCCCATGTAAAGAAGATGGTGCAAAGAGGAAGCGCGGTAGATTACCTCAGCCGTGGAGCATGTGTTTTGCATTGAAATATGGTCAACAATATGGCCTGTCTTAGTTCACAGTCTGTTTAAATGTTACCGGCAACAAATATCAGAATCAGTGTGCTTGAAAGGCCCGCCCCGTGCGCGGGGGACCTGGTCCAATGCAACCGCATGGACGCTTGCTCGGTAAAGTCAGACCTGATCAATGACACCCCCAGCGTCCACATGAAATGGTCGGTGGGCCCGTTCCGAAGATTTCGCGCCTATACATTGCATGGACGAGCTCCATGTTTCCAGCCCCTTGGGCCCGGCCAACTTCGTCGACATTTGGGTCACGCCCGTGTTGTTTTCCCGCGGTTTCGACGTTCCAACCCCCTAAGACGGCCTCAGGGGCCCCCAAGGCCGCCCCAGGACGACCCAAGAGCGCGCCTGACGGCCCAACAGGCCACGATGACTGCTCAAGGTCACCGAAGACGGCCCTAAAAAGGGGGCCCAGAAAAGTGCCGAGCGGACATAATGAGTTTTCCGTGTTGGCACGGCCCCGAGAGGCCCCTGAATTACCCCCAAGAAGGCCCCAAATGGTTTGCAAGAGGCCCCAAGAGGAATCCCCAGAATCCAAAGCGATAGCTTTCTTGGACGCTTTTACATCAGAGCAGGGTTCTCATATGAGAAACCAGGTCCCACGCTCCGTGGTTCCCACTCCCTTCAGTGTCACGCACGTGCCCCCCCCCCACCCGCCAGGGAGGCTTTGGGAGGATTTCACACAGCTCCAAAACGGCGTAGAATATTTCGCACGCAGCTACGCAGCGTCCCAACCAGCACCCAAGGGGACGCAAGATGCCCCCAGGACGGCCTACCAGCGCTCCAACACGGCCCAAGCTGCTTGCAGCCCAGGACGCCCCGAAGACGCCCCCAACAAACATCCAAGAGGACCTCCAAGAGTGCCTCAAGACGGGACAGTCGTATTATATGTATCGGCCGTTTTGGGTTGACCTCGCTGCCAGGGCCAGCCCCCAGAACGCACCAAACACGAACAAATTCTGGGCGAATGTGGCAAATGTCACGCCTCGTTGATCGCATCTCTTGTTGCATAGACTGTGACACCGAAGCCGTTTCGATTCGAGCCACCGGCAGAAAATCAGTTGTGATGGTGGCTGAGCCGGATGGATCCACAGTGAAACACAACAAGCGCGGCACGCGCTCAAAGGCTCGCCGAGACTCGCGGGAGGCGAGGGGCGAGCAGCGGCGCGCGGCAGCGACGCTGCGGCGCCTGCGGGAGAGGACAGCGCGCCGGGCTGCACGCGACCTCGCTGCGGGTAGCACCGCGCGAGAGGACGCGTCAGGCCATCCCGCTGCGGGTAGCCCCGCGCGGGAAGATCCTGCTGCGGGTACCCCGCGCAGGAGGAGGCGGTCGACGATCCCGCTGCGGGTAGCCCCGCGTTGGACGAGACCGAGGAGGAGATTGAGGACAGGTTCCAGTAGGAGCCATGGAGGCAGCCATGCAACAGATGGCGGAGACAGTCAGGCAGCTGCAGGAGCGTCAGCAGCAGCTGGAAACTGACCTGCAGCAGGCGCGATCGGAGGCGGCAGCAGCCCGCGGGCCGGCCGCTTCTGGGGATGCAGGGGCCAGGCGCCGAAGGCGCAAGCCTCTGCGAGCGTGGGCGTGGACACCAGGCTGCTGGGCAAACCCGGCGACTTCTCCAGGGAGAAGACCGCGTGGCGGGACTGGAGCGCTGTCTTCAGGGGCTACGCTGGGGCCGCAGTCCAACGATTCCCGTCGTTGATGAAGTCGGCTGCTGACTCGACCGCTCCAGTGCCAAATGTGACACTGACCATTCAAACGGCTGCGCAAGCCAATGCTCAGCTGCACTAGATGTTGCTCACGCTGCGCAAGGGCGCGGCGCTCAACATCGCTCTCCTCGCGGGGGAACAACGAGGGGCTCGAAGCACGGCGGGAGCTGGTGGACGAGTGCGAGCCCAAGATGCGGCCGCGATTCGCGGGGCAATTGATGTACGTCCTGTTCTTCTCGCTGCAGGGTGACATCCTTGAGCGCATCACGGTGTGGGAGCGTGAAATCGCCGCTTACGAACGCGACTCGATGAAGACCCTCGACGACGAGGTCAAGAGTGGGACGTTTTTGCTACGTCTCCCTGAGACGCCCCTCAAGAGCCACTTCTTGATGAGGGTGGACCAGCTGACGCGATGGATCGATTTCCAAGCGGAGGTGGTAGCCATCAGCAGGTCGATTGCCATTGCGCAGGCTCCGCTGGTGCCCATGGACATCGGCGCCGTCGCCAAGGGAGACGGCCGCGACAGGCCTGGCCGCGATGCTAGGGGCACGGGCCGCGGGGGTCAGCACCAGCCACAGCACGCACGCCCGAGAGGCGGCGCCAAATCGCACGCGAAGGCGGAGTGCCCGCACAAGGACAAGACCTGCAACAAGCGCGGCAAACCTGGCAACGTCGCGAGCGCGTGCAAGGCGCCAGGAGGCTCACAACATCATCAATCACATCGTCAACCTCATCCCCATCTTCATCATCAGCATCAGCAGCAAGGACGAGGAGGAGGAAGAGGAAAAAATGTAGAGGAACGGACAAGGATCGGGCGTGCTTCAACTGCGGCCAGCCCGGGCACCTACCCGCCCGGTGCACCAGGCCGAAGGTCCATTCTGTGGAAGACGGCGGAGCCGCGGAAGTCGCAGAGGTAGCAGTTGTCGCGAGCTACTTCGACATCGGTGCCGTCGGCGTCGACACCGAGGGCGGCCTCAAGAGCGCCGGAGGGGCGCGGGTAGCCCCGCCCCCCGGCCCATCTGCTTCGGACGCGGGTAGCCCCGCTCGGAATGCCGCGGGAGGGCCGTGCGTCAAGCCAGGCGAGTGGCTGGACATCGAGGTGGATTCCGGCGCGGAGGTCGGCTGACTCCCGGCAGGCGTCGGAGCTGGCTCGCACCCCCTCCACCCGACGAGGCCCGGCAAGAGCGGAGCGGGGGGTGCTACGCGGCAGCCCGGGGCGGCCGGCTGCATGACCAGGGCGCGCGGATCTTCGGGCTGGGGGCGGGCGACGCCGAAGGCCGGGCGGTCAACCTCGTTTTGCGTTCCGCGTCATGGATGTCGCCTTGTTGGCGACAGACGATTCGAGCAGGTGCCAGTGGGAGACGGCGTTCCCTGCCAGCGGCGGCGGGGCCCACATCCTCCGAAGGGCCTCCGGGACTCGCATCAATCTCGTTCGGAAGCGACGGGCATGGCACCTGAGGGCGCGCCTGAAGCCACACGAGGACCCGCCGTTCACCTCGGCGCAGGAGTTGTCCGAGGTCGCGCGGATGGAGGACAGAGAGATTTTCTTTTTCGACGCGGATGTCGGCGTGGAGGCTGAGGACGGCGCACCAGTCAAGAAGATGGCGGCTCCCACTCGGCCGACGGCGGCCGAGCGCGAGGAGCACATCGCAGGTGGCCACCCCCACGCGGTGCCGGGAGTGCTGCGTCGGGCGCAGCTGGATGCATCACCGTACCTCAGGCGGCCCAGAGGTCAGCATCCCGGCGGCGGGCTGCGACCATGGCTACTTGAACGACAGGGGCGACGACGCCCAGAGCCAGCCGAACGCGCCCCTACTGCGCAGCAGGTGCACAGGGGATCGCTGGCTTGGAGCCGCGGCGGCTCAAGCGAGAGTGGCCAATGAGCACGCGACGAAGGAGCTGAAGAGCGGCGTCGCGGGCAGCGGCTCCGACGAGGTGACCCCCGGGAGCGACGGCGAGGCGTCGATAGCGGCTCTGAAGACGTCGGCGGCGGCGGCGAGCTTTAGGGCGCGCGCTCGAAGCTGGAGGGGCCCGCCGGGCAACGGCCTCGCGGAGGCCGCCGTGCGCGAGGTGAAGGACGCTGCGCGGACCAATCTGACGTGCCCGACGGCACGGCACGGCCAGAGTTTCGACGGGCATCACCCCATCATCCCCTTGTTGGCGAAGCACTCGGCTGCAATGGTCAATCGAGTCCGCCGCGGGCCTGACGGCAAGACTGCCTCCGAGCGCCGCAAGGTGCGCGACTTCGCTAGAGCCCTTGCGGCCCTTGGAGAGAAGGTGCTCTTCATGGTCCCAGGTGCGACGAAGGCTCCGGCCCAGGTCGAGCCTCGCTGGGAGGATGGCGCGTTCTCGGGCCTGTCCGATCGGAGCGAGGAGCTCCACGAAGGCACATCCAGGGGCACGTGCAAGGCGAGGGCGGCGCGAAGGCGCGAGGCGACGGAGCGTTACGACTTGGCGTTCCTGAGCACCGTCACTGCTCGCCCGCGGGGCGGGCCACGGAGCTCGAGGGCTCCAGCGCGAGTCATGTTACTTGACTTGCCAGCTCCGGCGGTGGATGCCGAGGAGGCGCCTACGGCGACCCGCCAGTTTTATTCTTCGAGGGGGGATTTCGCGAAGCATGGATTCACGCAGGGATGCCCAGACTGCAGGGCGATCGCCCAGAATAAGCGGGCGCAGACGCATCCCGAGGATTGCCGGACACGCCTGGGAACCAAATTGGCCAAGACAGACGCGGGCCGGCAGCGGCTCACGAAGGCCTTCTGGAGGGCTATGTCTGCGGGGCAGGCCCAGGAGGCGCGCGGGGAGGGCGCGAGAGCGATTACAGCGGCCACGGCGGCTGCAGCGGCATCTGCAGCGGCCTCATCCTCAGGCGCGGGAGGCGCGGGAGCGACAACAGCGGCTACGGCGGCCACAGCGGCTTCGGCGGCAGCATCGGGAGTTCCCGCCGCGGCAGGGGCGGCTAGCGCGGCGGCGGCGCCCGCTGAGGATGCAGCCCAGGCGGACCGCGACGATTCGGAGATGGCCACGAGTGCCCCGACTAGGAAGAGGCAGATCGAGATCCAGGCGCCCGGAGCGGGGGGCGACCTGGATATCGCGATGGTGGCCACAAGCGGTCTGCATGCGGCGCTCGCGGAGGCGCATTCTCTGGCGCGCCCACAGCGCAAGGCCAGCGCCTTCGGCTTGCACGCTGGCGCGGCCATGGATTTGCGCCTGGGCTGGGACCCCGGGCGCGACGACGAGCAGCAGGATGCGCAGGGGCGGCTGGAATTGGAGAAGCCGTACTTGCTTGTCCTTGGTCCAATGTGGTTGGACACATCTCGACGTATCCACGGAGGTTGCAGGATATGTTGTAGACGGGCCGCAAGCATCTCGTGTTCGCGTGCTCGCTGGCGCGGCAGCAGTTTGCCAGGGGCGGCCGGGTGCTCTTCGGGCTCCACTGGGAGGCAGCCTCGTGGAACGAGAAATGCATCGTCGAGATTTTGGCGACGGGTGGCATGCAGCGCGTGCGATGCGACCAGTGCGTCTTCGGCCAGGCATCGCTGGATGGATTTGGCCAGGTGGGGCTGGCTCGCAGGGCCACTGGGCCTATGACGAACGACCCGTTCATCGCTCGAGCCGTGGCGCGACGGTGCCACGGAGGGCGCGAGCACGCAGTCGCTCGGAAGCCGGGCGAAGACGCGCGAGAAGTATCCGCCCTTCCTGGTGGCGGAGATCCTTCGGGCTGCGAGGAGCTCGACGCGCGTTGCTGGAGGCGGCGCGGCAGAGGGGATGCTCGGCAACGACCGCGAGCTGACGATCTCTGCGGCGGAGGCCGGGCCGGCCCTGGAGGAGCCGGAGCTCTTGGCGAGGCCGGCGACGACGGAGGAGGAGAAGGTAGTCCGTGACCGAAGCACGGGGCCCCTATTAGATCCTAAGCGAGTGCGAAGCGCAAGGTCTGAGGAGATGAGGTACATGGAGGAGCTGAAGATTTTGGAGTTGCGTGACCATGACGCGTCTGCAGGAGACTTGTCAACCTCCGATTCCAACTTACTGGGTCGACATCGACAAGGGCGACCCTCTCGATCGAACTACCGGTCGCGGTTTGTGGCACAGGAGACGCGCAGACGGACGACCATCGACGTGGACGATGGGGCAGCGACGTTCGCTCCGACCCCTCCGCACGAAGCTTGCAGGTTGCAGCTCAATTTGCATAAGACGGGCCCGAGGCCTGAGATCCCCAATGATGAGGAGGCGTTGATGCTGCTGGACATTTCGCGCGCACACTTCCACTCAGCCCTCAACCAGGTGGTTCTCGCGAGGATCGACGGCCATGTCTACAGCTTTCTTAAAGCCACGCACGGCCCGACGGAGGCAGGCGCGTCTCTCGAGTGGAAGGTCGAGGCAACCAACAACATCATGGGCGTGACCTTGGGGAAGTTCACCGTCTGTTTGGGTTCCCGTATGTCTAGCGACTCCGTGGTGCGGAGTGCGCGGTGGGGCGACGACTCCTCCCTGAGCGGCAAGAGGTTGCACTGCGCGGAGTTCCGGAACAAGCTCGGCAAGCACCTCCTGGCGAAGCACACGGCCACGTTGGGCCCGAGCCCTGAGCACGGCGACGTGGCGAGGCCACTTACCTGAACAGGCTCGCGCGGCGGTTCCCCGTCGCTCGGAGGGCGGTCGCGGCACGCCGAGGTCTTGGCGCAGCAGCTGGGCCGGGGCGAGGAGCGCGCGAAGGACGTTAGGACGCCGGGCGATAAGCCAACCGGCGACGACGACGACGACGACGACGGACGAGAGCTTGATACCGAGGCCAGGTCGAATTACAGATTTTGGGCCATGCGCGCGAGCTACCTGGCGCAGGACCGCTGCGAACTGCAGTTCGCGTGCAAGGAGCTCGCCTGGCGCATGCAGGCGCCGCGCCCGAAGGACATGCAGGGGTTCAAACGCCTCGGGCGCTTCCTGAAAGGAGCGCCTGGCTGCCCGGCGATTTACCTACGAGCGGCAGGCTGACCAGACGGTCGTGGACGTGTTCAACGACAGCGATTGGGTTGGGTGCCGGAAGACCCGGCGATCGATTTCATCATCGCACACCATTTTGGGACAGCATCTGATCACGACCAGCAGCACGACGCAGAACGTCGTGGCCACGAATTCTGGCGAGGCGGAGTTCGACGCCTTGACCGAGAGTGCGAGCCGCGCATTTGGCACCATTGCCATGGCGGCCGATCTGTTCAAGGTCTTGAAACCGCGCGCGCGTGGACGCCAGCGCGAGCAAGGGCATTGCTCCCCGACGCGGCGTTGGAAAGGCGAGGCACCTCCTCACCCAGACCCTCTGGGCGCAGGAGGCCGTGGCCAAGCGGGAGCTGGTCATCGAGAAGGTTCCAGGGGGCGAAAACCCAGCCGACATGGGAACGAAGCGCCTGGCAGTGCGAGACATGACGGGATGCCTACGCAGGGCCAGCTGCGTTCTGGCCAGCGGACGATCGAAGCTGGCGCTGCGGGTCGCCACTGGTGCGACGGCTTGAGCCGGCGACCCGCCGTTGCGACACCATGGGCGCAGGAGTGCATCATCGGCTACGGGCGCAAGAAGCACCGAGACGCGGGTAGCCCCGCTCCCACCCTGGACGCGGGTAGCTCCGTTCCAGGCCCGCCTCGGCGGGCATTCGCGCGCCCGCGACGGCGGCGCTTCCGAGCTGAATTGCACGAGTTCGCATGTGGGCGGGTTCGGCAGACGTCGACGGGGCGTCTTCCCAACCCGAGGAGCGCGGCAAATGTCAGGTCTCGTTGATCGCATGTCTTGTTGCATGAACTGCGGCACCCAAGCCGCCTCGATTCGAGCCAGCGGCGGAAAATCAGTTGTGAGAATGGCAGCACGGATGGCAAGTCCACGCTTCAGGCGTAGTGGAAGGGCAAGCATTCGCCTGCCTCCGTGCCTCCGAAGACTTCTCGCACCACCGAATATACGTGCGCATGCCACCTCAATCGGCAACGCCAGGAGTTCATTTTGTGGCGGGCCTTTCGCGGCAGCAGGGTTGCTGAGCTGCCCTGTTATTGTTGCGCTGACGTTTACCAACACGAAGCTCTTCTGCGCGGTGCCAAGACGATTGGGAACTGTTGCGTCGCGAGACGAGCCGGACCCGCACGGCCATGCTTTGTTCGCTTCTACGACGGAGACCGCACACGCTCGACATACAGAATTGGCGACAGCTTGGAGGCAGGTATTCGCGGACGCGGGTGGCATTATCCCCGACAGGAACGCGGAGCGCATGCTTCATCGCATTCACTTGCCAGTTTCTCCGGATGATCATCGACGAATTGATTTTGCGGCCCCGTGTCTGAACGTCGCCCATGGGTTACCTTCAGTCTGCGACATTAAAGTGGTATCACCGATATCGGGCAACGGACTTCCCAGGACAGGCACAAGCAACATTGGCGGCACCTTAAACAAGCACGCAGGAAGAACGATTCCGATTACGCAATGGTTACTACGAGCGGCCTGGGTTGTGCCCGACTTACAACGTAATTTAAATCCCACCAGCTTTCTGGGCATAGGGCATAGGTGGTCTAGGGCGAGGGGTGCCCCGCCCCCGACCCCCCCCCCTGGACATGAACGGGGGGGCAGCGAGGCGCTGGAGCGTCCAAAATGGCCCAAGACGGCTCCAAGAGGGCCCTTGAGAGTCTTATATGAGCTCCAACATGGCTCAAGATAGCGCGCGATTCCTCCAGATGGCTCCCAAGATGTTCCAAGAGGCCCCAAGAACGTTCCAAGATTGTTCCAAGAGGCCCCCGAGACCTCCAAGGAGGCCCCCAATAAGCCAAAGTCTTTCAAAAACCTCAGAGAGTCAATAATGTTTGTTTTGTCGCCTTCGCTTCCGATGGCCATTCGAGGCTTCACGATGGCTCCACGATGGCCCAACTGAGGGGCTGGGTGGCATAACGGCACGCCGCGCTTGTAAGTTTGTTGTTTTCGGTTTGGTTTGGTTTCGGGGCTTCGGGGCGAGCCGTTTCAGTCTTCCGTTCCCTTCTCCATCCCCACTTCTTTTCATCGTCATTATCTTCGTCCTCATCTTCCGTCTGTGCATTCTCGCGCGGGGGGGACCACCGATTGTGCTTCATGGGCGAAGGAGAGATACATCATTGAACTTGGCGGTGGGAAAACCCCCAAAAAACACAAGGGGGCCACCCACACAAAAACTGAAGTGGAGGAGGATGGAACTTTGAGAAAATCACGGTTGTGCAACATACATGCGTTATGAGAAGATGGAGAAGAAGAAAAAGAACAAACAATGACCCCCATTTCGAACGTTTCCTTTCGGATTGATGCTCCTGGCATATGCGTCTGCAGGAAAAGGAGGAGGAGGAGGAGGAGGGCGGAAAACTGAGAAGGAGGAGGAAAGAAGGGCGGAAACGGAGGAGGAAGAGGAGGAAAAGGAGGAGGAGGAGGAGGAGGAGGAAGAGGCGGCGAACGGAAGGGGGAACGAGAAGGAGAAGACAGGGACGGAGCAGGGAGCGAACCATGACGGAGCGATAAGGAATCTATTCGTGAGCCCCCCCGCAGAGGATTCCTAGTGTGAGGGCTTCCAATTGAATCCCCGCGTGGTGGTTTCCAAACGAGTCTTGTTGAGAGGCCTTCTAATAGGATCCATTCGTGGCGTTTTCCAACCGGTCCTTTTTTGCTGGAGTTTCCGATCGAATCCCTTCGTCGCGTTTTCCAGAGGATTCGTGTTGCGAGGCTTTTCACACAAGAATCTCTGGGTGGTGCTTTCCACCGGATTCCTGTTGTGAGGCCTTCCCATAGAATCCAAGTCGTTGCGTTTTCCAACAGATTTTTTTTTCGCGAGGCGTTACAACAGAGTCCCTCTGGAGCCTTTTAGCGGAAACGGAAGAAGAGGAGGAGCAGGAGGAGGAGGAGTTGGGTGAGGAAAACGACGCAGCGAACGGACGGGGGAACGAGAAGCAGAGGACAAAGAGGGAGCAGAAAGCGAACCATCAGGGAACCATAACGAATATTTGTGTGAGCCCCCCGCTAAGGATTCCCAGTGTAAGGTTTTCCCATAAAATTATGTTCGATGTTGGGGCGTTTTGGCAGAAACGGAGGGGGAGAAGGAGGAGGAGGAGGAGGAAACCGCGAACGGAATGGGGAACGAACGAGAAGGAAAGGGCAGGGAGGGACTACGAAGTGTGCCATGAGGGAGCCATAAGGAATCTCTTTGTGAGCCCCCGGCCAAGTATTCCTATTGTGAGGTTGTCCAATAGAATTCCTTTGTTGTGTTTTCCAAAGGATTATTGCGGGGAGGCCTTCCAAAAGATTTGCTGCGTGATGCGTTCCAACACATCTTTTTGGTGATGATCTACAATAGAATCACGTTGTAGTGCTTTCCACAGGAGTCATGTTGTGAGGCCTCTCAATCGAATCCTTGTGTGGTGCGTTCCCAAGGATTCCTGTGGCTGGCCTTCCAAACACATCCCTTCTGCAGCGGTTTCCAACAGGTCTTTGTGTGAGGTTTTCCAATAGAATCACTTTGTGGTGCATTCCAAAGGACTCCTGTTGCTAGGCCTTCCCATAAAATCTCCGTGTAGTCTTTTACAGAAGGATTCCTGTGGTGAGGCCCTCCAACAGAATCCCTGTGTGATATTTTCCAACAGATTCATTTTGTTAGGCTTTCACATACAATCACTTTGTGGTGCTCTCCAAAAAATTCTTAGTGTGAGGTGTTCCAATGAGATATTTTGTTTGTCGTTCCAACAGATCCGTTTTTGTAGGGCTTTCCAAAAGAATCACTTTGTGGTGTTTTCCAGAGGATTATTGTTGTGAGGCCTTCCAATAGAATCCCTTTGTTGCGCTTTCGAAAAGATTCCTGTTGTGAGGCCTTCCAACAAAATCCCTGCGTTGTGCTTTCCAACAGATGCCTTCTTCGTGATTTTTTTCCATCGAATACCTTATCGGTGTTTTGTAGGAGGAGGAGGAGGAGGAGGAGGAGGAGGAAGCCGCGAACGGAAGGGGGAACAAACGAGAAGGTGGGGACAGGGAGGGAGCAGGCAGCGTGCCATGAGGGAGCCATAAGGAGTATCGTTGCCAGCCCCCCTTCAAAGGATTCCTAGTGCGAGGTGTTCCAATCGGATCCTTGCGTGGGGTCGTCCTAAGGGTTCCTTCTGCGAGGCCTTCGAATAAAATCCTTTCGTGGTGTTTCCAACAGATCCCTGTTGTGAGGCTTTCCACTAAAGTCACATGTGCTTTCCAGAGGATTCCTACTGTGAGGCCTTCCAGTGAATTGCATGCGCAGTGCGTTCCAAACGATTAACGTTGCAAATCTTCCAATGGCATCCTTTTATAGCACTTTCCAAAGGATTCTTCTTTTGAGGCCTTACAATAGAATCCTTTTTGCTGTTATTTCCAACGGATTCCTGTTATGAGGCCTTCATATAGAATCCCGATGTGGTACTATCCAACGAATCCATTGTGTGAAGCGCTACAAAAGAATCCTTTTGGGGCGCTTTCCAACGGATTCCAAGAGAGCCTCATATTGCAAGCGCCTACCATTAAGATTCCTACGTCACCTTTTGTTCCAGTCTGTTTTCCTCCTCTTCTACGGCCCGCCTTCCTGCCTCACACTAGGAATCCGTTGGCAAGAACCACAAAACGGATTCGATCGGAGGCCCTCACAACAGGGGTTTCCGAGAGCCAGGGGTAGCGAGCATGATTTGTGCCGCCATGTTCATCATAGTCGTCATCATTTTCAGTAGTACGAAAAAACTTGAAAAACGCGGGGTGTCGTTGGGCCCCCAACCCCCGGGAGAGACACAAGAGAGCCCCAAGACGGCCCCAAGAGCTCCCAAGAGCGCCCTAAAAGCACCCCAAAAGCGCCCCAAGAGGCCATTTGAGCTTCCCAAGGAGGAGAGGGGGGGTCCGAATTAAAGAACCCTTCTTCATTGATCGATCTCCTCCAAGATGGCCTCAGAGCGCCCCCAAGGCTCCCAATAGCGCCCCAAAAGGCCAAGCGGATCCCAGAGGCACCCAAGACGTTCAAAGATGGTTTTGGGTTCCCCAAGATACCCCGTTTCCTCCTCCTCCTCCCCATCCTCCTCAGCCTCCTCCTCCTCTTCCTCCTCCTCCTCCTCCTCCTCCTCCTCCTCTTCCTCCTCCTCCTCCTCCTCCTCCTCTTCCTCCTCCTCCTCCTCCTCATCATCATCCTCCTCCGCCTCCTCCTCCTCCCCATCCTCCACAAGTGTTCAATATGAATACTATTCTCCCTCTTCCCCGGATGACGGCTTGGGATCCGACCCCCCCCCCGCATATTGTTTTTTTACAGACAGGTTTCCCCGGAGTTGGGTTTTCGCTTGCATTGTTTTCCAAAATGCTGCTCTCGCTGAGGCGCCGGCCTCATTTTCGGGCCCCGCTCGTTCCAAATCGTGCCCCCGCTGCAGCGCTGGCCTCATTTCCGCCGGCGCCCGGGCTGCACGCCCGAGCCGGCGCCCAGGCCGGCGCTCGGGCCGGGTCCGCAGCCGGTTCCGGCCGGCGCCGGAAAATCGAGTTCCGAGGCGGCGCCGAAAAAAAAGGCCATTCCAATACACATTTTTTTTGAAAATGCTGAATTTCTGCTTCTGGCGCCCGGGAGGCCTCCAGGGCCGATTCCAACGCCCGGGCCGGCGCCCGAGCCAGCGCCCGGGCCGGACGCCCGAGCCGGCGCCCGCGCCGGCGCCCACCCCGGGTCCGGGGCCCGTTCCGGCCGGCGCCGGAAATTGTAGTTCCGAGGCGGCGCCGACAAAAGGCCATTCCATGCAATACACATTTTTTTGAAAATGCTGAATTTCTGCTTCTGGCGCCCAGGAAGCCTCCTGGGTCGATTCCGTCGTGCTTCCGCTCGTTCCGAATCGTGCTCCCGCTGCAGCGATGGCCTCATTTCCGCGCTTCCGCTCGTTTCGACTCGTGCTCCCGCTGCAGCGCTGGCGTCATTTGCGGTGCTTTCTACGCCATGCCATGCCGTGCTCTACAATGCATCGGGTACCCTTTCGGGATCATTGCCCTGCTCTACATCCGACTGTGCGAGTAGAGAGGGATCTGCGCCGTGGTAAGGGATGGGAGGGAGGGGTAGGATGTCAGATATGACGCGAACGCACCTAGCTTGTCCCCAACCTCCCCCCCACCCTCCTCCTCCTGAGCCTCCTCCACCTCCTCCT
>CAUYUJ010004114.1:216740-259451 GCA_963575745.1 Prorocentrum cordatum | reverse complement strand
GTAGAGGGCCTCGATCTCGAGAGTCTTTTCTACGGCGGTTTGAAAGCAGATATCGTCTTTCTCCTTCCAATCCGCCTCCTCTTTCTCTGCCCCCGCCTCCGCTTGTTTCTTCCAGTCTGCGACAAACTCGTTTAACGGAATTTTTTACAGGTGCTGTTATTGAATCCAGTTCGCCTCAGGACGAGGAGTTGTGCGAATCCGGCTCCGGATCGTCCTTTGCATCTTCTTATCTCACCATTTTACATGTGAATATACAAGGTTTCAATTCTTCTGTAGCAGAGCTCAATGCACGTCTTTCTTTGTTTCCTTCTCCTCCTTCTCTCGTCTTCGTGAACGAAACGTGGCTTGACCAGGCTGACAAAAATCCGCAGCTGATTAATTACGAAGTAGTCGCTAGACGCGACCTGGACGGATTCCGGGGAGGCGTTGCGATTTTTGCGCATTCGACAGTAGCTTGCTGTTGTTGTCTTGCCCTTTGCTCTTCCAGTGCCGAACGGCTGTGGTTGACATTGCACTCAGATGTAGGTCCCCTTTTACTTGTTTGTTGGTATCGCCCACCGCAGTACGGGGAGGTAGGATCGATTCGTAGTTTTGGTGAAGAGTGGCAGTCCCTTGAAAGTTCCCACGTTCACACTATACTTGTTGGTGATTTGAATGTGCACCATAAGGAATGGCTCAGGCACTCGCATTCCACGCAGCCCGAAGGACGAGCAATGAAATCTTGGTGCGAAGAGCACGGTTTTCAGCAGCTAGTGCGAAAACCAACGCGCCTGAATAATCTACTTGACCTTGTAATTACTGATTTTATGGATATCCAAGTAGAAGTGTTGAGTGAAATAGCCGATCACAGTCCCTTACTCCTCTCCCTACCTCTCGCCGGCTGTGGCATTATCAGAGCGCAGATTGGCGAGGTTTTCGGAGACGATTGGCGACGCAGGACTGGCAAGAAATGTCTGGCAGGGGCGCAGACGCAGGAGCCGATTTTTTAACGGCATTGATTTTAGAGCTGATGCAATGTTTCATTCCGTATTCCGATGCTCGCGTGCGTTGTTGTTCGCACCCTTGGCTGGACAGCAATTGTTTACAGCTCGTTGAAGAAAAATGCAAGGCTGCAGGTACGGATCGTTTTCCTTTGGCAGCACGTCGTTGCAGCGACGGCTTAGTAGCAGCACATAACAAATACGCCATCAGGACTCGTGAGCGTCTGCAGGTATTGAGGCGAGGATCGAAATTGTGGTGGCGTCTTTCGCAGTCTCTTTTAGGAAAGGCAGTCAAGTCACATACTCCATCTCTCAGGCGATCGAATGGGTCGTGGGCTCTGGACCCCAAGAGCAAGGCCGATCTATATGTGTCTACGTTCTCCGGAAAATGGGTGCTCCCAGCCCTCCAAGATAATTCTTTTTCTGCAGTGCCTGATTGCACGGATCGGGGCGATTCGGGGTTTCTCCCAGTTAGGCTTCGCACTGTGATAAAAGAGCTGTCTGCGCTCGATCCTGAGAGCGCGTCCGGCCCAGATCTTGTGCCAGCATGTGTGCTTAAGGTGTGCTCAGGAGCTCGCGCTCCCTATTGCTATACTTTGTCGGCGCATTCTCATCGAAGGTCGTTGGCCACAGGGGTGGTGCGTGCATTGGATTCATCCTTTGTTTAAGCGTCGTAGCGTGAGTGATCCGGAAAACTACCGGGGAGTACAATTAACATCGCAAATTTCAAAGGTAGTTGAACGAATTTTAAGTGCATTTTTCGTGCCGCGGCTAGTAGAACTGCAGGTTTTTGGTCCGAATCAGTTCGCTTATTCTGCCGGCCGGGGTGCACGGGATGCCATTTTGTTTTTTGTTTTATCATGGCTATTAGCAATGAGTGAAGGCAAAGTGATTGCTCTATATTGCTCAGATGTATCCGGGGCCTTCGATCGAGTGTCGGCAAACCGTCTTCTCTTGAAACTTCGTAGTGCGAAGGTGCATCCGCAAATGTACAACGTCTTGAAAAGCTGGCTCAGGGCGCGCACAGGGTCAGTTGTAGTGCAAGGAGCGGTGTCTGAGCCAGTCGTGATGCGTGATATGGCTTATCAGGGCACGGTGTTCGGGCCGCCATTGTGGAACACGTTTTTTGGAGATTCGCATCGTGCAATCACTGCGCATGTTTTTATAGACATAGTATTTGCAGATGATTTAAATGCATTTAAAGCTTATAATTCAAGCGTGCCGGTGGACGATATAATGCACGATCTTCGAGAGTGTCGTTCCAGTTTGCACGAATGGGGAAAGGCGAATGGAGTTTCGTTTGATGCGTCTAAAGAGAGCTTTCACATTCTCTCTCGCACGCGCCCTGTAGGTGAATCATTTAAAACGCTGGGTGTGCTTTTCGATCCCAAGCTCACGATGGTCGATGCAGTGCACGAGTGTGCTTGTGAGTGTGGCTGGAAGACCCTCACTTTGCTACGTACTAGGCGGTACCACACAGTTGAAGAGCTAGTGCATTTATTCAAAAGCCATATTTTAAGCTACATCGAATATCGCACCCCAGGCTTGGCCCACGCTGCGGATACAGTCTTAGCGCCAATAGATTTAATATTGTATCGTTTTCTGTCCGCTTTGTCGCTGTCAGACCACGACGCTTTGATGCATTTTTCATTGGCACCGTTGTCGGTGCGCAGGGATATCGCTATGCTTGGAGTAATTCAGCAGGAGGAGGAGGAGGAGGAGGAGGAGGAGGAGGAGGAGGAGGAGGAGGATTTCGCGCGGGATTTCCGCGCTGCCTCCGCCGAGGGCCCCCCGTAGACACGCCAAACACTTAGTGGACGTGTGCCCTACGAGAGCGCCAGATTTTTTGTTGCGATCGTGCTTAGGGGGCATCCGGGTATACAACATCCTTCCAGACTCGGTCGTTGCTGCTTCCAGCGTTAAAGAATTTCAACACTTGTTGTCGGACCTGGTTAAAACCAGAGCCGCGAATGGATGTGATGACTGGAAAACCACGCTGTCGTGGAGAATTCCGATGGCTTCCCACCCGCTTCGGGCCTGGAGGGACTGGAAGCCATGACCCGGTAGTGTAGGAGACTATCGCTGGAAAATTTCTGCGGCCCGGTCGCTCGTTCTTCCCCCTCCCTCCGCCGTCTCGCTCTTCTCCCTGGCTCCTCCCCCCCAGTGCGGTTACTGAGCGGTGCTCGGCCCGCAGGCGGATTTCCCGCCCGGCGCGTCCGGCGCCTTCCCTCTCTTTCTCTTCCTCGCTCTCCCCTGTTCCTCCTCCTTCTTCCTCCCTCTTCCTTTCGTCGTTCCTGTGCGTTTTAGCAGGAAGAGACCGGTGGCCGACTGCCCGTTCTTCTTCCCCGGAGGTTTTACAAGCCACTGGGAACTTGAGCACTCTACATTTTTTTATCTGGTCTGTGCTCTGTCTTGCTTCACGTGGTGAGAATCGAGGCTTTGCCGAGGCGTGTAAAAAAAAATAAAAAAAAGTAAAAAAAAAAGAAAAAAAAGAAAAAAAAAGAGTGCATTACGGGTTCGCATGTGAAGCGTTGCATACGAGGAGGGTTTGAATCACTGCGTTCGTTCTCCGAATCGGGACGTTTTTTTGGTCGATCTCGTTTTGCTGACACCCGGAGTGGACCATCCCGCTTTGTAGATTCGTTTTTGTGTTCCTCCTGGCGTTAGAGGCTCCGAGGCGAGATGCTTGACTCCACGGGAATGCGGATTGGCGGGGTTTGAGTCGTACAGCGTTTGACGTTCATTTTACTTCAGTTCATACGTATTTGAATTCCTAGTGCCCTTCTTTCTTATAGGCCATGGCACTTTGGGCTTATAGAAGATTGTATTGATCAGGCCAGAGCTGCCGCTGCTGGTACTGATCACAATCTGTTCTGCTGTTTGCAGTGTAGCCAAATTCTCATGGCAGCTGACAGTGATTCTATCGCGCGCGCTCTCAGCTGTCGGGAAGTAAAAAGTGGTGGCGACTTGCAGATAACATTTTATGCAAGAAGGGTAAAACGGTCAGCTTTCCTTTGAAGAGGGGAGACGGGAGTTGGGCTGCTTCTGCTATAGAAAAGCGAATTTGTTTGCTAGCCCTTTCAGCGACAAGCGGCATTTGCCAGCAGGAGAGCATAATGACTTCTCTGATCTGTCTCGGAGTATGGTCTCCTGACTCTACCTCTTTTTTTCGCGTTCGGGTTTGCGTTGCGTGCTTTTAGCTGCTCTCAGAGCGGACAGCGGCGCGGGGCCGGGCGAAGTACTGACGCGTGTTTTGAGAGCATGGTTCGGGATCTTGCTTTACCTGTTGCTTTAATTGCACGCTTTTCCTTCGGCGCGGGCGTTGGCCGGAAGCGTGGTGCCAGCGCTGGATGCTGCTTTTGTTCACACGTGGTGCGGTTGCAGACCCTCCACTACAGAGGGCTCCAGTTTACTGCGCAGCTTTCGAAAGTGGTGGGGGGATTGCTGGGCACCTTGTTTATACCACGTCTGGGGCTTCTGGTCTTTTTCATTTTCGATTCGCTTACAGAGAAGAACATGGCTTTTCTTGGCTTCTGGCGTTGTCACTAGGGATGATCGCTGCTCTGTGCGGCTCAGATGTATCAGGTGCTTTTGACCGCGTCGATTCCGACATCTGACTTTCTGAGCTCAGAGCATTCATTGTGCCGGATTGTATACTGTCCTTGATGAAAGTCTGGTTGCGTCCTCGTGTGGGTCGCGTGGTAGTTGGTGGGCAACAGTCCCAGCCAATTGCTATGCAACGCATGCCGTATCAGGGCGCAGTTTTCGGCCCTATCCCCACTGGAATTGTCACTGCGCCGACACATGCATGGCATCTATAGCGGTCAGTTTTGAAGAGGTCGTTTGTGCAGACAATCTCAATGCATGGAGAGCGCTGCCTGCGACAACGTCGCACGAGGGAACGTATTCCCAATTGCGCTCCTGCCGGTCGTCCTTACATGAATGGGGCCGCGCTAACAGGGTGACTTTCGACGCTGGGAAAGAACATTTCCATGTTGTCTCCCGGGCGCGGCCGGCAGGCGATATTTTTAAGATTGTGGGGGTGCTCTTCGACGCTGAACTTGTCGTGTGCGATGCTGTACAGAGCTGCGTAGCAGCTGCTTCTTGGAGAATATATTCACTCATTCGCACCCGCCCTTGCTTTTTTGACGCGGAAGTTGTGAATTTGTACAAATCGCACGTTTTGTCATTCCTTGAATATCGCTGTCCTTGCTCTTCTAAATTCTCTGCAAACGCAGTTTCTGCGTTCTTTGGGTTTTTGCCACGCGATGCCTTGGAGCATTCTAATCTCGCGCCATTGAGCATTCGCAGAGACATCGGCATTCTTTCTGGGCGTGATTCACCGCGCTGTCTTGGGCTCTGGCCTGGCGTGTTATTCGCGTTCTTTCCGTCTTGATTCTTCTCATCCTCCTCCTCGTGCCCCCTGGCGCCGCGGGCGTCATCTCGTGGGGCCGCCGTTCCAAAGCCCAGATTACCTGTTGCATTCAGCCATGGGAGCCACACGGGTGTGCAACTTGCTACCTGACTTTGTCATTCGCGCCACATGTGTACCTTCTTTTCAGCGGCGGCTCCAGCTGCTGGTGCGTTGCAGTGCAGGAACTTTCCTCGATTGGGAGCAGACGCTCCCGCCGGCTCCTTCTTGCGTCGCACCCTCTACGGCCTTTCAGGGGCTGGAGGCCTCGCTCCTGAGTTTGGTGTCTGGATGACACGATGCACGCTTTGGGGGTGTTTTCCGTCCTCCCTCTCCTGCTCCCCCTCCCTCCCTCTTCTCCCTCCTGGCTCCTTCCGCTGCAGGTTAGAATCCGATTGCCGCTGTGTGTAGCACAGATGCTTCGAGACGCATGATCATTGGTGAGATAGTGCAATTTAGCTGACATAGTTTTTTTTTTTTTTTTTTTTTTTTTTTTTTTGTTGTTGTTTTTGTTGTTGTTGTTGTTGTTGTCGTTTCTTGGTTAAACAACAAAATCGAACAGACGGTAGTCTGACGAGACCTCGCGGCTTCTTTTGGCAATTGTCACCGCGTTCGTGTTTTCCATGGAGTTCCAGCAGAGAGTCAGACGAGATCTCGCGGCGCTGGGAGGCTGTCAACTGCGCAACTCGCCATCATTTTGGGTTCCCGGAGCCAGTAGTGAGCTATTTTTTTGTGTCATACGGAGTTTGTCAACAATGCAAGTGTCATCATTTTCGTGCGTTTTGGTGAGGTTCTGCCATTCGTGGGCTCCAGCGGGGTACATTGGCCTCGCAAGAGGTAATTCTGTTTGCAACGTTCGTGTACGTAGTGATTTTTTCTAGTGGCATGAAATGCGGCCCCCATAGAGAGGTTCCCGCATGAGCTTTCCTCGCGCTGGTTCACAGGCGACTCTCCCGCTCGAGACCTCCTCAATACGAGTCCATGAGCGTGTGAGTTCGTGAGCGCGTACAAGTGTGCATGTGTGCAGTGGTTTGATGATGCTGATGATGGTGATTGAGAATGGTGGTGATGAGTGCGTGTGTACGTGAACGATAATGGATGGTGGTAGTGATGTGTGATTGTGATTATGACGATGATGTTGGTGATGTAGCTGCTGCTGATGATTATGCGGGCTATGGTGATGGTGTAAATGATGATCATGATGGTGATGAGTGGTGATACTGATAATGAACGATGATGATGATGATGATGATGGCGATGGTGACGATGCGTGTGTGTGTGCATGTGTGTGTGTGTGTGTGAGCGAGGGTGTGTGCTCCCTCCTGCGCAGGGAGGCCCGAACAAACAAAGACCATTCGGGATGCCAGCTGACCAAATCGCCGGGTTATTCGTTTCATATTACGCATATTTCAAGGTCGGCAGTGACAAACATACACGTATAGTTCTCAGTTGCAGCGATCTTACGGTAAAGGCGAATTCGCGAGAATAAGAAATTACACGAATTAATGCAGCCTGAGCCCAGACACATCGTTCCCAGAGGGAACATCAGACACCAGAGGACACGGGGTAATTTTATAACGCAACAAACAACATGTGAATCAGACGCCCCGATACCTGTAATCTAGACTTTCTCTGTTCACGCGGTCGCGGGAACATATCAGGATAGAACATGCTTTGTTTCATTGTATTTGGATTAATATGTGGCAACAGCAAGTATTGCACAATGGCTCTGTCTCCAGAAGCGAAGTAGCAACAGCAAGTATTGCACAATGGCTCTGTCTCCAGAATCGAAAGTCCATCATTGATCGTAGCGTTTTGTTCCCATGACCCTTTTTCTCCAATGCTTTCGTTTATGCTGTTTTTTTGGCGTTCCCGTGCCTCTTTCTGTTCCCGAACCTTTGCTTTTGGTGTATTTTTATGCATGTTGGTGCTTCCTTGGTCTTGTTGTTCCCAGGTTGTCGTGTTTTTTGCTGTTCGATTGTCTCTGCCGATTTGGTAGTCTTGTCGGTTCCCGTGGCTCTGCTGCTCCTGCTGCTGATTTGTTTTGGTGTTTGTTTCATGTATTTTTCTTTTCTTGTCCCCCTTGTTTTTGTTGCTCTTGTGTCTTTTGATGCCTTCATGTCGCTTTCAGTTCCCGTGTCTTTTATGATGTACTTTTTTTGTTGCGATTATCTGTTGTTGTTGTTTACAGTTTCCAGGCCTCCGTTGTTATTGTGTCCTTTTTGTTTTCATGCTCGTTGTTGCTTTTGCCGTGGCCCTGCTCCCGTGCTGTTCCTGTTCGCTTTTGCTTCCCCACGCCCCTGCTGCTCCCGTGGCCTGGCCGTTTCCAGGCCCTTTGGTGTTTCCGTTTCCTCTGCTGCTCCCTGTCGTTTTGTGTTGTTAGTTGTTTGGTTTTATTTGTTAACGTTCTCTTCAGTTAGTCCCTGTCTTGTTACCCCCGTGGCCCTGCCGGTCCGGGGTCGTTGCCGCTGCAGCCCAGCGCAGCTTCCAGAGCAGGGATTTGCAGAGTTCGTTGTGTGTCTGCGGCCGTGTAGCGGCTGTCTGGGCATTGTCTTCTGATGTGCGGGATTCTTTGTTTGCTGGTGCTCTCTCTGTGGCCTCTTGGCGCGGTCGACCGCGGCCGACGTGTCCGCTGAATGTCCCCGAGGTTCTTCAGGGCGTCGGCGTCTTAGGAGAGAGAGCATAGTCCGCTGAGCGCTCGCCGACTCGCGTCGGCGTCATTCGGCTGAGGCAACGCGCCGGGCAGTCGGCCACGAACGGCCCGGTGAATTGGAGAGGGAGGGCACCGCCAGCGCGCGCCTGAGAGTCGTTTGGCGGTGCCGCGAGAACGTTCTCACTGGGGCCGTAGGTGGAGCTCCTTCCCTCATCCTGATGCGCGATGGTACGTGTGTAAGGTGTGTTGTGCGTGGGAGTCATTTCAAGCGTGAGTTGTCTCCCCTGGCTATTCAGTCGCATTTGTTAGTTCTTATTAGCTGTCGCTAGTAGGCGCTACTAGACGCTAATCGGCACTGATCGGCGCCAGTAGGCGCCAGCAGGCGCTAATAGGCGATACCTTGAACATACATTAATTTGCGCTAGTAGGGTGGACCCTGTCCTAAAATCATTCTCATACGTCGTGCACAACCCATTAGGGGTGCGCCGAAATGGGTGGGGCGCGGCATGCATCCGCGCGCGTTGAGGCTGCAGGTGGGACTCCGCATGAAGGGTGCGATCTGTGTAAGGGATGTACCGCAATGTGTCGGTGCGGCACGCGTCTCTGCCCACTGGGCCCGACGAGGCGGAATGTGAGGGGTGTCCTGACAAGGGAATACGGAGAGCAGAGGCATGGAGAGGATGGAGAGGAGGAGGAGGAGGAGAAGGAGGAGGAGGAGGATGAGAAGGAGGAGGATGAGGAGGGGGATGAGAATAGAAGGAAGGAAGGGGATGTGCGGTGCTATGGGTTTCAAGCGAGGATCAACACTACAGGATACTTGGAACAAAAAATCCGGATCTTCGACATGTGCGGCCGCGGGGGAGTTATGGATTTCAGATTATTGCGTTGTTCAGCCTTGTGGGCATGCCGAAAACGTTTGAAGAGGTGTGCGCCGTCAGAAGTCAGGCTCCCAGAGGCCCAGAGAGATCCAACCATGTCCAAAAATTTCGAAGCCCTCCTTTGCCCAGGCCTGTAAGTCTTAGAGCATCTTCGTGCAGTCCTCTCAGTCTTCAAATATCTTCGTCCTCTTCCAGGCTTCCTAGATTGGGCACGAGTAGATGGGAGCGGGGACCGCGCGATATGGAAGACCTCCCGGATCGCGCCACTCGTCGATGCATCGCCGATTCATCGCCGATGCATCACCGATGCGTCGACGAGTGGCGCGATTCCCCGACCCCGTTTGCTCTGGCACCGCTTGGGAGTCCTTCGCCCATCCCCCCCCACTTTCGGTGGGGATCGAGCCAGACAAACCGAGGCAACTCTACATGCACATCGGTGCATGCTCAGAAAGGGCGACGTACACGCCGAGATGTCTGGATGAGGAGGAGGAAGAGGAGGTGGAGGAGGAGGAGGAGGAGGAGGAGGTGGGAGGAGGAGGAGGAGGAGGAGGAGGAGGAGGAGGAGGAGGAGGAGGAGGAGGAGGAGGAGGAAGGAGGAGGATGAGGAGGAGGAGGAGGAGGGAGGAGGAGGAGTAGCATAGCTCTACTGCGTGTGCGTCGGCCCCTCAGGGCCGACGCGCGCGCCCGGAAACTCTTGTAGTGTGTGAAAGGGGGCGGGCGTTTCTTGGCCATACCGCTCGGGAAGCTATATACTGCAGTACTCTGTAGCACATGTTGGTGTCGGGCGTGCGCCTCCAACGTCAGCAAATTGTATGATTGTTTTTCGCAGAAGGAGTGGTCCTAGAGGTCGTGCGAGGCCTTGTGCGGGATGTTTTGTGCGGTCTTGCGTTGGCTTTGTCTTGAGCGAGGTCTTGGCCACACTGGCGGACTCGTACTCGCACATCTGTTGGACAAACACCTCTCTGCACAAGTCGTCCTGCGCGCGTCTTGCGCGCGACCACTCTTCGCTCGACCATGGTTTTTGTCAAACATAATAGTATGTCTGTTCTCGGTACCCTTGCATATTACCAAGGGTACCGAGGACATATTTGCATCTTACATCCTCGGTCCGTCCTTGCCAAGGGTACCCAGTCATCCTGGCCTCCTGGGTCCATCCTTGGCCACTTTGGTTGGCCGCGCTCCGCTCGGAAAGCTCCGAAATGGGCTTCTCAGGTCCTCGCATCCTTACCGCGCATCCTTATTATACGTGCTGACTGTATGTCCTGCAGCGTCCCCGAAGTCGTTGAGCCCTCAGCGATCCGCGGGGTGCTGTGCCCCGCGGGCGCGTCACAATGGCGTCCTGCGCGGCCGTGGCGTCCCCGCGGCGCGACGGGGTGCCCCCGCTGCGGCCTTTGCCCCGCGGCGGCCTGCTCGGGGCCATCGAGCGGCTCTCCCCGCGGCAGGCCTCGCAGGCGTCGCCGCCGTCGCCGACGTCGGCGCCGTCGTCGTCGTCGCCGACGTCGTCGCCGCCGTCGCCGTCGCCGCTGCCGTCGTCGTCGTCGTCGTCGTCGTCGTCGTCGTCGTCGTCGTCGTCGTTGTCGTCGTCGTCGTCGTCTTCGTCGTCGTTGTCGTCGTCGTCGTCGTTGTCGTCGTCGGCGCCGCCGCAGTCGTCGATGTCGTCGTCGATGTCGTCGTCGTCGGAGGAGGAGGATCAAGAGCATCGAGGGTCGTCGTCGTCGTCCGAGGACCGAGGGACGGGCTCTCCTCGCGGCAGGCCTCGTCGCTGTCGCCGCTGTCGTCGCCGCCGTCGCCGCCGCTGTCGTCGATGTCGTCGATGTCGTCGTCGTCGTCGTCGTCGTCGTCGTCGCCGTCGTCGTGGTTGCCGTCGGAGGATCCAGAGCGTCGAGGGTCGTCGTTGCCCGAGAATCGAAGGATGGGGGTCGAGGTTTTGGGACGTTCTTGGCCCTGTCTGGGGGGCCTCTGGAGGCCTCTTGTCGTCGTCGCCGCCGCCGCCGTCGTCGTCGTCGTCGTGGCCGACGCCGCCGTCGCCGTCGCCGTCGTCCGTGCGGCAGTCTCCAGCGCGGGCAGCGGCGGGGGCGTCGCCGCGCGTGACTCCGAACAAGATCCGCACGCTGCAGGACAGGCGGCCAGGTCGGGGGGTGTCAACTGTCCGCCTCGCCGGTCATGGCCAGGCCCATCCTGGGCCCAGGATCGGTTCGGCTAGGATCGCTGACGTGGTCTGTGGACCGCCCCCCGACCAGGGGGGGCGCCCACTGGCTCTGGGGCGGAGCCGCCGGCTGCGTGCAGTCCCCTGGCGGCGGCGGAGGCGCACGAGCGCCTCGTAGGGGCCGTGTGCGAGGCCGTGCGCGAGGCCGCGCGCGAGGAGGTGCGGGAGCAGATGCGGGAGGCCACCGGAGCTCTGCAGGACGCCGTGCGCTCGGAGGTGTCGCTGGCGCTGAGGGCCTCGCCGGGCGCGGGCTCGGGGCGGCAGGCCGTGGGGCGACGAGGTCGATGCATCTGCACCGCCGCTGGCCAGGCCCATCCTGGGCCCAGGAGCGTTGTGACATGCCACCCCTGGCTTGGCCTTGGGAGGCATGTGCGCGGCTCCTGGGCCCAGGATGGGCCTGGCCTGCGGCGGTGGATCTGGATAGATCTCGTCGCCCCGAGGCGGTGCTGTTCGCCCGCAAGCCTGGCGGCGATGTGCACATGCCCCCCCTTAAGTACACCAGTGGCGAGCTGCAGGCGTCGGGCGACAGGAGCTGCACATCTGCACCGCCCCTGGTCAGGCCCATCGTGGGTCCGGGATCGGTGTATATTCTATTTATGCCGTCCTGGCTTGGACTCAGGATCGGTAGAGATGCCCTCCTGTCTAGGTCAGCGAGGCATATACACCGATCCTGGGCCCAGAATGAGCCTTGCCAGATGCGGTGTACATGTGTATGGACCTCGTCGCCCTCAGGCGGGCCTCATCAGGGAGGATTCCACTCGCGATTCTCCGGTCAGCGGGACAAGCAAGAAGGTGACGAGTAGCCACCACACGTTCTGGAGCGAGGAGAGGGCGAAGCATCTGTCGAGCTTCGCAGAGAGGCAGGGGCGTACTGAGGTAATAGAGACAGGCCCGGCAATCAAATGGATCGAGCGTCTGAACTACTGGTGGAAGTTGAAGGAGCCCAAGCGACATGGCAAACTCGCGGATTTGTTCGACAATGATTGGTTCGAGGTCTCCGTCCAGGTAATAATTATGCTCAATTGCGTCTTCATGGCAATCGTCGCAAACAGCGAGGTGGCTAACTTGGACGAAGACCCGCACCCCATCATCTTGCCCCTGGAGATCGCCTTCCAGGTGATCTACACAATTGAATTGGTGGCGAAACTGTACGTTCATAGGTTGTATTTCTTCTGGAACGAAGACTCGGCCCTCAACATTCTGGACTTCACGCTGGTCTTCACAGGCGCGCTGGACATAGCGCTCAGGTTGAGCAACCTGTGGAACGTCACCTACTTTCGCAGCTTGCGCGTGGTGAAAGTGGCCAAGGCCCTGCGGCTGGTCCGCGTGATCACTGGGGCCGTGCAGTTGCGCAACATATTCATCTGCATCATCGGGTCTCTGATGAATCTAATTTGGAGTATCGTCATGCTGGCGGTGGTCCTGTACATGTTCTCCCTGGGCATGGTGATTAGCGCCGCGACCCACCTTCAGGAGATGGGCGAGGGCACGACAGATTCCGCTGAGAGTTTACGCGAGGACCTTCTGTCGATGTACGGCTCCGTCCAGCAGTCGATGCTAACCCTGTACCAGGCAACGACGGGCGGCGAGGACTGGTCGGTCTCCTTCGATACCATCTCCAGCACAGGTTGGGTCGCTTCGGTAGTCTACCTGATGTTCGTTTCGTTCATGCACATCTGGTTGCGTGATATCCGACCCCGTGCCGAACCTCCGGTGATCGCGGCGGCCACAAATCGGGGCAACGTTTGTGTCAAGGAGCAGCATGCCCCTTCCCAGCCCCCCCCGCTCTGTGATGTAGACGCGGCTCATACTGAAAGATCTGGCGACAGAGTGTTGTCAATTTATGTCCATTATGGGCAGTCCTTTTTTTTGGTCAGGGTCGATGATCAAGCAACCAGCATCGCGCTTGTGAATATCATTCAGCTGCCTGGGGCAACTCCCACCGCCGTGCCAGCCCAGAACTCTGGGTGGCGACTGTTCGAAGAGCGCTCGGTGAGCCATAGCGTGTGACACCTCGTGTCCCGAGGCTTGGGATAGCCGTAATATGGGCACGTTTTTCCGCGTCGTGTCGGTGTGTGTGTGTGTGTGTGTGTGCAGCTCAGTGCTGGCGCTGGTCTCCCACCTCGGCGCTCCCCCCGCCGCCGTCGGCAGCTTTGAGTGGCCCGGCTTTCTCTCCCCCTGTCGCGCCAGGGCTCCTCCTCCTCCTCCGTGCATTGCGGCCTTCATTTGCATACAGCGTTTCCCTTGTTGCCTATCCGCCAGAGAAGTCACCTTCTGCCCAGCCGAGGACGCAAAAATTGTGTGTGTGTGTGTGTGTGTGTGTGTGTGTGTGTGTGTGTGTGTGTGTGTGTGTGTGTGTGTGTGTGTGTGTGTGTGTGGGTGGGTGGGTGGTGGGTGGGTGGGTGGGTGGGTGGGTGCCCGCCTCATTCTCCTCTTCTTGCATGGTGGTCTAATTGACGTTCCGTGCACCGCACCACGCTTCTTCCGCCAGCGAAATGATTTTGCCTAGCCGCCGACGCAAAACAAAAGGTGTGCGTGCCAGTGGCGCCTGAGTATCCTGGCGGACAGTCGCAGTGCATGCGCTGTGGGCAGATACGACGCTCACGGCTGCCCTGTCGTATGGCATGACCACGAGTCTCCTCGCACAATCATTTTTGCTCGTCGTCTCCCTTGAACTTCCTCTTTTTATGGTGGCGGCGAGTGTCTGGATGGGTGGCCAACTCGCCGCGCTCGTTTGTCCTTACAGTGGCACGGTGGATTGATGTTGTTAATCTTTGTCCGTCTTACAGGCGTTGGAATGCGACAGTTTATGTTTGCTGGCAGGTTGTGCGATCAAACTTTTACTCGCACACGGCAATTACTTCTATATCCCTAGGTGGGTGTATGTGCGGCCGTTTTTGCGCGGGCATGTGCGTACATGTGCGCAGCATGTGCCAGGCATGTGCCCGGCATGTGCGGGTGTTTTTGGATGAATGTCCTACTGTGCGCACGTGCCCGAGCATGTGCGGGGTTATGTGCACTGGGTTTTGTTGCATGCATTGTAACGCACGTGCCCGCGCATTCCGACGCACATGCCCGCATATGTCCGCAGATGTGGAACTTGTGCGAACGTCGCAGATCGGTCAATGGCACATATACGCGCGAGTGCTGAATCCCACGCCCGCACATGCCGATGCACATGCACGCACATGCCCGCACATGCGGAACATGTGCGAAACTCGCAGATCGGTCAGTGGCACATGCACGCGCTCGCCTGTGTCCCCCCCTGCGGACGACAGCGCGGGCCCGCACATGCACGCACATGCGCTCAACCCCGCGCCCGCACATGCTCGCACATGCCGATGCACATGCACGCACATGCGTTCTCGGAATTTTCAGGGCTCCCTACTACAAGGGCCCTCAGCGCTTCGTGACCTTCGGGGCCTGGGGGGGTCCCAAAGTTTCCCGCGGCAATCAGGCTCTGGCCTTTGAGATGCCGTGCCCGATTGTGGTGAGGACACTTTGGCTTGAGGCATTCTCGTAACGCTGACCTCCGAGATGCCGTGTCACATGGTGGTCTGGCTATTTTCGCGTGAAGCATCCTCGCAACTCTGGGTTCGAGATGCCTTGCGCTGAGGTGGTCAGGGCACTGTCGCCTGAGACATCCTCGCAACTCTGGCTTCAGAGATGCCCTGAGCTCAGTTGGTCCATCCACCTTCGCTTAAGACATCCTCGCAACTCTGGATTGCAAGATGCCCTGACCTGCGGTGGTCAGCCCACAATGGCATTGTGATTTGAACTCTGGTTTCCGAGATGCCCTGAACAGGTGGTCAGGTCACTCTGGCCAGAGACATCGGCGCAATTCCAACCTCAGAGATGCCCTGCGCTGAGGTTGTCAGGCCATTGTCGCCTGCGACATCCTCGCAACTTCGGGTTCAGAGATGCCCTGTTGTTCATCCGCTTTCGTCTGAGACGTCCTCGCAGCTCTGGTTTCCGAGATGCCCTGCGCAGGTGGTCAGGCCACCCTCGCCAGAAACATCCTCGCAACTCTGACGTTGGATATGCCCTGACCTGCGGTGGTCCGGTCATTCTGGCCTGAGACATCCTTGCAAGTCTTACCTCGGAGATGCCCTGCCCCATGGTGACCCAGCCGCTTTCGCCTGAGACATCCGCGCAACTCTGGGTTCTGAAATTTCTTGAAACCATATGGTAAGGCCACTGTCGCCTGAGACATCCTCGGAATGCTGACCTCGGATGTGCCCCCACACGAGGTGCCAACAGTCCTTGCAGGCCTCGATCTGCGTGAGGGCTGTGCCGATGGATGCGCCGAGAGTTTTCCGGGGGCGTGCTCTCCCATGGGACGCCTCGCTGTCTCACGAGACGCCTCATGTTTATTTTGAGTGCGAGCTTGGTGTCCGTTAGGGTCGTCGCTTTCCTTTGCCTGGCCCAGCTTGTGCAAATGCTGTGCGTGGCTGTGCGGGGCATGTGCGGAACGTGCAACAAAGCGGGGGCTGGCCAGGCCATGGTCGGGTGGGCAGGATTCCGAGATGCCCTGAGCTCAGGTGCTTCATTTACTTTCGCCTGCGGCATCTCCGCAACTCTGACCTCGGAGATGCCCTGCCCCATGATGGTCTGGGATTTCCTGAACTCAGGTGGTCAGGTCATGTTCACCTTAAACATCCTCGCAACTCTGTGTGACCAGAGATGCCCTGCCACATGGTGGTCTGACAAATTTCGCCTGCGACATCCTCGCAGCTCTGGTTTCTGAGATGCCCTGCGCTGAGATGGTCAGACCACTTTCGCAAGAGACATCCTCGCAACTCTGGGTTCCGAGAAGCCCATGTCGCCTAAGACATCCCCGCAACTCTGACCTCGGAGATGCCCTGGCCCACGATGGTCCAGCCACTTTCGCCTGAGATATCTTCGCAACGGTTCCGAGATGCCCTGCTGAGGTGGTCAGGCCACTGTCGCCTGAGACACATCCGCAACTCTGGCCTCGGAGATGCCCTGAGCTCAGGTGGTCCATCCACTTTCGCCTGCGGCATCCCCGCAACTCTGACCTCCGAGATGCTCTGCCCTATGGTGGTCCAGCCACTTTCGTCTGAGACATCCTCACAACTCTGGATTCCGAGATGCCTTGCGCTCAGGTGGTCAGGCCCTTTTCGCTTGAGACATCCTCGCGTGATCTACATTACTGGAGCGCTGACCCCATCCTTGTGTTGGATTGGTGTTTTATCATGCTACATCCCTTCTGCGGGTATGGTGTTTCAGTTTGAATGCCAGCCGCATTAGCTTCCTTCGTTCCCCTTGTTTCTTCCCTTATTCCTCTTTCCTGCTCATTTGTCCCTCCCTCCTCCGATTTTTCGAGTCTGCGGCATGTGCGCGCATGTGCGTTTTATGTTTTGAAAGTTTTGCCAGACTGTGCATCCGACTGTGCATCGCACTGTGCGGCATGTGCGCGCATGTGCGGCAGTGCTGTTGAGGCTTTTGTGGAGTTGCATGGGCATGTGCATTCGACTGTGCGGCATGTGCCTGCATGTGCGGCCCCTTCTGGACTTCAGTTTGAATGCGAGCACTATAGAAATGAGCGCTACAGAAATGAGTCCGGTGCACCTCTTGCCAGTATTGCAGAATCTGGCGCGGCTGATGACAGCCTCTTCGTTTCATGGTGGCTCACGTTGCGACGCGTCGTTGGATACTTCACCCATCATCGCAGTCGGATTGTGGTGCGGGTCCATTGGTCAACACCCTACCAATCTGCTTCCGTAGACCGCTGGTTTGGCCGCAGCGCCAATCTGCGTACCAGCGTTTATTCTTGTGCTTCACTGTCTAAAACCGCTCTTGTGATTCAGTGGCCACAAATTTCCCCAGGCTGAAAGCGCGACGAGAACTTTCCTCGTTTTCTGGCCGCTGCATGTGCTTTTGGATTTCGAGTTTTTTATATTCAACCTATCGCTTGCATGTTGCAGCGTTCGATACTTGTACGCTGCGCTGTCGACAATGCTCGGTCGCAATTAACGCTTCCATCTGCTGCTCGCGCCTGAGGACCCTATGTGCCGCTGATTTGAAAGTGTGTGCCCGTGGCTTTGGTTCAAGCCGTCTGGGGTACCCCCCCGCTCAGGGGCCCTCGCCCTAGGCTCGGGCCCCCCCGCCAGACCGCGCGGCGCCCGCTTGGGACCCCCAGGGTTGCGGGGACGCGCGCCCATCGGTACCACCGCTTCTGGACAGCCGCGCCGCCGCCTCCCCCGAGCGGCATCTGCAACTCCGGGTGGGGGGTGCTCGTTGCCCCCCTCAGCTCCCTCCCCTTCTTCCCCCGCCCGTGTCGTTCCTCCCGCTGTCTTTCCTTCTCCAGCTTTCTCGTGCCGCCGCTGTCTGTTCTCTCACATTGCCGGACGAGGTTCGCCTCGAGACGTGGACAGTCGGGAATTCCGCAGCACCCGTCACCTGGTGGACCTGCGTGACCGTGACTTGGCTTGGCTTTTACGGATCCTAATTCCACGAGCTGGGCCAGGCCCAGGGAGTCACGCAGGATAGTCACCCGAGGTCCGCGCCTGTGGGGGAATTTCGCCTGTGCCATCACCTTGCGCACTCTCTCCCGCCCGCGTTGCGTTCGTCACCGACCCTTCCTCCAGGTGTTCAGGATTCGGGACAGATTGGCGCGACGTGCGCCTTTGAGGACGCCCTCCCTGAATTTTCCGCCCCCCCCGGTCCGCCGGGACCATCTGTTCCCACGCTTCCCATGCGCCCCTTGCCTGAGTGATGTTTCCCGCAGCCCTTCGCCTTTTGCGCGCTCCATTTCGCCTGCCGCCCCATTTCCAAAAAGGCTTTCAGGATCCTTTATCCCGCTGCTCGCTTTCTCCCCCCGCCGTCAGATGGGAGGGAGCTTTGTTTTCCGACCGCAGCACCCGTCCAGCCCCCGCCGCCGGGTCGCAACCCCTCGGTTGCGCTGCCTGGCCCCCTGGGCCCCGCCGCCGCTGGGCGGCGCCGACCCGCGCCGGCGCTGCCGCCACCAGACGACCGCGCCGCATCTTTCGCGCAATGGACTCCTCACCCCGCTGGTGCGGATCAGCCGTTTTCGGCTGCGGTAGGCGTGCGCTCCCTGGGCCCGGTCGAGGCCTGCGACCCCTGGGACACCGGGGCGGGGCCCCTCGGGCCCCACTTGCTCGGGCCCCTCCGCCGCGAACTCGCGCCTCTTCGCCCCCCCCCCAGACCCTCTCACGGGACAAGGAGAACCCGCACCAGGCTGTGCCGCAGCCGTCCGGTTTTTCTCTCCCGTGCGCGGCGCGGCAGCTCAAGCCCGCGCGCGCACAGCCCCGGTGCCCCACCCTGCCAGAGTGGCCTGCCCCTCGGGCGCTGCGGACAGCCTTGCCGTTCAGAGGGCGGATGCGGCCTGTGACCCTCTCCGCACTTCTGGAGGGTCCACCCGCCCCTGCCTCGTCGGCGACGCCCCGCGGGGCTCGCCATCGCCCCCCCAGAGCCGCGCGCTGCCCCATCGGGGAGCGCGCGCGGGACGGCCGCAGCGCCCCAACGCTCCCAGCTTTCCCACGGTGGCGTCGGGGTGGCCCAGCGCGCGCGCTGTCCAGGTGGCTCTCCGCACCAGCGGCACGGCGCGTTCGCCCCACCGCGTCAGCCAGCTCCGGCCTCTGGAGCCCTCGCGGGGCTGCGGCTCCTCGGACTGCCCCCGGGGGGTCAAGAGGACCCCCCCCCCGAAACTCCGCCTCCGCCACAGGAGGGGGCGGCCGAAAGGGGCCCAGCGCTGGCCTCTCGGGACTCGGGTGCCACCCGCTCGATCCTCCGCCGTTTCGTGAGCCGCGCCCCCTCCTCCCATAGCAGGATGCCGTGGCCCTCCCCGGCGCGCACTCCGCCCGCGGGTCTGCCCGCCGTGGCGTGGCGGGCTCGCGCGCGAGGCTGGCCGCTCTGCCTCCTGCGGGCGGCCCTGGGGAGGGCCCTCCCGGACCCGCCCTCTTGGGCCGAGTGACCCGCCTCTCGCCGGTGAAGGCCTCGGAAGACAGCCCGGCACCCACCAGGAACCGCTCTCCGGCTCACACGGGGCCAGCCCCGAAGGCGCCTCGATCTCGGTCGCTGGCCCTCCAGCGCGGGCGCCCCGACGTCATTGGACGAGCAGGCCGCCGGTGGGGCCCCCCACCCCAAGGGCGCTCCGGCGGTCGTCGGATTCGTTGGCGGGGCGGCTAACTCAGACGCCCAACCCCTCAGGGGCTCCACGGCGCCCACGGGGCTGGTACCGCGGGCGTTGGGCTCGGCCCCCCCCCCCCACCCCACCGTGGGACCGAGGGTGGCGGCTTCAAAGAGCCACCGCTCTCTGCTGATGAAACTCTCGTGGGCCCCGACGGGGCCCTTGCATGCTCTGGGAGTTAGTCAGCCCACCCTGCCCGCCTTCAGCTTATGCCGAGCTCTTGCGCGATTCACAGTTTGTTGCGGAGGCTCCCTACTTTGGAAGCGAAGTTTTCTCCCCATCATAGAATGGTGTTATTGTCATTATTCAGACCGCGTTGACTCTTCCTCCCCAACCTACCTCCTCCTCCTCCTCACGCTCACACTCACACCCACTCGTCGCATTCAGACTCATTCATATTCAGACTCACTCGTACTCAGACCGACTCGCACTCAGACTCACCCATACTCAGATTCATTCATACCCAGACTCAGTCGCATCACTTCCCCCTCAGACTGACTCATACTCAGACTCACTCCTTCATTCACGCAGACTCAGTCACATCATTTCCTCATTCAGATCTACGCATTCTCAGAATCACTGACGCACACAGACTGTGAGGATGTCTCAGGCGAGGCGCTGGTTTCAGCATACTAAGGGGGATCTGCCAGGGGGTATCTCAGTTTTCCGTTCTCGCCCAGATTATGGGGATGTCTCAGGCGATTTGCTTGTTTGGATGCCCAACGTCTTTTGCTTTCAGAGCAGATTGTGAGGATGTCTCAGGCGAGGCGCTTTTCTGAGCACTCCAACGTGGAGCTGCCAGGGAGTGTCGCACTCCTCCGTTCGCGCCCGGATTGTGTGAATGTCTCAGGCGGTTTGCTTGTTTGGGTGCCCAACAGCCTTTGCTTTCGTAGCAGACTGTGAGTCTGTCTCAGGCCGCCAGCGGTGGGGACATTCCATGGTTCGCGTTCAAATTGGGGGGACGTCTCAGGCAGTTTGCCCCATCTGTTTCCGGATTTTTTTACCCATATCCAAAGAGATGGGGTTCTTGTTATTGGCAGACCGCGCTGGAGGAACACAGGAACACCCTCACCTCCTCTGACTCACTCATCACTCAGACTCACTCATCACTCGGACTCAGTCATGACTCAGGCTCATCACTCATCACTCAGACTCACTCATCACTCAGACTCACTCATCACTCAGACTCACTCGTAATTGTACTCATACATTCACTACATTCACTCAGGTCCACTCATCGGATGACTCACACACACTGATGTTGAGGATGTCTCAGGCGATTCGCTCAACGCAGCACTCTAAGGGGAGCGGCGGGGGGGTATCTCACGGGGTCCCGTTCGCGGAATTTTGTGGGGATGTCTCGAGCGGTTTGCTTGTTTTCTGTCCCAACATCCTTCGCTTTTGGAGCAGATTTGGAGGATGTCTCGAGCGAGGCGTTCATTTTCACGTTCCTAAGGGGAGCGGCGGGGGGGTATTGCACTCGGCCCCTTTCGCGGGATTTTGTGGGGATGTCTCGAGCGGTTTGCTTGTTTTCTGTCCCAACATCTTTCGCTTTCGGAGCAGATTTGGAGGATGTCTGGAGCGAGGCGCTCATTTTCACGTTCCTACGGGGAGCGGCGGGGGGGTATTGCACTCGGCCCCTTTCGCGGGATTTTGTGGGGATGTCTCGAGCGGTTTTCTTGTTTTCTGTGCCAACATCCTTCGTTTTCGGAGCAGATTTGGAGGATGTCTCGAGCGAGGCGCTCATTTTCACCCCCCAGATGGGCCAGATTTTGATGATGTCTCGATCGGTTTGCTTGTTTTGGTGGCCAGGCTCGTGGGCGCAGATTCTTCTCAGGATGCCACAGGGGGCTCCAACAGGCTCCAGGAGGCCCCAGGAGACCACATGAGGTCCCAGGAGGCATCAGGAGGCCACAGAAAGACTCAAGAGGCCACAGGATGTCCCAAGAGGCTCCAGGAAGCCCCAGGAAGCTCCAGAAGGCCTCAGGAAACCACAGGAGGCCCCAGGAGGCAACAGGAAGCGCCAGGAGGCATCGGAAGGCAACATGAGGCCCCGAGAGGCCCCAGGAGCAGGAGGCCTCAGAAGGCAACAGGAGTGGCTCCAATCCCATGTGTTTTACGTATGCTCCAATCGATTGGGCCTCACCTGGAGCACGATTCTTTGATGTTATACGCATGTTTCTATATATTGTCCTTCTCCTGTGTACACAATCCTACATGTTTTGCTTATGTTCCTATATATCGGGCCTCTCCTGGGGCACGAGTCCTTGGTGTTTTACGCGTGTTCCTATATATTGCCCTTCTCCTGTGGCTCTAATCCGCAATGTTTTATGTACGTCTGTTGCTATATATTGCGCCTCTCCTGGGGCACGAAACCTCCCTAGGAGGTCCCAGGAGGCCCCAAGAGGCTCCTGGAGACCCCAGGAAGCCCCAGTAGGTTTCAGGAGGCCCCAGGAGGCCCCAGGCTCATGCACAAAGACGCGCTCGTACTACTGAGGCTCATTCACACTCCAATTCATTCGCAGTTAGATTTATGTCCAGACCGTCACAACTGAAGCCCGTGTATATTCGAAAGCTCTTGCGCCTAGACATTCACGGCGGACAGGTCCATGCGAATAGATGCACATATAGGGAGCTCCACGCAGTGAATTATTTTGTTTGTCTTTTTGTGTAGTCCACTGCTGGCCGCGAAATGGCAGGCGTGGCACTTGGGCACCCTAGTGGGGAGCCGCCAGGGGTGAGGACACTGAAGGATTCGCGTTCATATTCGGGGGATGTCCCAGGCGGTTTGCCTGTTTTTTGCCCCCCAGAACTTTTTCGCTCTTGTGCTCCAGTGCTCACGGTGCTATAACAGGCGATGCATTTGGGCACCCAAAGGGGAGCCGCCAGGGGTGGGGACACTCCAGAATTTGCGCTCAGATTGGCGGGATGTTTCAGGCAGTTCGCCTGTTTTTGCCCCCCAGATTTTTTTTGGACGTGTGTGCTCTTCACTCACTCACTCACCTACTCCCCATTTTCCCATTATCCCCAGTCTGACGTAGTCATTCGCACTCGGACCTCCTCATCATCACCTCTTCCTCGCTCATATTCACTCATCACATTCAGAGTCGCTCATATTGATATTCCATCATCCTCAGACTCATCCTCATTCTCAGACTCGCTAGAACTTAGACTCACCCACACGAAGACCAACTCACACCCGTACTCACGCACGAACATATTCACCAGCCTTCATATTCACTCATGCTCAGACTACCTCGCACACAGGTTCACTCATACTGTGTTTTTATCGCGCTCAAGCTCAGACTCACCCACACAGACTCACTCACATTCAGATCCGCTCGCACTTGGACCCGCTCGCACTAAGACTCGCTCGTACTCAGACCACTGGTACTTATGCTGACTACATCCGGACTCACCTGCACCCACGCTCGATCGTACCTGGATCCACTCACGCCCCGACTCGCTCACGCTCGGATCACTCACGCTTCGATTCACTCGCCTTGAGGCTCACACACCACTGGTGACCGCGATGTAGCAGGCCTGGCACTCGGGCACCCCAAATTCTAGCAGGCGCCGCGAGTAGCACGCCAGAGAACGAGTGCAGTAACGCCCTGCGCGCTTGCCTGAGTTGCCGCGGGGAGAACGGCATGAGGAATTTCCCTTTGCTCTTTCACTTCTCCCTCGACTCCCTTGAGATATGTCCAGAGGAGGAGGAAGAGGAGGGGAAGGCGGAGGAGGGGGAGGGGGAGGAGTAGGAGGAGGAGGAGGATGAGGAGGAGGAGAAGGAGGAGGAGAAGGAGGAGGAGGAGGAGGAGGAGGAGGAGGAGGAGGAGGACGTCACTGATGCCGTCGCTGCCGTCGTCGTCATTGCCGCGTCAGTCGTCGACGCGGACTCGTTGTCACATCCAGATGCTCATAGACAGAGCTCCTCAGCGAAACGTGGCGGGATATTGATATGCACATATGGGGATCTCCAACGTTGAGTAATTGTTGCCGCAGCGGTCTTCCCCCCCAGGACCCGCTGACGGCCCTTGGGACCTTCATCACCTCTGGGGCCGTGAAGGGTCGTCTTCGGGGCCTACTGGGTATCTTTGGGCCTTCATAGGCTGGTCTTGGTGCCGTCTTGGACCAGTGCGGCTAACTGGCATCTTCGTGGACACGGCCCTCGAGAGGCTCGCCCCAGACCGGGAGGCCATGGCCCTGAACCATCGCAAGGAGGAGGAGTTGGTGGCCGAGGAGCTGCGTGCTCTGTGGAGGGAGGTGGCCGGGGGCGACGACTTTCTTTCGGCCGAGGACTTCCACGAAGGCATTACTGGGGACAAAATACCTCCCCGGCTTCAGCACATGGGGCTCTCCGTCGACAACGTCAACCAGTTCTTTGGCGCCCTGTGGAAGGGCTCGGAGGACGGCAATGTGCGCATAAACAGCTTCGTGGGCGGCTGTATGCGGCTGAAGGGCTCGGCCTCCAGCTTCGACATCCAGGAGCTGCGGTCGGAGGTATTCGCCATAGGCAGAAAGGTAGACCGCGTGGGGTTGGGGCTGATTCGCGAGTAGGGTTTCAGAGAGGTCCTCGGAAGCCGGGTCCCCGAAGGTCTCCGTCTCTCCCTTCGCTTGCAGGAGGATGCGCACGCCTCTGCTGCGCTTGGCGCGCAGGATATTCCAAGTCTTCGGCCCAGCAGTTGTTCAGGATCGTCGCCCCCGCTGCTATGCCGCCTTGACAGAGTGCTCCTCGTCGCTCAAGTCTCAGCGACGACGGTTTTTCCTTCTCCAAGGCTGCGTTCGCGTTGCCAGCATGGTCGCTCGCCCAGGGCGCTCAGGCCGTGCTGTTCTGTAGCTGGGAGGCCGCTGCGCCCCGCTCGCCGCTCTTGGACTAAGCCGCCTCGCGGCCGCGTCCCCGCGGGAGGTCGGAAGTGCCCCCTGCCCCGGTGCAGCGGCCTGCCCGTCTTCACGCGCTGCCGTTCTCCAGCCTCATCTTCGGCAGCCTACCCATTGGAGCCGGCGGGGGGCCTGAGGTGGCTCGGCACTGGTTCGGGCGGGCAGGAAAGGGTGGGAGGGTCGAGGTGCTGGGTTCGGGATGGCTTTTTTTCTGTGGTTGTTGCTGCTGCCTTTTTCGGCCTCTGGCGGCCGTTTTCGGGCCGCGGGACCGTCAGAAACGGATCGGGGGCGAGAAATTGCACCAGATGGGCCCTCGGAGGGGTCCAGGGACCGATTTTGGGCGGATGTGGGCGCATCTTCTTTCCTGACCGATCTTCTGGGATCCCAATCAGTCCAAACCTCCCGGCCGCCTCCAATCTGCCCACATCCCGCCGCGCGTGCGCAGCTCTTCGGTTGGCACTGGCTGCGCAGCCAGGGTAAATCCGTATGGAATTTGTCGGAAACTGGAGCATCTACATCAACAATGGCGGGCTGTTTTTCCCCAGACTTTTGAGGGTCGGGGACGACGTCGGGGTGGTGTGGTGTGTTTTTTTTCCAGTCTTACCGGGGAAATGACAAAACATGTATACACCAGGATCCTGTATACACCAGTATCCGCTTCCTTTTGCAAGTTTCAGTGCGGGGCCGGACAAGGCGTCGGTGTACAGAGTTCGGCTCTTTACATCGGTGCGAAATTTGAGGGGTGCATCGTTTCGTAAGGCGTGAACGAAACGCTAAGACGCACACCGCAAGTCGCGATGTCTTCGGGCTGGCGCGCGCGCGGACCTGTCCCTGGGTCCCCGTGTGCTGACTCTCCAGTGACATCGACGTGGCGACAGCACCACTGTGGAATGAGTTGGAACATTGTTTTGTGAAGCGTGAGTGCTCCTGACAGTAGCGACCCTTGCCAGCAGCACGCAGTAGTTGCTCTTTCTCCGGCGCTCCGGCCCCGCCCCGCTGAGTCGCCTCGCGTGAGCACTCTTGCGGGCACCGTCAACCACAAAAAACGAAGAGCTGGTCGCGCGCTTGCGAGCGCGACCCGTCTGCCTCGTTGTGTTGGCCTGGGCTATGGCTCCGTGTATTTTTTCCGTGCGGTGCAGTGCCGAATCGGAAAATCATTGTCGCTGCCTTGATGGGGCACAGGTAATTCGAATATCCACATCATCGATCCTCGACTCCTCTTTCTCCTGAGGAGGGCGAGGAGGCACCGCGTCCTGCCCCCGTCTGACCCCCTGACCCGAGGGCGACAAGTGTAAGGCCGACGGTTCGGAGGAGGGAGGGAGGGAGAGGGACGAGGCTTCTTATGCTGCTTCACAGCCACCGTGCGTTGACGGCGCTCCAACACACGGACGTGCGGTGCTCTCACGGGATGAGTTTGCCCCTATGATTATTGCCGATTGCGGAGCATGTTCACGAAAATGATAGGAATCACTTAGACCCATGATTATGAACGACGCTGCAACACACCCTCCCATCCCGAGTCTTCTCCGTATACGTCTTTCCAGGCATGTCTTTTCACTGCGGGGCAAAACGAGCACTCCACGGGCGTAGTTTTTTACAAGGGATTGGCCTCAGGAACGCGAGGATTAATGACAGTAAAATTAAAGGAGGAGAGGAAGGCTCAAGGGAGAGGTACACTTTGAAAGTGAACCGCCCCATTTCACTTCTGGTCGTGAATTTTCAGGGCGTCTCAAGCGATAGACACACATTCGGTATGTATGTATGTATGTATGTATGTATGTATGTATGTATGTATATATATGGGTTTATGTACGCATGTATGTATGTATGCATGCATGCATGCATGTAGTACGTATGTATGTATGTCTGCTGTATGCATGTATGCAGGCATGTATGCATGTATGCATGCATGCATGTATGCATGTATGCATGTATGCATGTATACATGTATGCATGTATGCATGCTTGTATGCATGTATGTATGTATGCAGAAATGTATACATGTATGCTTGTATTGTATGCATGTATGAATGTATGTCTGTATGCAGTTATGTATGTATATATGCATGTATGCATGAATGTATGCACGTATGTATGTATGCATGAGTGCATGTATGTATATATGTATACATGTACGGATGCATGCATGGATGCATGTAGGTAAGTAGGTAGGTAGGTACGTATGCATGCATGCATGCATGCATGCATGCATGCATGCATGCATGTATGCATGCATGCATGCATGTATTTATGCATGTATGTACGTAACTACGTACGTATGTATGCATGTATGTACGTACGTATGTATGTATGTATGTACGCGTTATGTATATATATATATATATATATATATGCTCAGATTTGGTTCGGGCGATCCATCGGGCATTTTTCATCGACAGTGGGTTATCCCCCAGCGGTTTCTCGTTGCTCCTTGCCCCACTCCCTACCCTGCAGCAGTGGCATTGGCATCTGGTTCGATTTCTGGGGGGGCAATAGCATTCATTGACTAGAGAAGAATTGAGACAAGGTAGTAGGATTGGAGAAGAGTAGAGAGGAGAGAAGCGCAGAGTGGAGCAGGTGCATTACCAGAGTAGAACAGAAACACAGACGAGCAGAGTATATAATACGTAACACGTTCCTGCTTCGACTGCCCGAGTAGAGTCGAGTGGTAGAGTCCAGGCTGGAGCATGATAGTAGACATGTGTACTGAACAGCAGTGGACGAGTCACACTGGATGTTCGGCCATGAGCTGGAACATGCGAGATCAGCTATTTTGGGGAAGAGAGGCTAGACGAATAGAGGATACACTAAGCAGAGCTGCAAGAGGAAAGAGGCGAAGGAAGAGTGGGGTAGACGAGTAGATGATAGGTGATATATTTTGTAGAGATACATGTATGTATCTACGCAAAGGGGGTCAGTAGTCGGCATCATAGAACTCCCAGAGGGCCTGACCAGTAAGACCCATGGGGGACCAAATGGTCATTCGCATGGTTTTCAATTTAGAGCCACTGAAATCGCTGATTTCGTGAGTTGAACTCAATGCAAAACAATGCGAATGCCTAGGATGGTCCGTCTTCACAAAATGAGCCTTTCTGATGGTGCCGTATTTGGTGCGAGGTGCTTATGATGGCCCCTCTGGGTGTCTGTGAAGACGGCACTTGACGACCAGCAGGGGAGTGGGCCCCGTTCGCGGTCAATGAGAGAGCATGCTACGCATGGAATGGTTTCAATTATATAACAATGAGCTGGTAGATCGTGACGAGGCAGCTACGATGCCCTCTTCGAACACCGCTATGATGTGGATCCGACCCCGAACCGCGTTGAAGAAGACGTTGATTGCGAAGGCCCATGATGGTCCTTCTTCCCAGTACGATTCGTTATGATGGTCTCGGATGGTGTGTTCGCAGACCCAGGCCTTGACTGCAAAGGCCTATGATGGTTTTTCCCCACATCCAAAGTGGGGTTCTTGTTTTCTCTGGACACCCCGCGCAGGAGCAGGAACCCACCATCATCATCATCACTCATTCCTCACTCACTCACTCACTCACTCATCATCCCTCACACACTCACTCACTCACTCACTCACTCACTCACTCACTCACTCACTCACTCACTCACTCACTCACTCACTCACTCACTCACTCACTCTCATCAGCACTCACTCATGATGATGATGATGATGATGATGATGATGATGATGATGATGATGATGATGATGATGATGATGATGATGATGATGATGATGATGATGATGATGATGATGATGATGATGATGATGATGATGATGATGAGTGTGCGCGTGAGAGAGTGTGATGATCATCATCATCATCACCAGTCAGTCAGTCAGTCAGTCAGTCAGTCAGTCAGTCAGTCAGTCAGTCAGTCAGTCAGTCACTCACTCACTCACTCACTCACTCACTCACTCACTCACTCACTCACTCGCCTTGGGCCTCGTCTGTGAGTGAATTGCGAGGAAGTCTCAAGCGGGAGCCCCCTCCCTATGGGGCCCGCGGATCATGTTACTAATCCGAGCGGGTCATCCAATTCCTGTAACTGTCGCCACTTTTGGGCTCTCGCGCTGCCAGAACGCCATTCCCAGGCCACATGGGCCTCGTCTGTGAGTGAATTGCGAGGAAGTCTCAAGCGGGAGCCCCCTCCCTATGGGGCCCGCGGATCATGTTACTAATCCGAGCGGGTCATCCAATTCCTGTAGCTGTCGCCACTTTTGGGCTCTCGCGCTGCCAGAACGCCATTCCCAGGCCACACTTTGAATGCCCGGAGCCAACTGTAGGCCACTTCGTGTTCTTCGTGCTCCCAGAACACCATTTCCCAGGCCACATTTTGAATGCCCGGAGCCAACTGTAGACCACTTCGTGTTCTTCGTGTTCCCAGAACACCGCTCCCGGGCCACATTCTGAATGTCCGGAGCCAACTGTAGGCTTTTTGTGTTCGTCGTCTTCCTAGAGCGCTATTCCCGGCACGTATCCCCGCGCCAGGGCGAGAAGAAATATACGCAGAAGAGACAGCCAGGACGCCTCACCAACCACGAGGACGACGGTGAGGGCTTTTTTCCAGATTCGCCCAGAGGATTCTCATGTGGGGTCATTCCGTCGGAGTAATTCATTCCCAGGCAAGCGGGGATGCCTCCCAGGTGCCCTGTTAATGGTCGAAGCGCGGTCGAAGTGGATCCGAAGATGAGCCGAGACCGTCCTGAGACGTCCAAACAAATCTCCCGTTGCTGTCTGCTCTCTCTCAGAGGCCTGGAGGTTGACGCACCAACACCAACATCGATGGCGTGCCTCCACCGAGGGAAAATAAGCCCGATCTCGGTGATGGTCGTACTATTCGGGCTTCCCAGGTGGCCGAGAGGTTACCACCGCCACCAAGATCTGGAATCGTCCTCCCCCTGTGGGGCAGCCCCCCGTGTTCGTGTTGGGTGCCCAATGTGCAGGCCTGCATCGCTTCTCCCTCCTTCGTAGACCTCCCTGCTTCTGGCCGAGCCGCATTGGGCTGCCTGGAGCATGCTGCGCTGGCAGGACTGCCGAAAGAAGTGTTTCGGGGAAACGTAAGGCTCGAGCAAGCCGGAACTCGGGTTTGCCGACGTTTTTTGACGAGTGCGTCCTGGATTTTGACGGTCCAGTTTTCGTGGGATGTCTGCAGCGGGAGCTCGCGTCAAATTTCAGATTGGGTCTCGTCATTTTCATGATGGCCCTGTCGGGACAACCCGAGTCCCCTGTACCCGAGTCTTACGTCTCCCCGCGGGGTTAAAAAGACCCATGCGCTCGAAGACTCTCCTAATCTCTTGGGCTAATCTCCGAGATGGCTCAGCGGAGAGCCTCCTGAAAAGCCGAAGACGCCAGAAATTCGTCATTGGTTTACGCGCATGTGTGTGGTTGCAGCTTGTTCGGTTGACACGGTTTCGATACGGCCTACAGGAGCCTAAGAGAGGGTCCAAGATCAACCCTTGGGGACTCCCTGACGGCCCCAAATGGCTCCGAGACTAAAGGTCCCCCACTGGCAGCCCCCCAGAGCTCCCAAGGGACGCCAGGAGGCCCCCAGAGACCCCAAGAGCCCGAAGAGGCCCTAAGAGAGCCTCCACAACTCCAAGAGGGTTCCTTCTCCTCCTTCCTTCTCCTCTCAAACTTGCCCTTCGACCCTGACCCCTCCCCCCTTCTTCGCCTCCTGCGATCTCCGTCCTGCGTTGTTCCTCGTTCCTCCTGCGCGTGCTCCGCCAGCTTGCGTGACAGCGCGCGCATTTCATTCTGTGTCTAGGCAGTTTGCCTTATCACCAACTTTATCATCATTTTGTTCTTTGCTGCCTACTTCTTGTTCTTTTGTTGCGTGCTCCGCCAGCTGGTGTGACAGCGCGCGCATTCTGTTTCAAGGAACCAGGCTGGGATCACGGTCGATTCTGACACATATGCTGTCGGTTCACTGTGTAGGCCTGCTCGTCGTCCAGTTTGCTGGCAGGTTTTTTTAGCCCCCCTGGTGGTCTGACCCGCCACCTTGTGGAGAATGTGGGTAGCTGCCTGATTGATGACAAGACAAATCCTCGTCCCTCCGTCCTCCGGCTCTCCTCCTTCATTCTTTCTGCACGTGCTCGGCCAGTCGGCGTGACAGCGCGCGCATTCTGCTTCAACGCAGCTTACCTTGGCGCGTATCACCAACCTCCTGGCGTTCTTAGCCGCCCATGTTTCTCGTATCCTACCCTTCTCGTAATGCATGAGCCGCTTTATCGAGATGTGAGTTGGGACATTGTACACATCATCTAAGCGTTTTCTTAGTGGTGCCGCTCAACGGGTGACATGTAGCCTTCGCGCCAAGGTCCGCGGAAACCGCACTGAGTCGACGGGAGGCAGCCGAGAAGTACAAGCAGACGATCCAAAATACGGTTGGACCAGCGCTCCAATGTTTTGCAGCATTGGTCAACATATGTATGCTTGTATCGATATATATATATATATACACATATATTTAGTTATATATCTGCATCTGATTATTTTAGGCATCTTTATACGTGTGTATACACACATATATATACATATAATACATATCTGCCGTTTTGGATACGAGAATGATGTTGTCTGGCTGTATTTGATTTAATGAGCGACAAGGTTTTTGGGTTCAGGGCGGCCTTCCTTTTCACCCCCCCCCTCGGCCCACTTTGGCCCCCGGGGTCCGGGTTTCGTGTCTGGGGCTCCGTTGGTTAGTTCGGCTTCCAGACGGAGGCTTCCACTATGTATCAGGAGGCCGCCGAGACGATCCAGCATGGCCCAAGGCGCTCCGCGATGTTTCCAGGGAGCCCTTTCAGGAGCCACAAGATGCTTCGAGACGCTCGAAGAGGTCCAAGAGAGGCCTCGGACAGCCCCGGACAGGGGGCAGCTCGGAGCGTCCACGGCTGGCCCACCACCGCCCGCGGACGCCCCCGAGACTAGCCCAGAGGGGGCCCGGTAGGTCTGGGTTCGGGAGGGTGGCGGACTCTATTTTTCTTGTGGGAGGAGAATATATTCCCTGCGTTCCCCGTGCTGCAACCTAATGTTTGCAAGTTGTGTGGTGAAAATGGTGGGGCGAGGTGCAAGCGATGCGGTGCAAGTTTTCGGGCCCAATCTACGAGATGTAGCCAATGTGGTGCAGCAATTTGCTGAAGATTCTTGGGTCGCCAACTCCAGCGCCCCAGCAAGCATCCCACCCACCCACCCGCAACCACCTGGCAATAACTCAACTGGCGCAGTGCCGCGAGGACCATTATCGTGCAGACCCATGGCTCGGGCGAACGAGTGATGACGGCAACGTCGGCATCGGCGACGACGACGGTGATGAGGATGGTGCTGGCGATGATGACGACGCCGCTCAATCGCACAATTGCTGTGCCCCATCCATGCTGTTGCGCGGGCTGCGTTGCCTAGACCTCGGCACCACCCGAGCAGATGCATGCCGTGCGTGCGTCGGCCGCGCGAGGGCGACGCGCACGCTCGGAAGTCTCACCGCATGAGCTCCGTGGCGGGCGTCTTCTGGCCATGCCGCTCGGGCAGGCCGGTGCCGCTCCCAGAACGGCATCTCCCGATGTCTGTGCACCGCATGTTCGGGTCGGACGTGTGTCTCCAACAGAGGCGCATCGCCTCAGTATGTCCTCACGCACCCCCGTGTTTCCCAATTAGGCCTCTTTCCCCCCCTCTTTGTTAATCCAAGCTTCGCGCGGCCCGCTTAGCTTCGACCGGAAGAGGTGCGCTCTCGACCCGCGGATCAAAAAAGTTCGGGTCGGACGTGTGTCTCCAACAGAGGCGCATCGCATCAGTGTGTCCTCACGCGCCCCCGTGTTTCCCAATCAGGCTTTGCTCCAGGGGTCTTACCCGTCTTGCGAAGAGCTGGTGGGTGCGACGGCCCAATCCAGAGGCGGGCCTCTGCCTGGCTCCGCTCCCTGGCCTCGGCTTCCTGGCTGCCATGCTTCGGCTCTGCAGCCTTGTTCCTTGGGCTCCCGTGTCCTTCCTCGGTTCCCTGGTCTTGTTCCTTGCCTTCCTCTCTGCCCACTCCCTCCTCCTCGTCTTTGTCATCCTTCCTCTTCGTTCAGGTCGTGTCACGCGTTTAGCGGCCAGGCGTGCTGTTTCGCAGTGCCGGCTGTTGTGTGAGCTGCTTGAGGCTTGTCGAAGGGTGCGGAGTTCGCTGTATACAACATGTACGTGCGTAATACTTGTATAGATGTATTTCGCACACATATGTACATCTACAGACATACGGTAAACAACACGTTCCTTGCCTTCTTTTCTCAGGCTCCCTGGACGTGTTCTTCGGGTTCCCTGGTCTTGTTCCCTAGGTTCCCTGGTCCGTGCAATGTTAAGCAATGCCAAGCACTGCCGACCAATGTCAATGAATGTCAAGCATGGCTTGCATTGATCAGAGCTTCTTATACTCGCCTTGGAAGCAGAAGATCTCTACTTTGGGTCGCGCCGGGTTCTTTTTCTTTTCCCTTTCGCGTTTCCATTCGGTGACCGTTTGCCCATCGCGTCGAAGATATAGGGTCATATCCATCATCTGAGTGAATGCAATCGAGTAAGTGTAAGGCAGTTGGGGTGGGAAGGCAATGTAGAAGAAAGCGCAATGCTAGAGACGCGCGCGCGCGCAGGGAGGGGGAACAACTAGGGGCGGGAGCATAAGGGTCGCGAAGAGCATCATGAAGGGAAACGAGTATAAGGAGGGGAGGAGGAGGAAGAGCAAGAACATGAAGGATGTCTTCAATGGCACTGGTCGGAATAGCGTTGTAGTTTTTTTGGTCCGCACGCGGCCGCCATGCCACGGTTGTCTCTCACCTGTCCGCGCCGTGATGTCGCCGCTGCATGGGCCGCCGCCCTGGCAGCTGCTGTTGTGCCCGCTGCGCGAGGCTGGTCATGGTCACCCTCGCCACCGCCATCGGACGCAGACGTAGACGTAGACACCTGCGCATGGTCTGGAGCTGGCAGCAGCTGCTCGGCCCTTCCGTTCCCGACCGACCTGCAGGAGCAGAGACGGGCGTTGATCGAGTTTTTCGGGCCCCCCCACCGCCGCGAGGATGAATGGCTCCTCTCTGGGGGGGCGACGCCGCAAGCGGCAGAGGAGATGCGCGGCCCGTTGGTGACGGACAACGTGCGCCGAGCATGGCATCAGCTGGCTGCGGACGGCACGACCTCCGAGACCAGCCTGCACGAGGTGCGCGCTCACTTCGCCTGGCGCTACCACACGCACCTCAAGTTGGTGCTGGGCGATGCTGGAGCGGAGCAGGCTGCCAGGACGGTGCTCGATGCGGTGGCAGGCGATGCCTCTGCGGGCTGCGTGAGGGCCGGCCTGACGCTGATCCTGGACGGCTCCCGCACGGCGGACGCGGTGCAGGCGCTGCGCGACTGCACGCAGTCCTGGCCGGGTGACTCCATGGCGGCGCTGCGCTTGGGGCTGGCCCTAGTGGGCATGGCCGGCGATCCGCAGGGAGCCTTTGCACTGCTGCAGCCCCACGCGGAGCGTCAGGAGCCGCCGCCCGACGCGCTGGTGCTGGCCATGTACGGCTTCCTCGCCGCAACTGGGCGCCTGGGCGCTGGGGCGCAGTCCCACGGCGTGCGGAGCTTCCAGAGGGGCGTCGAGACCGGCTCTGGGCACGGCGCCGTGGTCTGCGCGCTGTTCAGCCAGCGTCCACGGCGCGGTGCAGTTCGACGTGTGCCAGAGGGTCTTCGAGCTGGAGCGAGACCTCCTGTTCAAGCCTAGCAACTGCGAGCGGCGGCTGGAGCTGGCCCTGCTGCTGCACGGGCTCAAGCAGCCCGCCTTCGTGACCGAGGGCGCCCTGCTGCTGTCCCGGCTGTCCTTCGAGTGCCCCGCGCTGGCGGAGAGTTTGTCGGTGATGGGTCAGGCGTGGATCGACCCCACAGACGAGAAGACCGGCAAAGTCGGCCTAGGCAACGACGTCGCTGCCGTGGCCGAGGTCCGGAGAGGCCTCCGCGACGCACAGTATGCAATGTGGCATGCCAACGTGCAGGCGTCGGACGGGCCTGGAATCGAGACAAGTCGAGTCTCAGAGCGTCCCCCTGGAACGCTCTCAGAGCGTCCCCGAACGCTCTGAAGCAGCCGCGGCGCCCGATACATCGTCGTCGTTTTCTTATTCATTGCTTTGCCGATCGGGGTGGGCCCTCGCCCCCACCCCCCCCACTTGAGTAGATCTTGCCTGTTTTTGGCGCCTCTTTCAAGCAGGCGGACTCTCCCCTCATAGGACGCACTGCTGCACACAGTCGCATTAAGCGGAGGTCAGGAACCAGACCCCCCTCACTCCCCCCCTCCGCCCAGTGTCCAAACGCCGAGTTTCAGAAGACGTTCACATGCATCCTCCGAACCCGCCGATTTTCAGAGATCTCCGATTTCTGTCGGTCCGTCCGATCTTGTCTCGATCCTGCCCTCGTCTTTGATGGTCCTGTCTTCCACCACCACCACCACCACAAGTTGGAGAGCGAGGGGGGTCCTCCTCCTCCTCCTCCTCCTCCTCCTCCTCCTGCTCCTCCTCCTCCTCCTCCTCCTCCTCCTCCTCCTCCTCCTCTTCGCCCTCCTCCTCCTCCTCCTCCTCCTCCTGCTCCTCCTCCTCTTCCTCTTCGCCCTCCACCTCCTCTTCGCCCTCCTCCTCCTCCTCCTCCTCCTCCTCCTCCTCCTCCTCCTCCTCCTCCTCCAGCTTCTGGTGGTGGGGGTGGAAGGCAGGCCCATCAGCCTCGAGGCGGGCCGGCGCGCCCCCGAGACTGCGCACCTCGAGGTGCTGCGGGCCGCTCGGCACGTGGGCCGCCGCGTGCGCAGCGGCTCGGCCCGGGCGAAGGCCTGCGAGCGGCGCACGCCTCCGCCCATGGCGCGCCCGCCGCGGAACGACTCGCTGGGCTGCCCAAAGGTTTCTCGGGAGGAAGAAAACACAGAGACAGAATGGGTCGTCGGTTCCCAGGCAGATGTGCCAGGATGTGGGAAGTCGGGGGGAGGACAGAGACCCTGAAGATGTGGGGAAATAGGGGGCATCCTGTCATTTGTGCGTATCTATTTGTGTGTCCCGGGCCCCCTTCAGTTTCGGCAGCAAATCGTGGGCCTCGTTCACGCTCGCAGTTCCGTTCTCAGAGTGCATTCGCGTCGATGGGTCAGCGCCAATGTAGCGTCGATTGTCGCGTCGACCAGCGTGGGTTCGCATGAGCCAGCAAGATTCGGCGGCGAGCGAGTGGGGGAAGCGAGGAGTGGCGGGCCTTCTCGGAAGGCTCGGAAGCCCCCCCGGCCTTCTGAGAGGTTTCGCAAGTCTTCCCCGGAGACACCGGACACCTCTCAGAAGGCGCGTTGGGCTTCTGAGAAGCACCGCCGCCTGCTGAGAAGGCCTTCTCCTTCTCGCCTCCCCCCCTCGGTCGCCGCCGAAAGATGGCATGGGAGGCTCCCACGATCACCGAGCGCGCTCCACTACTCGCAAAGTGCCTACTCGCAAACGTCCGAGAAACACATGCCTGCCTTGATGTAATTTATGGTAGATCCCCCTCGGCGAATCCAGGCCATTTGCGAGCAGTTACTTTGCGAGTAGTGGAACGCGCTCGCCTACACGAGTTGCCACCGAACGAGGTCGCGCCGGGAAGCTTCAAGGCGGAGTGCCTGCTCAAGGGGCGGCCCTGCATCCTGCGCGGGCAGGCCGCCGCCTTCCTGCGCAGGCGCGAGGGCGGCCTCGGGTCGCTCGACCGGTGGCTGGACGTGGCAGCAAACGCGACGGTGTCCGTGGCCTTCCCGTTTCCCGCGACGCATCCAGACGGCATGCCCACGCTGAACTCGATCCAGGAGACGGCAAAGTTCCTCGCCCAGGACGACGTGCGGCTCGACCTGGAGCGGATGGGCCTGCCAGCGGCCGACGCCGAGGAATTCCCGTGGACGTTGGTACGGCCGGCCACGTGGGCCATGAGGCTGCAGGACGCGGTGGCGTGGGTGCGCACGGATCCGCAGGAGGTATACATGAACCAGGCCATGGTGGCCGACCTCGGCTCTGCTGCAGTGGGGGAGCTCAGGGAGCCCCGCTGGGTCGCGAAGGCTTGGGGCATTTTCGATCCTGTCGATGCGGCCCGATGTGTGCATGGCGCTGTCGCACATCCTGGCGCAGCCGATCCGATTCGATTTCGATCCCGTGCCGATGCGGCCTGGTACGATGCACATTCCGATTCGATCCGATTTTACGATTCGCTGCTAAATTGATCCTGCAAAGGCAGGCCTGCGGCTGCTGAGCCCGTCCTTGTGGCTGAGCTCGGGCGCGGTGACCACGGGCTTCCATACGGACGGCCCCGACAACCTGCTGGTGCAGCTCTCCGGCAGGAAGGACGTGCTGCTCTCGCGGCCCTCTGAGCAGAAGAACCTCTACTATTTGCCCGCGTTCGACGTGCAAGCAGGCCCGCAGGGCATCGAAGAAGAACACACACAGAGATAAACATGAGCTTTCGAAGCTCCGCGCGGACCTCTTGGATCCGCGCTGGACCCCCGCTGCCTTCCTTCGTGGCGCAGGGGCAGGGCCAGAGTCCCCCCTCGGATGGCGTCAACCATACGCCTGCGCTGGTACCGGCTGGGCCTTTCCTGGGCCAAGGATCGGCGTATGTGCATTGTTTGCCAAGCCAGGGGGGGGGCGTGTGCTCCGGTCCTGGGCCCAGGATGGGCCCTGTCAGGATCGGCGCATGTGCACAGTTGGCGCCCTCCCAGCCGCATCTGCACTCTCCCCCCTGGGGGGGAGCCAATGCGGCCGCCACTTGGGCCTTCGTGGAGGCCTGCGGGGGCTTCGCCCTTTGGGAGCCAGCTGGAGGTCTCTTTGGCACCTCTTGGATTGTTTTTGGGGGCCTCTTGGTGGTCTCTCGGGCCGCCTGGGGGTGTCTTGTGAAGGTCTTGGGGGCCCTGTTGGTCGTGTTGGGGGGCCTCCTGCGAGATGGTCGGGCGGTGGCGAAAAGCGTCGCTCCTCTGGAGGGAGAGGGGAGGAGGGAGGAGGAGGAGAAGGAGGAGGAAAAGGAGGAGGAGGAGGAGGAGGAGGAGGAGGAGGAGGAGGAGGAGGAGGAGGAGGAGGAGGAGGAGGAGGAGGAGGAGGAGGAGGAGGAGGAGGTAGGGGACGATGAAGGGTGAATGATAGGAGCAGCAGGATAATGCCAAGCAGTAGTAGAGTTAGCTGCCCGATCTGGTCTTGTCCCTTCAAAGAGCCCGGTCTTTCGCTGCGAACCCGTAGCAAAGGCATGCGCTTGGAGAATGGCACCGTCCGCTCGTCGGGGGTTCGAAAGGCGAACCGCACGAGCTCAGGCATCGCACGTTCTCCTCTGTTGCCTTTGTGTGCTCGTCCTCGCTGGTCAGCAGCACGGTTGCCGCGACTTCATTATTTGTCCATGCCAGGTCTCCGCGGCGAGCGAGGGGGAAGTGAGAAGGAGAAGGCCTTCTCAGCAGGCGGCGGTGCTTCTCAGAAGCCCTCGCGCCTTTGAGAAGTGTTCGGTGTGTTCGGGGAATGCTTAGACAATATTTCAGAAGGCCGGGGGACTTCCGAGCCTTCTGAAAAGGCCTAATCTTTCTCACTTCCCCACTCGCTCTCCGCCGAAGGTCTCGAGATAAGTTGATTCGACATGCCCAGACTGTGTACAATCGGACCGCTGGTTGTCGATCTCTCGGGGCAGTGCCTTCGTGATCGTCCTGAGCCACCAATCTTACTGACATGCATGTCGTTCTTGGCGTCACTCACTCTTTCTTCGGCGTCACTCCAGCGTACTAGTACTATGTGTATGTAGCCCCGCCAGGGGCGACTCGCGCACCGAGAAATCTTGTAGTATACGCGTCGTTGCGGGCACTTTCTGGTCGTAGCTCTCGGGAAACGATGTACTACAAGATGGGTATACTACATGTTCGGGTCGGACGCGCGCCTCCAAGGAGGAGGACATATAGTACTAGTATGTCTTTGTGCGTCCCAATGCATGTTGTTTTTGGCGTCACTCCATCTGTCTTGTTTCGCCTTTGCTTGCTTCGCAACGAAGTTGTTTGTGGGCACATTCTAGTTGCTCCTCCACTTGTTCCTCCATGCCCTATCATTCGGTCATTCTGTCGTCGACCTGGCCAATCCAGAGACAGCAGCACGATTTCCGCGTTACTCGCGAGCAAGTTCATTGCGCTGCCGGATCAAGGCGGGAGCTATTGTTGCTACTGCGTTCTTCGCCACATCAGTCGCGCATGTGTTTAAAACGTGAAGTCTCGGCTGTATATGTGTACGATACGGCAATAGCAAGCATCATTCATGGACATTTTTTTGTTTTGAATGTCGACGGTCGGTGGGCGACGTTTGGTATGACATGTCTTGTTGTTGGTGGATGGTAACTTCGGTGACCCATCACTGACGACATGTGCCGAGTGCAGGTTGACTGGTGTGCAGTTGTCGTCGTTTTATAAGCCACAATTGTTTCGTAATTGATATGCGATGCATGACGGTCTGTTCGGATGTTGCGGTGGTTGTCGCGCTGCTGCGCTTTCGACTACGGCATGACTCGGATAGTAACGGCGACTACCGGTCTGTGCGAAATAAATGACGGTGACACGCGGAGTGCGCCGGGGGATTCCCAGCTGCGTTCACATGTCAACCAGATCATCGCACAGCTGCGTTCTCATGCCAACAACATCGCATCACAGCCTCTGCACGCACAACTTCGCAAGGAAGATGTTTTTATGTCTGCCTCACCGGGCCGATCTTGCAAAGAACATATGGTCGTCTCTTTGTCTTCGGGCCTCTCCCTCCCCCTTCCCCCCCTCCTCCTCCTCCTTCCTCCTCCTCCTCCTTCTCCTCCTTCCTTCTGCCTCCCTTCCTCCCTCCTTCCGCCCGCCGCCCCACCAGCCCAACCTCCAGCCTCCAATTCAAAGTCCTCCGCACTCGTCCGCACTCCTCTCATCGGATGCTTCCAGCACTAGTCCCCAGAGGCCTCCGCTCGAATTTGATATCCTCCGCATTCGTCCGTCCACCTCCGCATCCCCCCGCACCCCCTCCAGAACCCACCACTCCCTCCTCCCTGCGTCTCCTTCGCCTCCCCTCCTCCGCCCCCTCCCTACCTCCCTCCTCATCCCTCCCCCCTACCTACCTCCTCCCTCCCCCTTCCTCCCTCCTTCCTCCTTGTCCTCCTCCTCCTCCTCCTCCTCCTCCTCCCTCCTCCTGCCCTCCTCCTTCCCTCCTACTGCCCGCCGCCCCACCATCCCATCCTCCAGCCTCCAATTCAAAGTCCTCCGCACTCGTCCGCACTCCTGTCATCGGAAGCCTCCGACATTAGTCTCCAGAGGCCTCCGCTCGAATTTGACATCTTCCGCATTCGTCGGAAGCTTCCAGAGGTAATCCCCAGATGCCTCTACTCCAATTCGACATCCTCCGCACTCGTCCGTCCACCTCCGCATCCCCCCGCACCCCCTCCCGAACCCACCACTCCCTCCTCCTCCCTCCTCCCTGCCTCCCTCCCTTCCTCCTTCCCTCACCCCGTCCCCCTCCTCCTTCCTCCTCTTCGTCCTCGTCGTCTTCCTTCCTCCCTTCCTCCCTCCTTCCTTCCTTTCTTTCCCTCGCCCCCTCCTCCCCCTCCTCCTTTCTCCTCCTCCCTCCTCCCTCCCTCCTCCTCCTCCTCCTCCCTCCCTCCCCCCCTCCCGTCCCCCCCCCTCCCCCTTCCGCTTCCTTCCTTTTCCCTCCTCCTCCTCCTCCCTCCCTCCCTCCCTCCTTCCCTCCCTCCTTCTCTTTCTCCCCCCCCCCTCCCCCCCGAAGTGCAAAGCGGACTCGTGGGCCGGGCAGGTCTGCGCCTCCACCCAGCTTTGCTCCAGGGGGGGAGGGGGGTTGGGGGGTCGAGCCCGATTTTTGGGTTTTGGCATATGAGTGCGAACATGTGGCCTCACGTGCGGGCGAGTACAATGGGACCGAACATGTGGCCTCACGTGCGGGCGAAGATAATGGAAACGTTACGGTGGCCTTACGTGCGGGCGAAGTTAATGGACACTCCGCCGTTCCAGGAGGACCCTGTTTAAGCGTATTGCAGCCCCTCGCCCGTTTCGTGGCACACCCCTCACACGTTTCGCCCGACACGCCCGACACCATCATATCAATAGATCAAATGCACGACACCACTATCTAATTGTATCCAGGGGTGGTCGTTTACGCACGCCCTGGTATGATGACGGTGGTAAGGACGACGATTATCATAATGTTCTTGAGCAGTGATCGGGACTGGCGTTGAAGGCCGCGCGCTTGCTCCGCTGGCGCTCGGCTCACGCCATTTTCGAGAGGGGCCTCAGGGGGCCTCGCTTTACTCGGCCTCTACAGGCGCGCTGTGGCCCGCGTGGAGACGCTGCTCGCGCCCACGTCTGAGCTGCCTGGGTGGCGCAGTGGTGCGGCTCCCCCTCGGCGCCGCCGTCTGGCCAGGCGCCCTTAGTGCCAGGGCCGCCGCGGGTGGTTCCGGCGCCCGCTCCGCTAGCGCGAAGCTGCTTGGCGGCCGCGCCGCCGCCGCCCGTGCAGGTCTTGGACCTCTGCGCGGAGATCGCCTGGTGCCCGCAGGCGCCGACGCGCCCAGCCTGGGACGGCTGCCAGCTGCCCCGGCCCGTGCCCAGCGTGCCCTGGGCTGGCCGAGGGGAACTTCGCGTGGGGCATCGAGCTCGGGTTCGGGCTCCTGGCGCTCCTGTTCTGGGGGGCCTTCGCTTCTTGGATGGTCGCGGTCCGCGGCCTCGCCTGGCGCCTGATTCGGTGCGCGCGGGCGGACGGCGCTTGGGCCCTGCCGCAGGAGCCGCCTGTCGCCGCGATGGAGGACGTCAGGTCTGATCGACGGTATCCTCGAGGCCGTGGCCGCGCTGTGGCTCCTGATTAACATCGGCGATGAGCTGCTGGTCTGCTACGCGGTGCCAGATGCTCTCCTTCGCCATTGTCGCGTGGTGGTGCGGGTCAGCGCGTAGGAGCTGCTGCACGCGGCAGTTTTTCGCTTGGTCACGACGTCTTCGTCGAGCATTCCACGGCGGGCAACGGCGACCTCGAGGTCTGGTGCCGGTGCGATCCAGGCGGCGCCGTCCTCGCAATGGCTGCAGGCGTGGCGGTCTACGACTTCCAGCCGCCCTTCAAAAAGCAGGAACTCTTCATTCAGCTTCGGGCCACTGGCGGATGGCTTGGTCACAGCGCACGACGCCCAGCTCCGCGCTGTCCCAGGCCCTGTCGTCGTCGCTGGCGCCAGCGCCGCTCCCCCATCGGCCGCCTGCGCCGCAGCGGCTGGGCCGCCACTCCCGCCTGCCGTCGCCCCGCCGCCCGCTGTGGGCGGAGCTGGCGGCCTCGGAGTCGGCGGAGGAGCCGCGGGCGGCGTTGCGGCGCTCATCGGAGTCGGTGGTGCTGGATCTGCAGGAGGGGCACTGGTGGCGCCTCCCAGGGGGGCCGCGGCTGCCGCAGCCGGTGGGGCCCCTTCCACGCCAGACGGCGCTGTCGCCGCCGCTGGGGCTGCCGCAGGGGCTGCCGCTGGCGCGGCCGCGCCCGAGCACGCTGGCTGGCTGGCGGGCGGCTCCCGTGGGCGGAACGGCCGCCGCGCCGGCGGGATCTGCATCCGACGGACGGGGCGGCGTTCACGGCTGCCAGATGTTGGCGGCCAAGTAGGACGTCAATGGCAAGATGCGCAGGTCGTGCGCCGTCGCTGTCTTTCTACTGGCTACGGCCTTGTGGAAACCTTGGGCCTTTCGAAGTTCTGGTGCAGTGTATTCGGTGGTGGTCCTCATGTTGGAGAAAGGTAGCAGCGCACCCGGGCATCGCTTGCGGTGGTGATCTCCCTTTCGGTTCTCTTTCGGCGGTATCGCCGTCACAACCCATCTTGAGTTTAGTGATATTTTCCCGACAACGCTGTGCTAGCTACGATCAGTTTGACATCAGTATGTAGCCTCGCCTGCTTGGAACTCGTTGTTCGCTAGGATAAGTTGTGTGAAGACTGCCGCCGAGATTGGGTCATTGGCGCGAGATCTGGCAAAGACGGTCGCCGCGATGAGCACTACTATCCAGTGGCCGTCAGCCCATCCCGCCACCGTGCGCGGGTTGTGGGTTATAGGCATTTAGGATGTTCGTTGGGATGTCGCGGGGGGCCTCTCGGGGGCCTTGTGGAGGCAGTTTTGAAGCCTCCTGTTTGCCATTTTGGGACCTTGGGCGTCTTTGGGGCTTCTTGGGTTCGGGCCTCTTGGGGGCCTCTGGGGGCCTCCTGGGAACATCTTGGGGCGCAAGGCTCGGATTTTCCTTCTTGGGCTCCTCTTGGGGCTGTCTTGGGGCTCTCTTGGGCCGTCTTGGACGCCTCTTGGCCACTCGCATCGCCCGCGCCGCGTGGGCCCAGATGCCGAGCTTCGAGGCGCCGCCTTTTGGCCCCGCGCTGCCCTCCTTGGCCTCCTCTCCTCTCGGTCCCCTGACTGAAACAGCGGCCGCCCGCATCGCCCACGGAGAGTGGGCCCAGATGCCGTGCTTCCCAGAGTGGCCGCCAATTGGCCCCGCGCTTCCCTCCTTGTCCTCTTATCCTCTCGGGTCCTCTCTCCTGCTGCCCTCTGC
>CAUYUJ010004114.1:196740-214240 GCA_963575745.1 Prorocentrum cordatum | reverse complement strand
GAAGCGCGGAAATGAGGCCAGCGCTGCAGCGGGAGCACGATTCGGAACGAGCGGAAGCACAGAAATGAGGCCAGCGCTGCAGCGGGAGCACGATTCGGAACGAGCGGGGCCCGAAAATGAGGCCGGCGCCTCGGCGAGAGCAGCATTTTGAAAAAAAATGCAGGCGAAAACCCAACTCCCGGGAATCCTGTGTGTAAAAAAACAAGACGCGGGGGGGGTGTTGAATACTTTCAGGCCGCCATCGGGGGAAGAGGGAGAGTAGTATTCATATTGAGCAATTGTGGAGGAGGAGGAGGAGGAGTAGGAGGACGACGAGGAAGAGGATGATGATGATGATGGTGATGATGAGGAGGAGGAGGAGGAGAAGGAGGAGGAGGAGGAGGAGGAAGAGGAGTAGGAGGACGAGGAGGAGGAGGAGGATGACGAGGAGGAAAACGCGCGATGATCGAGGTTCGACGGTCAGGGATCGAGGATCGAGGAGGAGGATGAGGAGGAGGAGGAGCAGGATGTTTTTGGATTCCTCGTTTCTCCTCTCCTCCCCAGGGGCGCTGGGGGACCTAGCTACCCCGCCGCAGAGTGGGTCCTCTGCCAGTTTTGTTGCTGCTGTTGTTGTCGTTGTTGTTGTCGTCGTTGTTGCTGTTTTTCTTGTTGTTGTTCTTGTTGTCGTTGTTGCTGTTGCTGTTGCTGTTGCTGTTGTTGTTGTTGTTGTTGTTGTTGTTGTTGTTGTTGTTGTTGTTGTTGTTCTTGTTACTGGTGTTGTTGTGGTTATTGTTGTTGCTGCTGCTGTTGTTTTTGTTGTCGTTGCTGGTGCTGTTGTTGTTGTTGTTGTTGTTGTTGCTGTTGTTGCTGTTGTTGTTGTTGTTGTTGTTGTTGTTGTTGTTGTTGTTGTTGTTGTTGTTGTTGTTGTTGTTGTTGAATAGGGACGGGCGTCGCGCCCCAGGCTGGCCCCCCCCCAACAACAACAACAACAACGCCGAGGGCTCCCGCCTGAGACTTTCTCACAATCCACCGGCCCTATAATATTCGCATAGGATTTGTATAGGATTCATAGGATTCCTATAGGATGCGCATAGGATTCGTTTAGGATTCATAGGACTCCTATGGGATTCCTATAGGATTCGTATAGGATTCATAGAATTCCTATAGGATTCCTACAGGATTCGTATCGGATTCTATCGGATCCTTTATAGAGTTCCTATAGGATTCCTACAGCATCCATATAGGACCTATAGGATTTTTATAGGATTCGTATAGGATGCATAGGACTCCTATCGGATTCCTATCGGATTCGCTTAGGATTCATGGAATTCCCACAGGATTCCCATAGGATATGTATAGGATTCATCGGATCCGTATAGTGTAGCTATAGGATTCTTATAGGATTCATAGAGGATTCATTGGATTCTTATCGGAACCCTAAGGATTCGTATAGGATTTATCGGATTCCTATGGGATTCTTAGGATGCCGATCGGATTCCTTTGGGATTCGTGAAGGATTCAGAGGATTCTTTTAGCCTTTCCATAGGATTCCTACAGGATTCATAAGATTCCTATAAGATTCCTAGAGGATTCGTATAGGGTTCCTATAGGATTTTGATGGGACTCGTGCAGGATTCATTGGATTCCTATGAGATCCCTATAGGATTCATCGAATTCCTATAGGATCCCTATGGGATTCGTATAGGATCCATAGGATCCCTGCAGGGTTCCTATGGGGTTCCTACAGGATTCATATAGGATTCATGTGACTCCTATGGGATTCCAGAGGATTCGTATAGGATTCATATGATTCCTATGGGATTCTTATAGGGTTCTCAGGATTCCTTCAGGATTCTTTTCGGATTCGTGTAGGATTCCTATAGGATTCTTATGGAATCCGTGCAGAATTCATTGGATTCTTGCAGGGTTCCTACATGATTCATTTGATTTCTATGGGGTTCCTATTGGATTCGTATAGGATTCATAGGATTCCTTTTAGGCTTCCTATAAGATTCCCACAGGATTCATATAGGATGCATTGGATTCCTATAGGATTCGTATAGGGTTCATAGGGCTCCTATGGGATTCCGATGTGATTTAAATAGGATTCACAGAATTACCATAGGATTCTTATACGATTCGCATAGGATTCAAATGTTCCCTATATGGTTCCTATAGGATTCCTGCAGGATTCATAGAGGATTCATAATATTCCTATAGGATTCGCTTAGGATTCGTATAGGATTCCATCGGATCCCTATTTGATTCCAGTGAAGAGTTTTGCGATTCCTGCAGGCTTCGTTTGGGATTCGTGCAGGGTTTATCGGATTTCTGTAGGCTTCTTATAGGATTCCTACAGGCTGCATTTAAGAACCATATAGTTTCCATAGGCTTCCTATAGGATTCGTGTAGGATTCATATGATCCCTATAGGGTTCCAGGATTCCAACAGGATTCATACAGGATTCATCGGATTCCGACAAGAATCTTCAGGATTTGTATAGGATTCAAAGGATTCCTATTGGATTCCGTAAAGATTTTTGCTGCTCCTATCGGATTCCCTTGGGATTTACAAGGGTTCATAGGATTCCTTTAGGCTTCCTATAGGCTTCCCTACAGGATTCATATAGGATTCATGGGATTCCTATCGGCTTCTTGTAGGATTCGTATATGACTCCTATAGGATTCTGATGGAATTCGTGCAGAATTCATTGGGTTCTTATAGGATTCCTATAGGATTCATTGGATTCCTCAAAGATTCCGATGGGATTCGTATAGGATTCATAGGATTCCCTTTCTAGGGTGCCTATAGGATTCCTACAGGATGCATTTAAGAGTCATAGAGTTTCCATAGGATTCCTATAGGATTCGTGTAGGATTCATAGGATCCCTGCAGGGTTCCTGTAGGATTCCAAGAGGATTCATATAGGGTTCTTCGGATTCCGATAGGAATCCCAAGGATTCGTATAGGATTCAGAGGAGTCCTGTGGGATTCCGTAAAGGTTCTTGCGGCTCCTATAGGATTCCCTTGGGAGTCGTACAGGGTTCATAGGATTCCTTCAGGCTTCCTATAGGATCCCTACAGGATTCATGTAGGATTCTTGGGATTCCTATAGGCCTCTTTTAGGATTCGTATAGGACTCCTGTAGGATCCTTTTGGAATTCGTGCAGGATTCATTGGATTCTTGTAGAAATCCTATAGAAATTAATCGGATTCCTTCAGGATTTCTATGGGATTCGTATATGATTTATTTGAGTGTCATCGGGTTCCTATGGGATTTCCATAGGGCGTATAGGAATCATATGAATCCTGTTGGATTCTTGTTTGATTCTTATAGGATTCGCAGGGTTCCTAAATGATTCCTATTGGCTTCCTAGAGGATTCGTATAGGAATCATATGATTCCAATAAGGTCCCCATAGGATTCATAGGATTCCTTTATGATTCCTATAGGGTTCATAAGGCTTCTAAAAGATTTCTATAGGATTCGTACAGGATTCATAGGTTGCCTAAAGGGATCCATATGATTCCGGTAGGATTCCCATTGGATGCATAGGATTCATATGGTTGCTATAGGATCCTGATAGGATTCCTGTAGGATTCGTATCATATTCGAATTGGATTCCTATAGGAGTCGTACAGGATTCATAGGATTCTTAGAGGATCCCTATAGGATTCCTATAGGATTCATTGGGTTCCTACAGGATTCCTACAGGATTCATGGGGCTCCCATAGGAGTCCCATATGATTCTCGTAGGAACCATGGGTTTCCCAGGAGATTCCCACAGGATTCCATATAGGACTCCCATGGGGTTCCATCGAGTTCTTATGATTCCCATTGGATTTCTACTGGATCCATATAGGACCTATAGAGGTTTCCCATAGGATTCGTATAGGATTCATAGGATTCCTATAGGATTCTTATAAGATTCATACGATTCCTACAGGATTCCAATAGGATTCCTATAGGATTCGTAGGATTCCCATAGGATTCCCATAGGATTCCTGTAGGATCCTTAGGATTCCTATAGGATTCGTAGGAGTCCCATCGGATTCCCATGGGATTCCCATGGGATTTCAGTGCTTCGCTGGTGCAGACAACATTGCAACATGGCATGAAGGATGGATCCACGTCTGGTAGAGGTGGAGTTTTTTGTATAAAAAACACTGGACCGTTGTTGTGTTGTGTTGTTCCGGGGGGGGGCCCTGATGCCCCGGGGCCTGGGAAGGGTCCCTGCCCCCCAAAGGGGGAGGGGTCCGCCTGTGCCCCAGCAAAGGGGCACAGGAGGATCCCTATCCTTGTTGTTGTTGTTGTTGTTGTTGTTGTTGTTGTTGTTGTTGTTGTCGTCGTCGTCGTCGTCGTTGTTTTTTCACTACTGAAGAATAATTTTTGTTGATCCCCCCTCTGGTGCACACTGTTTTTTTGTCAATTGAAGTGCCCCTCCCGGCGCTCGCACCCTGTTTTTTTTTCAGGGAAAGTTTTTCTCCTCAAACTGTGTTGTTGGGCCCCGGATTACAACAACAACAACGGCTCCCGCTTGAGGCTTCCTCACAATTATGCCAGGACCCCCGTTCCTGCCGGAGACGTCCTCGCATTTTGTTCAGGAGTCGCGCTCTCGCTTGCGACCGTCTTACATTTTATTTAGGAAACGCTCTCTCGACGCTCTGGAGTCGCGCTCTCGCTGGAGACTTGCTTGCAATTTACTCAAGAATAGCGCCCTTGCGTTGGAATGTCCCGCAATTTACTGAACCGCCGTGCTTTCGACACTCAGGCACCCAGGAGTCGCGCTCACGCTCAGGACTCCCTCACATCCTAAGTAATCGGGATCTCGCTGCCCTTCGTGGCCCCGTTACAGCCCTTCGTGGCCCCTCGCTGCCCTTCGTGCACCCGTTGCAGCCCTTCGTGGCCTCCTCGCTGCCCTTCGTGGCCCCCTTGCAGCCCTTCGTGGCCCCACTCGCTGCCCTTCGTGGCCCCGTTGCAGCCCTTGGTGGCCCCTTCGCTTCGTGGCCCCGTTGCAGCCCTTCGTGGCCCCCTTGCTGCCCTTCGTGCACCCGTTGCAGCCCTTCGTGGCCTCCTCGCTGCCCTTCGTGGCCCCGTTGCAGCCCTTCGTGGCCCCACTCGCTGCCCTTCGTGCCCCCGTTGCAGCCCTTCGTGGCCCCTTCGCTTCGTGGCCCCATTGCAGCCATTCGTGGCCCCCTCGCTGCCCACAGTGGCCCCGTCCTTGCACCAGCGGCCCAATATACGTATGCCCTTCGTGGCCCCCGCTCGTTCGCGCCCGTCGTGGCCCCATGTGCATGCCCTTCGTGACCCCGCTGTCGCCCTTTGTGTCCCCCTCGCTGTCCTTCGTGGCCCAGTTGCTACCCTCAGTGGCCCCGTCGTTATTTTCTGTTGCCCCGCATTATCTGCCCCTCGTGGCCCCCGCTCGTTCGCGCTCTTCGTGGCCCCATACGCATTCCCTTCGTGTCCCCGCTGTCGCCCTTGGTGGCCTACTTCTTGCCCTTCGTGGCCCTGCTGTCGTTCTCTCTCTCTCTCTCTCTCTCTCGCTGTCGCCTTCGCTTGTCGTCGTCGTCGCCGTCGTCGTCGTCGTCGACGTCGTCGTCGTCGTCGTCGTCGTCGTGGTGGTCGGTACCCTGTCCGTCCCTCTTCGGGTCGGGTTGCCGCCGATCAGCGCTGCCGCTGGCCAGGCCGACGGTCCGCGGCCGCCCCGCCGCTTGCCCGGACCCAGCCTGCAGGGAAGAAAGGTATACCCCCCAAAAGGGGTACGATCGAAGACGAAGAGGGCGGGTATCGAGGGTTTGGGAAATACGCGTTAACGGACATTCAAGCAGATAAGAGCGATCAGTCTTAAAATGATTGCAGTTCTAGTTGTTGTTGTTGCTGTTGCTGCTTCTGTTGTTGTTGTGGTGGTCTTTGTTGTTTGTTGTTTGTTGTTTGTTGTTGCTGCTGCTGCTGTTGTTGTTGTTGTTGTTGTTGTTGCTATTGATGGTTTGATGCTGACAGTGATATGGCTGTTGTTGATGTTGTTGTTGTCCTGGTTGTTGTTGTTGTTGTTGTTGTTGTTGTTGTTGTTGTGGTTGTTGTTGTTGTTGTTGGTGTTGTTTTATTTGTTGTTGTTGATGATTGTTTTGTTGTTGCGGTGGTTGGTGTTGTTGTTGCTGTTGATGTTGTTGTTGTTGTTGTTGGTGGTGGTGGTTGTGTGTGTGTGTGTGAATGTGTGAAGGTGTGTGTTTCGTTGGTGTTTTCCTTCTCATGCACATATACATTCAATAACAGTTTACAGCTCCATTAGTTTGATCCCCCCCATGGGCAACAGCCCCTGGCGGGGGATGGCTGTGTTCAGGGTGAACTCAGAAGCCAGCCGCGCCAGTGCCAGGAGGAGGAGGAGGAGGCTGAGGATCGGGGATCGAGGATCGCTGATCGAGGACCGATGATCGAGGAGGAGGAGGAGGACCAGAAGAAACCTGTGATGCATCAACGAGACTGCAATACATCCTTCCGTCCCAGGTTCCCTCTGCATCAGTCCCAAGAAGCCGTTCTTTTCAATTGAAGAAGTGTCCCCTCGAAACACGCCGAATTTGAGCAGGAGCTGCCTTACACCCTTGCAGGGAATATTGAGGACTGCGAAGAGGTAGGCTCGCACAGTGCAGCGAATGTTAAGGGATACCCCCGTTCTGACAAAGAACCGCGCCCATCTGTGTAGCTGTTGCACAGGACTACGCTTCTGGTCATGGGCATCGACCGCGCCTGAAGCGAGAGCCCCATTTTGCAATTGAAGCGCCATCCAGCCGCTGAGTGGAAAGAAGTCTAACGCGAAACTCCCATTTTGAAAATGGCCCGTCTTTTCTCCATGTGACGGTTGCAGGCTTTTGTGGCGAATATGCGTGGCGCTAAGGCGGGAGTTTCATGCTGAAACTGACCCGCCTTCATCTTTGATGATGTTGCAAACTTGAAAAACGGATGTGCGCGGCGATTATGAAAACACCCCGTCCATCTTTGAACCTGTGGCAATGGTGTAACGCGAATGTGTGTTGCGCCACGGCGAGAGTTGCACTTTGAAACTGGCCCTCTCCATCCTTGAAGCTTTTGCAACCTTGAAGGACGAATGTGCGTGGCGCAAAGGCAAAAGAGCTCACATTTTGAAGTTGACCCTCCATGAACTTGTTGCAGAATCTAAAGCATCAGGAACACACGTAGTTCGGAAGTCTCAGGCAAAACGCCCGACCCACCCTACTGACAGGCCCTTACGACTCGCCCTTCTTCTCCTTTCTCCTCCTCCTCCTCCTCCTCCTCCTCCTCCTCCTCCTCCTCCCCCTCCCCCTCCTCCTCCTCCTCCTCCTCCTCCTCCTCATCATCATCATCATCATCATCATCATCAATCCCCCCTCGCTGAGGATAACTTCTGCTGCCTGGGGTCGAGTTTCGGCCACGCTCGCTGGACAATTCCTGGCCGCCGAATGCCTGCCGCTTTCGCAGCTCTAGCGTCGCAGCGAGAGCTGGCGGCGCTCTCAGAGGATTTGGTGGAGCCAGTGCTGGTCGGGCTTATGAGATCTATGAGGCTTGTGTGGGGCTTCGAGCCCGATTTATATCAGTACGTCTATTCAAGCAAGTGCGACACGAGAAGACATGTACAAATAAAGGGATGGATGTGGACGTGGATTAAGTTTCAATGCCCGAGGATTGGGATTGAGGGAGGAGGAATGCGAGGAGGAGGAGGAGGAGGACGAGCAGGAGAGTAAGGATGAGAGGACGGAGGTGGGATGGGGAATTAGGATGGAGGAGGAGGAGAGAGGACGAGGAGAACCGGGGGGAGAAGGAGGAGCAGCAGGAGGAGGAGAAGGAGAAAGAGAAGCAGGAGGAGGAGGAGGAGGAGGAGGAGGAGGAGGAGGGTCTTCCCCAAACGCTTTCTCGATCCGGGAGGATTCCAAGCGGCCCTTCGGCCAGGGTCGCCAGCCCAGGACCAGGGGAGCCTCCAGCCTCCCTCGGCGAGCGGGGGGGGCCCAAGGTGGGCCAAGCCCGACCGAGCGGCCGATGGCTCTGCCCCGCGGCGAGGTCTTCGGGTGTTCTCGGATGCTCGGGTGAGCTCTGGGGGTGTGCTCCTCCTCCTCCTCCTCCTTCGCCTTCTCCTCCTCCTCCTTCTCGAAGGGTGGTGGGTGCCCACCTCCTCCGCGAAAAAGCGCCCTGTATCCATGGGGTCGCGGCCCTCAGGCCCGGCCCGCGACTCCGGTCCAGGCCTCCCAGCTTGGTTCCGAGCAGATGTGGTCGGAGGATCCCGCCGCATCGGCGGTGCGGTTCGACGTGGGGTCCGATTCTCTCCACGCCGACGGCGCCGGTGCATCGCGGACGTCGCCGATGCATCGCCGAAGTATCGGCGATGTATCGGCGAAATGGCGCGATCCTCCGCCCCCATCTACGTACTCAGACGCCATTTGGGTGGCCTCGAGGTGGGACATCGGTTCTTCAGGCGGTGGATATCTGTACATCCTCTCCCTGCAACAACACGTCTCTGGCCCGTCGGGTCAGCCAGGCTCACGCCTCGGATCACACAGCCCGGCTTGTCCGGGCTGCAGGAGTCAGCACTTCTGGCCCGCTGAGCCAGCCAAGCCCGTGCCTCGTGACACCGTGCGGATCAGGGCTCGTGGCAAGCTTGTCCTCTAAGTTCCGAGATGGTGAGCTTCGGCACTCGTCACGCTCCTCTTCGTCATGCCTGCTGTTGCAGGCCCGCCGGCGACACTCCATCTGGCACTGGTGTTTCTGTAGTCGGTGGCGTTTCGGCAGCTCTCGCACCACCTCCCGTAAGATGGCGGCGCCCTTGCCGGCGCTGCGTGGTGCTCGCGAACCCCTCCTTGCCACGGGTGTGTAGTTAGAAGTCTAATGTTCAGACATGCTCAGGAGTTTTTTTGGTTCGCACCGCCCTTCGGGGTACCCACTGGGGCCTCGGAGTGTGCAAGAATGACTTCGGCATCCTTCGGAGATATGGAGAGCCGGGGTGGAGAACTCCAGGGAGCGTGTTCCAAACGGATCCCGTACCGAGGACTATTCGCATTGCATTCAAAGTGCCCAGGCGTTTACGCCATCAGCTGGAGCGCCAGGGTGGGACGAAAGAAGTCTTACGGCCGAAACTTGGGGTCAGTCCTTCCTCCTTCCCATCCCTTTGAGGTTTGAGCCTGAACTTGTGGTACCAGAACGAGGGAGGGAAGATGATGAATCATCAGGCGTTGACGGAATCTTGTTTGCATTTGGTTCGCCGCCTTTGTGGTTGGCAGCACTTGTAGCAGTCTTCTTCTTCTTCTTCTGTTTTTGCTTGGTTAGCTGTTGTATATCTCAAAGACCATTTTTCGTTGCAGTCCGTGCTGTCAATACTGTGTCTTTTTCTAGCTGATCTTCCCCATTCCCCTTTCTCGCTTACTCTTTCTCCTTCCCATTCCTCTACCCACCTCTCTTCACTCCTTCTTCAGCGCCTCCTCCTCTTCCTCCTCCTCCTTCTCCTCCTCTGATCTCATCCTTCTCAGTTCTCCTTCCCTCCCCTCCCCCGCCTCCTCCTCCTCCTCCTCCCCCTCCTCCCCAATACTTCCTGTAACTCTTCACAGCTTGCCAGCCTCCTTATGCTTACTCGTCGTCGCCGTCCTCTTCTTCCTCCCCTTCCTTTCCTCCTTATCCTGTTTCTCCTGATCCTCCTTACGCCTCGACAGTCCCGTTCCTCCTGCCATGCCAAAAGGATCCCATGTGGGGTCCAATCGTTGTGTTGTCTGAGCCTCACTATTCTATCCCTTCCAAGTCAGACTTTCCGCTCGAGCTGTTACCTTTCTAGACCTCTCTCTATCATGCCGTCATTTCTGCCACAACGAGTCGTGCGTGTTTTGTTTTGGCTCTCTTGCATGCCACGGTGGCGGCTGGGCATCGTCGCAGTGGCAGCACTTGACCACGAGCGACTGTGTGCGGTGGTACTACTGTTGTCCTCTGCACTGCTGCCAGGATGCCATCGCGAAATGGGGCGGATCACGGAGTGATCTCGAGGTCGGCCCACGAGATTGGGCGTGACACCGCCTCGGGCGAGCTCGGCGCGCTGGCGCCCTTTCGCCTCGAAAAAGGCCTCTCTTTGTGCCCTGTCCGCTGCCGCCGTCCGCTCGCCGCCCCCCGCTCTCGGCGCCGCTGCGGGGTGCAGACAGAGCGGGGTGGGGGGGGGGAGGGATGGGGGGTGAGGTGGTGGGATGGAGGGGGGTGGGGCTGAGGGGGGAGGGGAGCGGGAGAGGAGGACGATCAGGAGGAGCAGGAGGAGGGGGGGCGGTGAGGAAGAGTAGGAGAACGAGGATGATGATGATGATGATGATGATGATGATGATGATGATGATGATGATGATGATGATGATGATGATGATGATGATGGTGGTGGTGGTGGTGGTGGTGGTGGTGGTGGTGGTGGTGGTGGTGGTGGTGGTGGTGGTGGTGATGATGTGATGATGATGATGATGATGATGATGATGATGATGATGATGCTGCTGCTGCTGCTGCTGCTGCTGCTGCTGCTGATGCTGATGTGATGATGATGATGATGATGATGATGATGATGATGATGATGATGATGATGATGATGATGATGGAGGAGGAGAGGAGGAGGAGGAGGGGAGGAGGAGGAGGAGGAGGAGGAGGAGGAGGAGGATGAGGAGGAGGGTCTGTAGCCATTTTGGCTCAAGTTGAACCCTCGGAGCCCTGGAGGCTTCAGCTTGAACGCAGGCAAGGGGCTGGCTCGAAGTCCCACGGGAGCTGCCTAGCGCCGTGAGTCTCGCTCTCCCGCGTCAATGCTTCCTGGTGCGAGCTACCAGAGTAGCTCTGCGAAACAATGTCGCATGGCAGCCCCCTGTCCCCGAACAAGGCCGCTAGCCTGGCCGCCGCCATTGAGGAGGCGCCCACCTTTCCATCTTCTGCCACGCGTTCTCAACATTGCCCTTCTGATTCCAAGCGCCACCGTTGCAACGGCCATGGGAACGACGACGACTTTTTCTCTGCCGCTGGCGACGCATCATCTGAGGACATCAAGGCCCACGTGGACGCCACCCGCCATCGAGCTCGCCAAGTCGGAGATGGCCTCTAGTGTCCAGCGGTCTGTGGGTTCGCTTGCCATCACCATCCAGTCTTCGTGCACCGCCCTGGGGACCCACGTCGGGCTTCGCATAGCCAGCGTCGAGTTCCAGGCCGCCGCCCAAAGCGACAAGTTTAAAGAAGTCGGCGGCAACATTGCAGAGCTACTACGTCTTGTTGGTGTCCTGCGTTCTGAAAGGCCACCGCCACGCATCCTTGCTGACAGGTCCCGGTTCGATCGCGCTCCCGACACCGCAGTCTTGGTTGCCCGAACACGGTCGCCCACCACGATGGAAGCCTTCAAGACCGCCGTCAGCCCCATCCTCCAGAATAATATCATGTCGTTGGAGGAGATCTCCTTCGAAGGTCATCCAGCCTCTCAACGTATCTGAGTTCGTGTCCTCGGCGCCGCGCATATCGAACAACGCAAAGTCTCTCAGATCCTAGGTTCCCTCCGCCAAGCTGGCGGCTCCTGGGCTTGTCACCCCGTCCAGGATGCTACTGGCACGATGCGGTTCCGACAAGTCCAAATGCCAGATCAAGAAGGAGCAGCTTGTCAAGGCCTTTCGCAAGGCCTGCACCGACTCCTACCAGTCCAAGCAGTTCTACGGTGACAAAGTCAAGGGCACCATCAGCGTTGGTTGGAAGCCGATATTGTCCGTCTCACCCAACCCAGGCGACGCCCCGCCGTCCGTCAAGTGGGCCGCCGCGAACCCCATCCCCGAGGGTACCGACCGCCAAGTTATCTCGAGCGCACTTGCAAGCCTCGTGGACGGACCCGAACTAGTGCAGTGGTCTTAACACGTTGTTCGAAGCTTGGTGCTGCCAACACCCCTCGCATGCTCCCTTTCTCTTCGGGTTCTGAAATGCGCGTGCATCATTATATCATTCTCCTCGGCTCATGGATCGTACTTTCCAGTGCCTACGGGAACCTATCGGAAGAGGGGGCCTCGTCGGCGTCCAGGAGTCCTACTGGTCCTTCTAGGGATTCGAGGGGATGATTTACCGTCTTCACCTTCCTGTCCATTCTCGCGCCTCGATCCTTTCTCAGTCTCCTCACGCTGCTGGGGGGTGTTGCCACCTTTCTTCCGAAGTTTCAGGCGACCGCTGGGGGGCCTGCGCCTGAGATTGAGGCTCGCCCGTTGGTCCTGGGAAGAGTTCTGACTGTTCGTATCAGTTTGGTCGATGACACTACCATCTGCCACCGCAGCATTCACAATTCTGGTCTCTTCCATATCAAGCGCGACTACATCACAAATGCTATCTCCCAGGACATCGATCTAGCCTCCGAGGCCCCATACAGTTCCTCGTGGTCGTAGGTGGCGACTTCCACGTTATTGACGCTCCTCCTATCGCATCTGTTCGGGACACCCCCATTAAACATTCTCAAAATCGTGACTGGCGTCGCTCTCGGGACAGATCCTGGACCAGGTGTTTTAGGAGTTTTTTTTGAGATTGGGTGCAATAAACCTACCCATTTTCACGCTGCGCTATGGACGCCAAGCAACACCCATCGTCCGTTTGTTTCGGCACCTGGGTGGGTGGTGGCCCAGTCTTCGACAGGCGCTCGGATTCAATGATTCCCTGCGATACGCCACACAACAAAAACACCTCTGACCACGGTGGGATATCTTGTACCCTTGCTCCCAGGGCAGGGGACCCAAGAAACCAGAAGAGCGTGCCGTCCCGTCGGACATCTTCCGCCGCCCAGAGTCCGCCAGGAATGTTTCAAAGCGGCTAGAGCAGGTGGACATGTCCGAACTCCCTCCTCCGCTCAAGCTATACTTTCACAAAGACATCATGACCAAAGCCGCCCGTGCCACTCGGGACTCCATCATCCGCGGGAAGCCACGCGACGCCCTCGCCATCCTCATCGTCCGCTCCATCTCCAGGGCGATCTGTCAGAAGAGTGTCCACCTTGCTCAGAATATCCAGCGCTCGTATGTCCTGTGCGCTAATTTCATTGTGGTCGACAATGCTAGCTGTTCTGTTTCTCTCCTCGACCTTGGTGGCCTCGTTGCGGCCGCGGGCGAATCTCACCAGCGGCTGTTTCGGATCCACCTCCGCCAAGCTGCAGGAGGGCGTTTGTGAGATTTCGAGGTCCAAGCTTCGCCGGCGACTCGGGGGGCTTCAAAAACGCGGGCATCTTTGGGCTCCGTTCGACAGGAAACTTTGTGTCCGCGGTATCCGTCCCTCCCCGGACCCAGAGACTAACCGCCTGGCAATCGTGGACCCGTCGGAAATGCTGGACCAGTTGGCGAAGCGCTGGGGGCCCGCTCTCTATGAAGCGGCCGACAAGGCTGTCGCCAAGCGCTATCTGGACAGGTTCGGCTTCGACGCGAGCCTGAGCGACGTGCTCTCTGCCACGATTCTCGAGGTCAAGAGATGTTTGCAGCGATTGATTTCCAGCGTCCCTGGGCCCGACCAACAACCGTATGACGCGTGGAAGCTTCATCCTTTGGGAGCGGCGATCTGGGAGGAATCCCAGTCCTGGATGCTGCCCGGAGGAGAAGGAAGAGGAGGAGGAGGAGGAGGAGGAGGAGGAGGAGGGGGAGGAGGAGGAGGAGGAGGAGGAGGAGGAGGAGGAGGAGGAGGAGGAGCCCTGCTTCTTGACCGCGATCAGGGCCTGCCAGGGTCAGGGCCTCGCCCCTCAGAGATGCGAGGCTCCGAAACAGTTGGAGCAGCCGGTTTTGCGCTATCTTCGGCCTCCGGGGGCCTTCAACGGGCCCCAGGAGCGTCGACAGACGATCCGGGATGACACATCGGGCGGCGGCGAGCGACGGCCACAGCTGGGCTGCGGGGAGCGCTGCGGGCGCACGCCCTGCGGACCTCGCCGGGCACGGCGTTCTCACGCGCCGTAGGGGTGCGTCCGCGGCGCGTCCGGAGGGGGAGGCCTTCTCAGAAGGCCGCGGGGCATGTCAGAAGCCCTCAGGCCTTTCAGAAGCCCCCAGGCCTTCTGACAAGTGAATGTGTCTTCGGGGAAGGCTTGGGCAATTTCTCCAAATGCCCGAGGCCTTCCGAGCCTTCTGCGAAGGCCCGCCCTTCCCCACTTCCTCCCCAGGCTCGCCGCCGAGTGAGGGAACCGGGCTAAGGCGTGGATCGAGCAAGAACTAACGCCAGAAACATGCACCTTCGAAGGTCCGCGCCGATTTCCAAGAGACATCCGAGCGGACCGTCGAAAGTTTACGCTTCTGGTTTTCGCTTCCCTATAGTGGAGGAGGGGTGCTGGACCGGTTCGCGTCGCGCCGACGCGGCGGCGGCCTTGGCGCGGGTGTTCCGGGTGGAGCGCCGCGGGTGGCCCGTTCCTCCGCCAGAGCTGCAGGCGCGGCCAGCGAGCGAGCCCTGCGTCGGGACGAGGTGGCCCGCCTCGCTCGCCTTGCCGCGCGAACGCGCCAGCGGCGGCGAGGCCTCGCGAGCGCACAGCCCGCCCTGCACGTGCAGTCGGCCAGCATCGAAGGATCTGGCGAGCGAAAAGCTGCCGAGGTTGGCGTCGACGAGCCCGCCGTGGCGGGGCGGCAGGCGGTGCAGCGCGACGGCCGCTGGGCTGCGTGGCGCGCTGTAAAGGCGCGTGCTCTACTGGCTGCGACGACTGGGACTGCGCCGCCGTCGCGAATCCCGTCGCGGGCCAGGCCCTGGTCGGATAGATACAGTGAACCCGTATCATAAAGATGCGCGGTAAGGATGCAAGGGCCTTGGCGGCCCATGTTAACGTCTTTCGAACGAGGTTGGCCAGCCACAGTCGCCAAGGGTGGGCCGAAGGAGCAAGGATGCAAGGATGCCCTTGGGAAGGTTGCCCATCCGTGCTATGCGGGTTGAGTGTAGCCAGGACCCCATGTAGTTAAATGGAGCCAGTTAGTGATTGGGCCTCGAAGCTTCAAAAAACATAATCATGAAGCCAGGTCTGCCGTGGGTGGTGTTTCTGCGGGTGGCGACGCTTCCGGTCAGTGGAGTGAGGCGGGGGCGTCTCCTGGTACACATCACAACATAAATCAGGTCCCGCTACGCCCAGTCTTGACAATGCCCGAATCAAGCCTCTCTCTCTCGCTCCTCCCTCGGGCCGCCTGGGCCTTCAGGGGCAGCGTCGGGAGGGAACAACGGGTCAACGTGGCTTGACGCTTCTTTTCCACTCGTGCGCAAAACAATTGAACTAGCTCAGTGGCTTCACGATTGGCGTCGCCGTGCTTGTCATCGGATTGTTATGTCCGCTCCCACTCCTCCTCTCCAACGTAGCACGGTGTGACAAGTATGCTAGACGATGGCTGTTTGGCGAAGGGAGGGGCGTGGGCAGCGGCGGGCGCGGTTCGTGGCTGGCGCGGGTCGCGGGCGGATCGGTGGCGGTTCGCAATCGCTGGTGGGTCTCAGGCGTGTCGCGGGCGGGTCGCAGGAGGGTCTTGGGGGCAGGTCGCCATGCGGGTCGCGGCGTGCGCGGGTCGCGGCGGGCGCGGGTCGCGGCGGGCACGGGTCGCGCACGGGTCGTCGGCGGAACGCGGGCAGGTTGCGGGGCGCTTCGCAGGTGGATGGCAGCTCTGCGGGGCGAGTCACGGCGACGGAAACGGAAGCGAGGATCCGCATCAAAGAGAACCCATTCAGCCATCCACTCGAGAACATTGCAAGACCTTCGGGTCCCCTCTCTCCTACTATGATTGGGTGGCTCGTTGAGTATTCATCGGCACAGTGGACACAGGGTGTTGGTCGCGCGCCGCTATTTGTGCCATTTGTGCTCGAGCGCTTGATACTCGTAGATGGTGACGACGGCGAGGTGGGCTGGGTTGAAGAATCGTGCATTGTAGGCTGATACCAGGAAGGAGGTGGACCAGGCAGTTTCACCCCCATGACACGGAAAGTGTGTGTACAGCGATGTTTCAAGTTTGGAGCTGGCGCCAGAGGAGTTCCAGCCCAGGGTAGCATTGACGACGTCGTAGCATTTGCAGCGGGGTCGACCGCTCGTCTTCTATGCCCGCGGCGATGTTGGGTAGCGAACGTTACGCGCAGCGCGCGTTTGCCTGGTCTTTGCTCCGCTCAGTGCATGTTCAGTCGGAGCCGCACCGAAATAGTACGTTGTGTTCGGGAAAGGGAAAGACAAGAGTATGAATGTCTCAGGCAAGGAGCGCAGGAACACGTGTATTCAGTGTGAGTGGGATCTCCTTACTTTAGACGCGCTGCTGTGATGTCGCGAGGTCACTCCATGAGCTCGTGTTTTCGGACGTGCATTTGTCCACATTGGAAGCAGCTTGCCTCTAGCATCATGAGAGAGGCTAAGACTGTTGAGAACCCGCTGCCCGTGCCACACTTTCTGGACCTGGAGAGCCTCACGCTCTAATCAGGAAGGCTTGACATGGTGAGAGTCTTCTGCGCTTGCTACGCTTTCGGGATTTGGGAGACCAGGGAGCCCAGAATGGTGAACGCTTCTGTTTCATTTTCCAGACAGACTAGGGCCCTGGAGGCCTAGAATGGTGAGAATACCATACTCCTGTCACTTGTTCTGGACCTGGGAGGCCTGGAACGGTGAGACTCCGATGCCCCTACTGCACTTTCTGGACCTGGGAGGCTTGGCACAGTGAGAATCGCCTGCCCCTGCTGCACTTGATGGACCTGGAGAGCCCAGACCGGTGAGAATCCTATACCCCTGCCACGCTTTCTGGACCTGGGAGACCAGGAATGCTGGGAGCCCGATGCCGCTGCCACACATTCTGGACCTGGGAGGCTTGGAACGGCGAGAATCCTGTGACCCTGCCGCGCGTTTTAGGCCTCGAAGGCACCATCCTTGAATGGGGACGTGGGAACGGTTTAGAGCAGTCCGCGCCAGATCTTGCGACGGGAGCAGGGGGTCGCCTGCGGGATCGATTTTGCGGGGACATTTGATCACCGTTGATCTTCTATAGCAAGACTCTGTGAGGGGAGCGCGCTGACCAGCCACACGTTTTCACACAGGTTTTTGGTCTTCCAGAGACTTGCTGGAGAGCTGAGTGCAGCCATACGGAATCCAACGAGACCTCGTCCTCCCTGGGTGCTCCACACGCGGGGTGCCGCCACACGCGGATCCAATGAGACCTCGTGTTCGCCGTCGTCGCCGTCGCCGTGGCCACCGCCTTCGTCGTCGTCGTCGTCATTGTCTTCGTCGACGTCCCCATCGCCCCGTTGCCGTCGTTGTCATCGTCTTCGTCGTCGTCTTCGTCGTCGTCGCCGTCGTTGTCGTCGTCGTCGTCGTTGTCGTCGTCGTCGTCGTCGTCGTCGTCGGCGTCGTCGTCGTCGTCGTCGTCCCCGTCGTCGTCGTCGTCGTCGTCGTCGTCGTCGTTGTCGTCGTCGGATCGCCGCCTCTGCCACTGCCGTCTTCATCATCGTTGCCGCTGGCCGTCGTCGTCGTCGTCGCGGTCGCCGTCGCCGTCGTCGTCGTCGTCGTCGTCGTCGTCGTCGTCGTTGTCGTCGTCGCTGCCGTTGTCGTCGT
>CAUYUJ010004114.1:174240-184240 GCA_963575745.1 Prorocentrum cordatum | reverse complement strand
AACATGGGGAAATGCGTTGAGTCTAGCTAGCCTTTGTTTGCCTTTGACATGGGCCGCAGCAGTTTTCCGCTTGCTTCGAACCTTCGCTCACCTTGCTTTCAGAATTAATGTAGCTGTTCTTCTCGTCCCTTCTGGCTTTGTCCGTCCGCCTGCGGTATCATTGCGGGGCGTCCAGGGATCATGGGTGTAATCTCCCCTGGCGGCTTCCGCTCAGTTGCAGCCACTGCGGAGGGGGACCTTCTGGGGCGACGCCATTCGCCGGTGCTTCTCGTCTGGGCCGCAGCCGTGCCTCCTTGCCTGCTGCCTCGCCTCTGCCCTCTTCTCCGGCATTTTTTGCTGGAAGGTGTTCTGGCGGCGCGCAGGTGGGCACAAAAGTGTGGCGCGAGGGGTGGTGGCCTTCTAAGAAGGCGGGGTGCTTCGTAGAAGGCGGGGGCCTTCTTAGAAGGGCCCAAAGGCTTCAAAGAAGCCACCTGCTTTTTTAGAAGTACCTCCACATTCGTAGAAGGCTTTCCCCCTCGCGCCACCCGCTTGTGCGCGCCGTCAAATGCTGGCCCTCGCAAATTCGGAGCCAGCCGAAGGCGAAGCCAGGTCCCGACGGCTCCGTTTGCAGCGGCGGGGGAGCAGGAAGGTGGACTGGTGCAGGAGATCGAGTCAGGCGCGCACTGCGCGTCACATAGTCATTTCACGTTACCTTGCTCTTCCGGGCGTCCGTGCTTTGAGCCCTTCTGCGCGAGTGCGTTCTGGCCCCCTCCCCCCTGGGAGGGGAGGTAGGGTGGGGGCGTGTCGCAGAGAGAGGACTGGGTGCTCGTGGCATTGTACGATACTATCGAAGACACGTGCCAGGCAAAATCTGAGGACGAACCTGGCGAGACCCGAAAGCTGGCGTCTGAGCCGCATCCCTTTCAAATCAATAAGAATCCGCAATCAATCTGGAGCGGAAGTGCTCATGGTCTGCAGTTCACGCGCAGTTGCTGCAGTTTTCGTCCCTTAGGAGTTGCCGTCCATTCCTTGGTCTTCGAGCTTTCGTTTGCATCCCCCGGTTTAGCTTCCTTTCAAAACTCTTAACCGCTTCAACCTAGATCATTTTTTCTGTGCCATCCGTGTTTATTTGATTCAAACTACACTAAGGTGCAATGTGGTGGAATTCGATTGACATGGTCACTGCCAGCAAGGCGTCTTCAGTACCGCGTGCTCAGAGGAAGCTTCCTTCATCCTGCAACATGGCTGTGTTACACGCCAGATCCATGACTCATTTTTTCTGCACGGGAGTGCATTTCATGCACTGTGGAATGATGTCCTTCTGCCCCTTCTCCGGCATTCAGTCAAGTTACCCGTCCTCACTTGCAAATGGGTGGCGCAGTCAGCATACGAGCGAGGATTGCGATGATTGGCACGGAGTGCACTGCGTTCAGGGTTAGATTCATGCCCGCTGGCTGGTGTGCGTACGTCATTCCGAAGGTTTGGGATGCCGTTGATGATGCGGGTTTGATTACTCAACATGCTTCGAGTAATCACGCATGGTGCCTTGTCGTTTCGAGGAAGGATTCTCGGATTGGCAGAAGATGATCTGAGCAGGTGTTAGCGGGATCGAACTGCATCGCGCAACTACGAATCAATCCCAGTGGAATGTCGTCAGGCTCATCGTTTAGCTCCTGGCCAATGCTACCGTCGCTTCCACTCTAACCTTTCTTGCGGTCGTCGCCTTTGTTCGCGATCCTCGCCTTCGCTTCCAGCAGTTTGCATCCTCTCTCTTTCTCTTCGGTGCCCTTTCGTTTCCCTCCCTCCTCCTTCCCTCCTTCCCTCCTTCTCCCCTCTCTCACGCTCACACATCTCCCACGCCACGAATGCCCAGGGATGATTCCTGACGCCTCTACTGCCTGCCACGCCTGACCAAATCCCGAGACATGATGGGGGGCTCCTCTGAGACGAGGGGGGCGGGGAAGAGGAACGATGAGTGGGAGAAGGGGGAGGCGCGAGGGAGAGGAGGGGCACCTCCCTGCAAGTGTCCCTTTTCACCTTTTTCCCCCTCCTCTTCTCCGCCTAATTCAAGCTTCGCGCGGCCCGCTTCGCTTCGACCGGAAGAGGTGCGCTCTCGACCCGCGGATCAAGAAAAGTGTCCCTCTTCACCGCGGGGAACGCGTCCTCGAAGTGCAAGAGTCACCCACGGGCCCGCGATGCGGACGGGGGCGCCTGCCCCGAGGAGGAGCCGCCCTCTCCAGCCCATGCGGCCAGTCGGGGCGTCAAGCGGCAGAGGAGGGTTCCACCGCTCTGACTTCAGACTGATGTGGCGCAGTATGTCGAGGTAGCGGGGGCCTCGTTCTGAGGCTGCGCCCCCCTTTTCCTCCCCCATCTCTGCCAAATTCCAGCTTCGCGCGGCCCGCTTAGCTTCGACCGGAAGAGGTGCGCTCTCGACCCGCGGATCAAAAAAAGTATGTCGAGGTAGCGGAGACGACGTTGACGATGATGACGAGGCTGGAGACGATGGTTGTGGCGACGACGACGATGATGGTGCTGATGATGATAACGATGATGACGATGACGATGATGATGGTGATGCTGATGATGATGATGATGATGATGATGATGATGATGATGATGATGATGATGATGATGAATATGATGATGATGCTGATGATGCTGATGATGATTGTAATCGTTATGATGCTGCTGATGATGATGCTGCGGATATTGAGTGGTGATTTTGAAATGTATGATTATGGCGATGAGGATGCTGATGTTGCTGCTTCTAATGGCGATGCTGATGATGATGGTGATGATGCTGACGATGATGACGATGATGATGATGATGATGATGATGATGATGATGATGATGATGATGATGATGATGATGATGATGTTGATCATGATGAGGTTGACGATGATGCTGATGCTGACGATTATGATGTTGATGGTGAGGATGGTTATACGGATGCTGATGTTGCTAATGCTGATGGTGGTAATGGTGATGATGCTGATGGCGGTGCTGATAATACTGATGATGCTGCTGATGATGATGATTCTGATTCTGCCGTTGCTGCTGATGGTGCTGACGATGATGATGATGATGCTGATGCTGATGCTGCTGATGATGATGATGATGATGATGATGATGATGATCATGATGATCATGATGATGATGGTGGTGATGATGCTGGTGATGACGATGATGATGCTGCTGCCGCTGCTGTTGAGGTTCACGATGATGGCGATGATGCTGTCACGTATAGCTTCGCGCGGTGACGTACGCGCGCCGCCTGCTCGCGCGCGGGACGACGGCACCTTTACTTCTATACTTCGTTGCTAAACACCCGCTCTACTACCGTACGGCTGCGCTGCTCTTCTACGAACTGCGCTATTTTGCCATTCTAAATTCGCAGCCCCCGTGCGCAGTCCCCACGCGCGACGACCTACCAAGCTGCTACTCTATCGCTCTATTCTTGACGCTTCGTACATCCGCATCATCCATACAGAAACGATCACCAGGCGAGCTGTCACGAGAAGGAAGTTCGATAAGCTTGCAGTTAAACAGTATGCCAGCCGTCTTGAATTTGAAGCCCCTGAGGGCCTTTTGGGCGCCTCTTGGAGCAATTTTGGACCTCCCTTGGGAGCTTTCGGGCCCCCCTTGGGGGGGTCTCTTGGAGCCTTCTTACGAGCCTTGGGGGCCATCTTGGAGCCACCCTGGAGGCCATCGATCAAAAAGGGGTGAGGTTGAAATTTAGGCACACTTCTCATTAAAAGGGGGGCCCCAGCTTCAAGCTACCCCCCCCTCCCTTGGAAAATGGGGGGGAGCTTCCGAAGCTCCCCGCCACCTCCCGCCTACTGTGGGCATTTTTTAGTTGGGGGGGCCCTAGCTGAAGCTACCCCCCCCTCCCCCTCTTTTCGGTGCCCGGGGTAAGCTCGGGCTCCCCTTTCAGGGGGGGGGCCTCCGAAGCTATCCTTCCTCCTTCCTTTTGCGTGGATTTTGTAGCTGGGGGGTCCCTGGCTAAAAGTGTGGGGGGGGGCTTGGAAGCTCCCCCCCCTTCGTTTTCGGGGCCCGGGGTAAGCCTGGGCCACCCTTTCCAAAGGGGTGGGGCTTTCGAAGCTACCCCCCCTTCCCCTCCTTCTGTTGGCTTTCCCAGCTGAGGGCCCTGGCTGGAGGGGGGGGGCTTCGAAGCTACTTTTCTTCTTTAGTTTTCGGCGCCCCGTTGGTTTTCGGCGCTCCTGCGGTTTCTGGCGCCCCTTTGGTCTTCGGCGCTTTTTTTGTTTTCGGCGCCCTGTCCGTCTTCGGAGCTTCTGTTGTTTTCGGCGCCCCTTTTCGCTTTCGGCGCCCTTTTGGTTATCGGCGCCCCTTTGGTTTTCAGCGCCTTTGGTTTTCTGCGCATCGTTGGTTTTCGGTGCCCTTCTGTTTTCGGCGCTCATTTCGATTTTCGGCGCCCCTTGGGTGTTCGGCGCCCCTATGGTTTTCCTCGCCCTAATGGTTTTCGGTGCCCCTTTGGTTTTCGGTGTTCTTTTGTTTTTTCGGAGTTCTTTTGGTTTCAGCGTCTCTTTTGTTTTCGGCGCACATTTTTGTGTTCGGCGCTTTGTTGGTTTTCGTCATCATTTTGGTTTTCTGCGCCCCCTTAGTTTTCGGCGCTCTTTGGTTTTCGGCGCCCTTTCGGTTTTCTGCGCTTCTTTGGTTCTCGGCGCCCTTGTGGTTTTCGGCGCCCCTTTGGTTTTCGGTGCTCCTTTGGTTTTCGGCGCCTCTTTTGTTTTCGGTGCCCATTTTGGTGTTTGGCGACCCTTTTGTTCTCCTCGCCCTATTGGTTTTCGGTGCCCCTTGAGTTTCCGTCGTCCTTTTCAAGTTCGGCGACTGTTTTGGGTATCGGTGCTCTTTGGTTTCCGGCGCTTTGTTGGTTTTCGGCGCTGCTCCAGTTTTCGGCGCTCTTTTTGTTTTCGGCGCCTCTTTGGTTTTCGGTGCACGCTGGTTTTCGGAGCCTTTTTTTGGTTTTCGGTGACTCTTTGGTTTTCGGCGTTCGTTAGGTTTTCGGCGCGTTTTGGTTTTCGACGCCCCTTTACTTTTCGCCGCTCTTTTGGTTTTCGGCTCTCTTTTGGTTTTCGGCTTTCTTTTGGTTGTCGGCGCCTTTTTAGTTTTCGGCGCCCCTTTGGTTTTCGGCGCTCCCTTGGTATTCGGCTCTCCCTTGGTTTTAGGCGCCCTTCTGGTTTTCGGCGCACCTCCGGTTTTCGGCGCCCTTCGGGTCTCTTCGGCCTTCCTTCGGTTTTCGGCGCGCCTCTTGTTTTTGCAACCTTTCGGTTCTCGGTGGTTCTTCTTCGCGCCGATTTGCAAGGGCCAACAGGGTGATGCAGGAGGCCCCCACGAGTTGCCGCAGAAACCTGGGGCGCTCTTTGGGGGTCCCTTCGGCCGCCTGTGGAGCCCCTCTGGGCCCCCCGTCTTCGGGCTCTGCCGGTGCGCGCGCCGTCCCCACCCCTGCCCTGGTGCTAAGTCGGGCCTGTCCCCCTACAGGGGGATTTTCGACGAAAATAAAAAAATCCCAACATACCCCCAAAAGGTAAAAAAATACTTTCAAAATAGTCCCCAGACTATTTTTGGATTTTTTTATATTATTTTTGAGGTATCTTTTATTATTCGTCGAAAATCCCCCTGTAGGGGGACAGGCCCGACTTAACCCTGGTGCCTGCTGCCGCGCCCCCCTCGCTCGAGAGATGGCTTCTGCGCATCCGTTGCCGGCTGCGGACCGCAGCATGGCAGGCTGACGGTTCGGAAGCGAGCTGCTGACCCTCGAAGAAGAACAAAAAACGCCATCAACATAAACTTTTGGCGCTCCGCGCGGATTTCTTGGATCCGCGCTGGGCCCCCCCCCCGGTGGCGCTTCCGGCGCCGCCCCTGGCGCGCTCCGCGCGCCAGGGAGGGGGTCCAGCGCGGATCCGAGAAATCCGCGCGGAGCGCCGAAAGTTTATGTTTATGGCGGTTTTTACCTAACAGCGAAGACTGATAGGTTTCTAGTAGGCTCAAAAGAGAGCATCATGACTCCTCAGGGGGGTCGGGGCGGGACCCGGGGCGGCTGCCGTCGAAGCCCAAATCGCTTGGGACATCCTCGCAAAATCGCTCTTGGCGCTGCTAGAACTCCATTCCCGGCGTACAAGTTGGATGCCCGGAGCCAACTGTAGGCCACTTCGTGGTCTTCGAGTTCCCAGAACTCCATTCCCGGGCCACATTTTGGATGCCCGGAGCCAACTGTAGGCCACACTTCGTGGTCTTCGGAGCCAATTTCGTGGTCTTCGAGTTCCCAGAACTCCATTCCCGGTGTACATTTTGGATGCCCGGAGCCAACTGTAGGCCACTTCGTGGTCTTCGAGTTCCCAGAACTCCATTCCCGGGCCACATGTTGGGTGCCCGGAGCCAACTGTAGGCCACTTCGTGGTCTTCGAGTTCCCAGAACTCCATTCCCGGGCCACATTTTGAATGCTGAGGCAGGCTGAGGCTGAGGCTGAGGCAGGCTGAGGCTGAGGCAGGCTGAGGCTGAGGCGAGGCTGAAGGCAGACTGAGGCTGAGGCTGAAGCAGGCTGAGGCTGAGGCTGAGGCTGAGGCTGAGGCTGAGGCTGAGGCAGGCTGATGCTGAGGCAGGCTGAGGCTGAGGCTGAGGCTGATGCAGGCTGAGGCTGAGGCAGGCTGAGGCTGAGGCCGAGGCTGAAGGCAGACTGAGGCTGAGGCTGAAGCAGGCTGAGGCTGAGGCTGAGGCAGGCTGAGGCTGAGGCTGAGGCAGGCTGAGGCTGAGGCTGAGGCTGAGGCTGAGGCTGATGAGGCTGAGGCTGAGGCTGAAGGCTGAGGCTGAGGCTGAGGCTGAGGCTGAGGCTGAGGCTGAGGCTGAGGCTGAGGCTGAGGCTGAGGCAGGCTGAGGCTGAGGCTGAGGGCTGAGGCTGAGGCAGGCTGAGGCTGAGGCTGAGGCAGAGGCTGAGGCTGAGGCTGAAGCAGGCTGAGGCTGAGGCTGAGGCTGGCTGAGGCAGGCTGAGCTGAGGCAGGCTGAGGCTGAGGCTGAGGCTGATGCAGGCTGAGGCTGAGGCAGGCTGAGGCTGAGGCCGAGGCTGAGGCAGACTGAGGCTGAGCAGGCTGAGGCTGAGGCTGAGGCAGGCTGAGGCTGAGGCTGAGGCAGGCTGAGGCTGAGGCTGTGACTGCGACTGCCGTTGCCACTGTGACTTCCATCGCGAATGCGACTGCGACTGCGAGAACAGCAGAATTCTACAACTGGATTCTCATGTGAATCTTAAGGGGAATGCTTCCAGATATGCTCCTACACATCGCTGTTAGGTTGCTTTGCCGGGATAATTATTCTAGGTTGAGTCGGGATGATTGTGGGCCGCGGATGGACCTGCAACGTTGTCCACTTCAGCAGTGGTGGCACTGCCAAGCTGAAGCCCACACCAGCCTATCTCGATACGGGCGAGGAGTACAAGGGAGGCAACGCGCCTCGTACGGACGGTCTGGGCGCGGAGCCCGCCGCCGACGTTGATGGCGTGGGTGCGCAGCCCGCCGACAGCTTGTGCGATAAGCCTGCCGCTGGTGCTGACGGCTTGGGCGCCAGGCCCGCCGTCGACGTCAACGCCCTCGTCGCTGCCTCCGCCGCCGTCACCACTCCGCTCGACTCCAGTCCGCGGCCGCCCCACCGCGGTAGCCGCCCACCAGGCTGCTGATACGGGTGAGGTGAACGGTGAACGCACAGCTTGCGACGCGGCGGACACGCGCGCCCTTTCGGAAGCCTCTCGTTCGGCGGCGCGCCCGCGCCGACTCGCACTGGCACCGTGACTCCCCGCGCGGCGGCCCATGACTTCTCCTGGACGGCCATCGCGGCTGTCTCTTGGTCTCTACGGATCGGCATTGACAGTCGCCTTGCTCGTTAGGCCAAGACGCTTCCTCTTATCGAGTGGCCCAGCTACTTCCCCCATCAACTGCACTGCCGCGAGGGGTGCCCTTGTCATACTCAGCTTGACCCCCACCACAGCTCGTGCCTCGCACCCCACGCGTCCAGCCATGGCGTTCTGCTTGCATGTGGCGCGTTCTGACGAGCAGACTGGCGGCCGACCGCGAAGCTCCTGTCAACCCCGCGCCCGCGACGAACGCAGCGCCTCGACTGGCGCCACATCCGAGGCGACCCGCAGAGCACGCCGTGCAGAGAAGCGCCGCTACACACGAGCACGACGGCCTAGCGGGCATGCAGCGCCGTCTCCGTCGCGACCCACACGTGCTCGGTCGAGATGTAGTGCGGTGGTCGACGACCACCGCACGATATCTGCGCAAGCCTCGTGGTGTCCGTCCCAGGCTTGTGCACGCGTCACTCGTCGCCTCAAATTCTTGGGCTCAACGCCATGCCGCACCCGCGTGCCTGGGGCTTCAGGTTTTCAGGCTCACGGCCTGCCCCCCCCCGCTGTCCTGTCCTGGGGGGCGGCGTGGTAACAGGCGGCACTTTGCCGCTGTCGAGGGCCACGCAGCGCAATTTGACCGCCTGCTTCCCTCGGCCATCCCTCTGTCGTTGCTTGATATCCGACCCCGAACCAATCCTCTGGGTCGGTTTTGGAGGTCGCCGCGGCGATCGCGGCGGCCACACATCGAGGCAGGTTTTCTGTCGAGGAGTGGTGTGCTCCTTTCCCCCCGCCCCGCCCCCCGCCCCCCCCCCCCCCGCGCTGCCATGGAGACGTGGCTCGTCACCCGCAGCGTAGCAACCTTCCCAAGGGTACCTTTACATCCTTGCCTCCTCGGTTCATCATTGGCCGCTTTCGTTGGCCGCGCCCCGCTCGGAAAGCTTCGAAATGAGCGGAGGCGGAGGCGACGGAGGCGGAGGCGGAGGCGGCGGAGGCGGCGGAGGCGGCGGCGGCGGAGGCGGAGGCGGCGGAGGCGGAGGCAGCGGAGGCGGAGGCAGCGGAGGCGGAGGCGGCGGCCTTATCGCGCATCTTTGCTGCACGGGCTGACTGTGCTCGCGCATCCGCCCTGCTTCGGGGGCCCCCGGGGCGCCGCCCCACCTCGCTGCGGAGCCCCGCCGCGGGGCTCCCCTCCGCAGCCTGCCGCACTGCCCCTCGGCGCCCTCTGCCCACCGACGGGGGGCCTTCCCCGATCGGCCGCCGCGCAGCTGCGACCGGCCCCCCGGCTGGGAGTCTGCTGGCGGGCATCCTCGGGGGCGGCAAAGAGGGGGGTGGTGACAAGGGGGGGGGGTGGATATCATGGCGGGGGCCATGATATCTCCCCAGATTTCATGGCGCCTCTTCTTCTTTCATTGCGTCCCTGGGTCCCCCCCTGGGCCGCGCACATGCCGCCAGCCATGCTTTGCGCCCCCCCTCCCTCGTGGACGCCCCCTCTTGGCCGCCCCCGTCATCCCAGACATCAGTACTTGTCTAGGCCTCCCAGATGGGGTCCGAGCAGGTGGGGCGGGAGGATCGCGCCGCATCGCCGATGCATCGACGATGCGGCTCGACGTGGAGCCAGATTTTCTCCACGCCGGCGTCGCCGACGCATCGCCGACGGTGCCGATGCATCGTCGATGCATCGGGGATGCATCGGCGATGTGGCGTGATCCTCCGAACCCCGTCTACTCGGACCCCATCTAGGAGGCCTCTACAGTGCCGTTTTTTGATACATGCTCCGCGTGCGGATCATGTATTACACATGCAGGGATTTAGTACTAAAAACAACGATGAATTCATGCATACATGTACTCATGAAGTAGTAATAGTTTCGAAATCCTATTTTTTTAATCCCGTGGGTATTAGAAACTGCCCTGTAAGTATTTGCTCCTCGGCACGCACACGAAGTCCTCCGTGGCCCGACCGTGTGTTCCCGCCCCCCTCGGCCCCTCCGTGCCTCCCCTTCGCGCTTCCGTGCCCCGGCGCGCCCCGCCGCTGCTCGACCGCCGTCCGACTCTCCCTTGCGGCCGCCGACAGAGTCTTTCTTCGCAGCGAGGCTCTCCAGAGGTCGGTTCGGAGGAGGAGGAGGAGGAGGAGGAGGAGGAGGAGGAGGAGGAGGAGGAGGAGGAGGAGG
>CAUYUJ010004114.1:170067-174140 GCA_963575745.1 Prorocentrum cordatum | reverse complement strand
CACGCCAGAGCGCGCACACGCGCACGCGCGCACGCGCGCACGCGCGCCACGCGCGCACGCGCGACGCACGCGCGGCACCCGCGCGCACGCGCCACGCGCGCACGCGCGCACGCGCGCACAACGCGCACACGCGCACACGCGCACACGCGCGCACGGCGCACACGCACGCGACGCGCGCACCCGCGCACACGCGCACACGCGCACACGCGCACACGCGCACACGCGCACACGCGCACAAGCGCACACGCGCACACGCGCACAGGCGCACACGCGCCAACACGCGCACACGCGCACACGAGCACCACGCGCACACCGCACACGCGCACACGCGCACACGCCCGCACACGCGCACACAGCGCACACGCGAACACGCGCACACGCGCCACACGCGCACACGCGCACACGCGCACCACGCGCACACGCGCACCACGCGCACGCGCGCACGCGCACGCGCGCGCACGCGCACACGCGCACGCGCGCACGCGCGCACGCGCGCACGCGCGCACGCGCGCGAGCGCGCGCACACGCGCACACGCGCACACGCGCAACGCGCACACGCGCACACGCGCACACGCGCACACGCGCACACGCGCAAACGCGCACACGCGCACACGCGCACACGCGCACACGCGCACACGCGCACACGCGCACACGCGCACACGCGCACACGCGCACACGCGCACACGCGCACACGCGCACACGCGCACACGCGCACACGCGCACACGCGCACACGCGCACACGCGCCCACGCGCACACGCGCACACGCGCACACGCGCACACGCGCACACGCGCACACGCGCACACGCGCACACGCGCACACGCGCACACGCGCACACGCGCACACGCGCACACGCGCACACGCGCACACGCGCACACGCGCACACGCGCACACGCGCACACGCGCACACGCGCACACGCGCACACGCGCACACGCGCACACGCGCACCACGCGCACACGCGCACACGCGCACACGCGCACACGCGCACACGCGCACACGCGCACACGCGCACACGCGCACACGCGCACACGCGCACACGCGCACACGCGCACACGCGCACACGCGCACACGCGCACACGCGCACACGCGCACACGCGCACACGCGCACACGCGCACACGCGCACACGCGCACACGCGCACACGCGCACACGCGCACACGCGCACACGCGCACACGCGCACACGCGCACACGCGCACACGCGCACACGCGCACACGCGCACACGCGCACACGCGCACACGCGCACACGCGCACACACGCACACGCACACACGCACACACGCACACACGCACACACGCACACACGCACACACGCACACACGCACACACGCACACACGCACACACGCACACACGCACACACGCACACACGCACACACGCACACACGCACACACGCACACACGCACACACGCACACACGCACACACGCACACACGCACACACGCACACACGCACACACGCACACACGCACACACGCACACACGCACACACGCACACACGCACACACGCACACACGCACACACGCACACACGCACACACGCACACGCACACACGCACACACGCACACACGCACACACGCACACACGCACACACGCACACGCACACACGCACACACGCACACACGCACACACGCACACACGCACACACGCACACACGCACACACGCACACACGCACACACGCACACACGCACACACGCACACACGCGCACACGCGCACACGCGCACACGCGCACACACACACGCACACACACGCACACACACGCACACACACGCACACGCGCGCGTGCGCGCACACACACACACACCTACACACACACGCAAAAACACACACACACACACCTACACACACACACACACCTACACACACACACGCAAAAACACACACACACCTACACACACACACACGCAAAACAAACACACACACACACACAAAACACAAAAACACACACACACACAAAAACACACAAAACACACACACAAAACACACACACACAAAAAAACACACACACACACACAGTCTGTCGGAGGTCCGCGCGGACTTCTTGGATCGGCGCCCCCGGCGCCGCCCCTGAGAGATCCTGGCGCTCGGATTCTCGGCCTTTCTGTGGTGTGGGGTTCTCGTTTTGGAGAGACAGCGCCCCGCGTCCACTCCCTCGATCCTCCCCCTCCCCCCTCCTCTCTCCTCCCATGTCTCCTTCTGCTTTCCGCATGTCCACCATTTCGGCACATTCTTCACACGTTTCGTGGCTCCATCGGGAGATCCACCGACGGCCCCAGTTGCAGGGTCCGCATGCGTCCCCCCGCCTATTTCGACACACTCTTCACGAGGATCGTGGTCCCATAGCGAGCTCCACCGACGGCCCCAGCAGCATGTTCCGCATGCGTCCCCCCGCCCATTTCGGCACACCCCTCACGAGGATCGTGGCCCCATAGGGATCTCCACCGAATGCCACAGTGGCATGGCCCGCATGCTTTCCCCCCATTTTCACACCCCTCACGAGGATCGTGGCCCCAAAGTGAGCTCCACCGAATGCCCCAGTGGCATGGTCCGCATGCGTCCCCCCGCCCATTTCGGCAAACCCCTCGCAAGGGTCCTCCGTGGACCCGCAGGAAGCCCAACCGAATGCCCCAGTGGCATGGCCCGCATGCGTCCATCCGCTCATCTCGGCACACCCCTTACGATGGTCGTGGCCCCACAGGAAGCCCCACCGAAGGCGGCACTCACAGCGCGATATTCGCAGTTGCATGTGGTTGGGCCCTTCGCCAGGATATATTTGTTCCAGCCGGGCGTTTTCGTCGGGTCTGGGGCCCCGGGGCCCTCACAGATCGATCCAGCTCGAGAAATGGCGCAGAACGATGGGGTTTAGGGCTTAGGAGGTGACTCTCCGCGACATCTCATTTTTGTTCACGCCGTCGGATCTCAGGGGTCCCTGGCGCGCCAGGGAGTTTATATACCTATATATATAGATATAACCGTAATAAGAATAGTAGTAGTAATACTACTAATAATAATAGTAATCATACGAATAAGACTAATAGCAGCAATAATAGTATTAATACAAACAACAACAACAACAACAACAACAACAACAACAACAACAACAACAACAACAACAACAACAACAACAACAACAACAACAACAACAGCAACAGCAACAGCAACAACAACAACAACAACAATAGCAGCAACAGCAGCAACAACAACAAATAACAACACACATGTTAACAAAGGCGCAGATCCCAGAGCTCCTCGCGGGCCTCCGAAAGCTTACACGTTGTTCATGTCTAACTCTTCGGAAGAGCTGGGGTTTTGGGGGGGCCAAGATCCTTTCATTTCGAATTGTTCTATCCTGGGCCTCTTCCTGGCCGCTAGGGGGCCAGGAACAGTTAGAAACGAGCACACTTAGAAATGAGCAATATTAGAAACCTCTCGCACGACTTCGTCACGGAGGGCCAGTGGTACAGGTGCCTGGACTGCGGTGCGCGCTCCAAGGTGCAAGGGGCCCGAGCGGCGCAGTACAAGCGCCAGCGGTGCCCTGGAGTGCGGCAGCGAGTGATCTATGAGGGTGGCTCTGGTCGTGGCGGTGGGGTAGGCGCGCATGCGCATAGGAGTCGCAGCCGAGGCCGAGCCGCCTTGACGCCTAGCTCCCAGCCGCCCGAGCCCGTAGTGCCTGCCCCTCCTGCCGCTCCTCCACCTCCTCCTGAGGGGCCAAGCTCGGGGCCAGCCCGAGCTAGTGGAAGTGCGGCCAACGGGCCCCTTGACCCAGCGCAGGGGCACCAGCTGTACCGCGCGGGGCCGTATACCTTTTGTGGCCGATGCGGGGTGCGGTGCTCAGGGCGAGTCTTTCGTTCCTTAGGTGACCGCTGCCGAGGTCAGACCTCGAAGCAGGTCACCAGCGCGAAGGCTCAGCTGCTCGGTGGTTGGCACCCCACGCAGGCGGGCGTGCGAGTAGCCGAAGCAGCAGTGCGGCTCTCAGACTGCGAGGTCCGCGCCTTTTTCGGGGTGGCCTAGTGGCTGCCTGCCGTCGCAGCTCGCGTGCAGCCGTTGCGCCGCGAAGCATGGCCACGGCAAAAACAA
>CAUYUJ010004114.1:157567-165067 GCA_963575745.1 Prorocentrum cordatum | reverse complement strand
CCAGCTCGGGGTCGTCCTAGGCAGGGTCGTTCTGGACATGGGCGTGGGGCGTATTCCGATGATCCGTGCTGGTGTTTTAATTTGGTCAGCCTTGCACCAGGGCGAAAGACGCCCGGCGCAGAACGCGCGGCGCGGAAGCGGTTCCTGCGACCCCGTTTGCCGCAGCAGAATGACAGGGCGAAGATAGCGGGAAGCTCCTCCCTCGATTATCCCTCGCTCCTCGCTTCTCATCGACCGTGGTCCTCCCTCGCAAGACGCGGAATATGTTCTTCCCCCGTTCCCCCCCCCCGTGCTCCTCCTGCTCCCCTCCTCATGTCTCCTCGCCGTTATCATCGCCCTCCTGTCCCTGCTTCCTCCACGCCCTCCTCGGTTCTCTCTGTCCGCGTCCTCCTTCCCGACGCCGACCTGGCGGTGCCGATCGGGGCTCCACCTTGGTCGGCGGCGGTTCCGAGGCGCCGAACACCTACCAGGAGATCCAGCGCATCGAGGACCCCGCAGAGCGCCCGACAGTGGCAAACAACGAGAAGAAGAGGAAGAGGGGGAAGATGATGATGATGATGATGAGGATGAGGAGGAGGAGGAGGAGGAGGAGGAGGAGAAGGAGGAGGACGAGGACGAGGACAAGGACGAGGACGAAGACGAGGACGAGGACGACGACGGCGACGAGGACTGTGTGGGAGTGTCGGGGAGACGATGGCCAGCGGCGGCATCGGCATAAGGAGGAGCGGGAGCAGAAAACTTTCGAGCTGACACCGGGGCTGGTCCAGAGCCCTCTTCTCTTCCCTCGGCACCGCTCGGATGTGCGCGTTTTCTCCCTCGGCGGCGAGGACCATCGACGAGCACCTCTTTGATCATCCTGCGAAGACCCCACAACTGCGACGTCCAGATGTTTTCGCCACGGCCTCCCCCGGAAGTCCCCAGGACCTGCCTGCTCTTCATCCCGAGCTGCCGCTGGAAGCTCCTCGGGCCGCGCGAGGGGGCCAGAGGCCGAGGGCGGAGAAGAGCCTCCGCCCCCAGTCTGCAGCGGCGCGATCACATCTGGGACAGGGGAATGGGCCTCCTCCTCCTCCTCCTCCTCCTCCTCCTCCTCCTCCTCCTCCTCCTCCTCCCGCCCACCCCCCCGGGGGGGTAGTTCGGGGGCAACGACAGGGGAGGATACACTGGGGCCTTCGGTGGAGCTCCCTATGGGGCCACGGAGCATGTGAGACAAAATGGTTGACTGGTGCGAGGGGCAGGGGCAGGGATGGGAGGAGGGGGGAGGGGGACCCAGATATCCGGCCGCTCCATGTTTTTCAATGCGTGGGCCCCGGAGGTCTGGACCATTTCCCTAAGGCCGGTTTTTCACCCCGAGTCGTTATTTGACGGTCCCGAGACCCGGCGAGGGCCCTTGGAGGCCGAAATCAGCCCAAAACCGCCCGCTCCAATTTTCTAGAGCGTCGGATCCTTGTGGAGGAAGGATCGAAGGAGGAAGGCACGCGGGGCGCTGTCTCTTCAAACCAAGGACCCATCGCCACAGGAGGGTTGGGAAAAACATCAGATCGGTTCCGCACCTGGCCCTCCCACCGCCACGGGAGCCACCGATCCCCCCAGCCTTCTTGCCCTCCTCCTCCTCCTCCTCCTCCTCCTCCTCCTCCTCCTCCTCCTCCTCCTCCTCCTCCTCCTCCTCCCCTCCTCTCCCTCCTCCTCCGCCTCCTCCTCCCCCTCCTCCGCCTCCTCCTCCTCTTCCCCCTCCTCAGGCAGTCTGGACCGCGTCCCTGGGGCAGGCTTTTCGCCCCCCGTCGTTTCTGACGCTCCCGAGGCCCGGCGAAGGCCCTTGGAGGCGGAGGAGGAGGAGGAGGAGGAGGAGGAGGAGGAGGAGGAGGAGGACGAGGAGGAGCAGGAGGAGGAGGAGGAGGAGGAGGAGGAGGAGGAGGAAGAGGAGGGGGAGGGGGAGGAGGAGGAACAGGAGGAGGAGGAGGAGGAGGAGGAGGAGGAGGACGCATCGACCAAAAATTGAGCAGCTGGATGTCTGGGCCCAAGCCCCCTATCTCAGCCATTCCCGCCCCTGGAGTCACCTCCCTCTCCTGCCGGGGACCCCAAACGGCGCAGTGACCACACCGCGTGGTTGAGTCAGTGAGGATTCTCTGCGGCGGAACCGAGCCCGACCCTCAAGTCGGGTACGTCCCTCTACAGGGGGAATATCCAATTATAATGTAAAAATTAGTCTGGGGACGAGTCTCCTTTGCAATGTTTGAACATGTTTCGGAAACTTTCCATTTTTCGTCCAAAATCCGCCTGTAGGGGGACATGCCCGACCTAACCCTATCCTCCCCGATCCCAGGATTCGAGCAATTCGACGGTCGGCGGGATCAGGTCACATGACGACATCCGAGCCCTACCCCCGCCTCCCATCGATTCAGGAGGGTCGAGGGTTGGTTGGGGGCAGGCTTCGGACGTCGCCACGTAGCTTCGTGGTGACCGCGCGGTGCTTGGGACTTGGGCCGTTCCTCGAGGAGGTGCCTCCGGCCACGGGGGCCTCCGAGGTCCAAGACCGCGCGGTGACGGACCGTGCGCTGAGGTCTTGGGGAGTTTCGAGGTCACCGCACGACGAGGAGGAGGAGGAGGAGGAGGAGGAGGAGGAGGAGGAGGAGGAGGAGGAGGAGGAGGAGGAGGAGGAGGGGAGGAGGAGGAGGAGGGAGGGGGAGGGGGAGGAGGAGGAGGAGGAGGAGGAGGAGCAGGAGGAGGGGGGCGGGGAGGAGAGGAGGAGGAGGAGGAGGAGGAGGAGGAGGAGGAGGAGGAGGAAGAGGAGAAGGAGGAGGAGGAAGAGGAGGAGGAGGAGGAGGAGGCTCTGGGCTTGGGCAGTCTGGGCTTGGGCCTCCTCGGCAGCGGTCGGACGTGTACCTTCTTTATGTCGGCGGGGGACCCTCGAGGAACCCCTTGGATCATCCTGCAAAAAAAAAAAACACCAGACATCGGGCGTCTCGAAAAAATCGAGACGGAGGTTGTTCGTCGTTTCCGACCTCTCGGGGCCCTCGCAGGGCTCCGAAAGCCGCGGACGGCTCGAACCCACTTGAGAGAATCGGCCTTTCACCCGTCCGCCCACTGCCCCACTCTTCTCGTTGCAGTGGCCCCCCTGCCATGGCGCCCTCCCGCCGCGGCTGAACGCTCCGCGTGCGCCCGATGGCGCGGCTCGGCATGAGCACTGGAGAGCCCGCTGCAGGAGGCGACCAGACTCGCCCCACGACGTGTCCCTTCCAGAACGCGAAGTTCATCGGCTGGAACCCCTACTCGCTGCTCAACCATCACGGCCGCACACAGGCCATCAGCCACGAGTTCAAGGACCAGTGCGCGATGCTGTTCCCAAGGACGCACGTCCGACAGGGCGCCAACTACGCCCACTACAGCGAGCAGACCGACTCCCACTTCTGGGTCCACTGGGGATGGCGACGCAGCCCATTGGTTACGACAGCATGTGGTTGTGTGATCGCACTCCCCCGACGACGGTTCCATCCACAACACTTGGTACGTCTTTCTTCGCCTCCCACCGCACTTCAGGGCCGAGGCGGCTCTACCGACGTCGTCCGCGGCCACTTCTGCGTCAGGCTCATCGTCGGCTACTTCCCGCCCACCAATCAACTAAATTCGGCACACCAGATGGAGACTACTTGCACGCGCTTAGGGCAGCGGATTGCATCTGAGTTCAGCTCGTGCCCAGCCCGTACTACGCCACTCTTTTTCGGCGAGTTGAGTCAAGGCTGTGGCAGACGTCACCGATCACACAGACGACAGCATAGGATCCATGCAAGCTGCCCCAGAGACCCCCGTGGGCTCACACATCTAGGAGTCTCTCTTGCACAACTCCCCCACGGCCTTCAACGCGTTCTGGAACACGGGACCGACGTTCTTCGGCAATGGAGGTTTCCAGAGTAGAATCGACTATTGGATCGGCCCGACCGTCGTCATGCCGATCATCAACCATATGAAACTATGTTGGAATTCCCACCAACGCTTGCGCACGCTTGCTCATATGAAGGACCGCATCCCCCTGCTTATCAACATCAAACTGCCCCTCCCGCACTCCACCACACCAAGTATGACGATGCGATGAGATTGGGCTTACATAACTGCTGAACTTCAAACTGGTTGTCGACGCCCCGAATTCCTCCACGACCTCCACACCCACACCGAACACTGCCGACAAAAATTACGAGTGCTGCAGCACGACCAGCTTCCTGATCGCCACGCCGCCCTCGTCGCTTACTTGATCCGCAAAACAGCTGCACCACTACTCTCGCCAACAGGGAGAGCCTCAGTGGATGCTGGAAGCACAAGTACAGCGACGACAGCTCTTACGAGAACGCGCACAACTGCGAGAACGTAGCATCGCCGTGGACGACGCCCTACTCAAGGACATCTCACGACGACTACGAGAACACGCCAAGTGGAAACGTGCCTGGTGGAACCACTCTCTCGGCGAGCACATCTTCGACGCCTGGCAAAAGCGATGCATCTCCCGAGTGGACGAACTCGCCCGACTCCGCGCTGGGACGCGCATGGGCCCCAAGAAGCGCATCCCCCTCGCCTTCCCGAGCGCCAGACCAGCAGCAGCGCATTGCGAAGCAGCACTGGGACGAGACGGAGTTGATGGCGGACTCACCGCCACGCCCATCCACGTCAGCATCTACATCGAGAACGACACCAGCATCGAACAACTCTACCACCGCCACCTTGACGACATCACGCCACCCGGAGAGTACCGCGTGGACCCGACACATGATTCTCTGCTCGCAGCTGCTGAGGAACTCGACACTATGGCTAAACGACTCTGGGCCAACAAGCACCGCAAGTTCTCACCGAGCTGGTCATGGCCCACGGAACTGACGACGATGATGCTTTTTCCAAACTACTTCAGAAGACCTGGACTACCGCGCAGCGGACTTGGGTACGCCACGACCGACTACGACTATTCACTCCACGCCCTACGGCACGGACTAGGACACCATCAGCCACCGAACAACGACGATTGCAACCCACGACCACCACGACCTCCGCACAGATGACAACTTCAGATCGACTACGACCACCGCGAGGCCTCGAAGGTCACGTTCATCCACCTCCTCGCCCACGCACGCGATTCCCACGCACTCCCAGCCCAACCCAACACGAGCCAAACGGTGGCCATCGGCAAGAGACGCAAAGAACCTCGAGGCGACACTGTCCACGACCTGAACAACTGCCTGCGTATGCTTCACGTCTTCTGCCCCTTCTGGCGGCTATATTCACGAAGCGGACTGGTGGACCTCGGCAGCACTTACGACCCGCCCCCATGGGCATGCGGAGGCATCCGCGCTCGACGACGCGAAGCACTTATGCTACTTGCTCGCGTCGCCACTCACAAGTTACGCAAGGCCCACATCCCGCACATCGCGAAGAGCGACGCATGAGGAACGCATTCGGCACCGGCTACACTCATCGACACCGCGATGCCCACCAAGCTCGCACGGACAACGACCACTACGAGAACATGTTCAGCCAACGCCGCGAGAAGGCCACCATGCGCACCGACGCGTGCGACCAGATGATCGGCCTTCACCCACGCGCAGGCGGCCGCGCGGGCGACGGCAACGAGCCAGAGCTCCTCATGGAATCTTGCTACCCTTTCAACCAGGACTGGGACCTCGAACCCGCCGGCATCATCGGGGGCGGCCTTGCTACACCCAGCCCGTTCAGTGAAGAAGTGCGCAGAATCGACACGGGTGCCTTCGTTGACGACATCTACCGCATCCTTCCGATTCCCGACGGCACCCTGCGACAAGCCCTAGCTAACGATGGCATCGGCACGCCCATCTTGAACCACCAAACAGGAGACCCTGGTCCGCCTCGCCACTAGCGCAGCGACCAAGCCAGCCGAGCACGACTTGACTGGCACGTGCGTGACCAGCCTGATTCACTTGGGCTCCTACATCCACGTTGACGGCTACGGTGCTCCGGAGGTCGAGGAGCGCATCCGCGCCTGCAGTGTCGCCTGGACTCGGCTGACTCATTTTTGGACCTCGCCCGCACCCAGACGATGCAAAAGATTCGTCTTCCATGCGAACGTCGCGAGCGGAGCGTGGTCAGGCCTGGAAGCTCTGGTCCTGACTCGAGCCGAGGTGGCGCGCATCGGCGCCAGCTGGGCAAAGAAGACGCGCTGCATGCTCCTTGGCTCCGCTCATGCAGTCGACGACGACGGCGTTCATTCTGCTCTCACCGCTAGAGACCTGTGCATGGAATGGAGTATTGCCCCCACGGGATTCGAGCTTAGCGTCGGGAGATCGAAGTGGTGGCAAAGACTCAGTAAAGAAGCGTTTCATCATCATCATCTGTTTCTTGCAGGATTCTTTGACCGCAGCAAGATGGCATATCAGATTTCTAATCGAGGCCGACGCACTTCCGCTCATGCGCTGCTGCCTGGCGGCCCCCTGGATCCCGACGAACGCGTCCATCCTTGGGCCCGACAATTTCGAGCAGACCTCCGAAGCGCCCTAGAACCCCCTGTCGCCGACGACTTGAAAGACGCGTGGACCATCACGCCCGATCTCAAATAGCTCTTTCAGAACCCAGAGACCCAGGAGACTTCATAATATCGACTTCAGCTACCTCCGCCAGGCCTACGCGTCTCAGTCTCGGGCCCGGCCGAGCACCTACAGCATCTACCTTCCGACGAGCCCCTTGGAGACCCAGACAGCGACCCTGAATATCCCGCTCCGTTCGCATGCAACATCGAGGGGTGCACGAAGAGGTCCCGCACGTTTCCCGCACTTATATCATCTACCATCACGATAGAGAATACATGCCTCGTCTGCGAGAACGTCTACGGAAACATTCCATATTGCCAATATCATCATCGTCGCTCCTGGCCAGAAGGACGCTGTTTCGTTGATCGCACGTTGCACACCTATCCCTGGCCACATTCGACACGCGCGAGATGCCCCTTGGAACGTGTAAGCGACGCCGTCGACTGTCATCGAGACTATCGCGACCCCGAAGCACTTCGAGCCCATCTTCGCACGCACGTCCCTCCGTCGCCACGTGGACCCCGGCTCAAAACAGTCCCGCGCTCCGCGCGGACGGCCGCTCGAGACTGCGAGTCGGCCATGCCGCAATCCTTCCCTGCGCCTGTTTGGAAGCCCGCTGACACAGCACCGCTGCGGCGTGAAGTGCGCCTAGCGGCTGACCGACTGTTTGGTACTACGCAAGCTATCGAGCCCACGACTACACGCACGAGACGGACCACACCACGCGCGCTAACGCGCATACAGCTGGGCACCACCAACTACAGCTTGGCGACTCGAACGACTCTGACTTCTACACCTGCTCTTCTTGCGCGACCTGCACCACCACCTGCAGATGGCGAGCACGGGCAGCCAGGCGGCGCCGCCGACCGCGCAGAGGCCGAGAGACCCTTGGCGCGGCCCCCGACCGTCCTCGACCAAGTCTGGCAACTCTGGCAGCGCCTCCAAGGACGGCGAGCCACCAGCC
>CAUYUJ010004114.1:147567-152567 GCA_963575745.1 Prorocentrum cordatum | reverse complement strand
GCCATCCCTGGGGGGCTGCGAGGTGTGAAATGCGCCACTGCCTGCGGCTTGGCATCGCTCGGACGTGTGCACCTTTCCTTCGGCGAGGGCCATCGGGGAGCATCCTTGATCATTTGGCGAAGAAGCTACGCACGAAACCGAACAAAAACACAGGGGATGGACGTCCGAGCGATGGCGAGGCGGGGGGGAGCCCCGCACTGTGGGGCCGCACGCAAGTCCAAACGGGACCTCGCCATCCCTGGGGGCCGCGAGCTGCGAAGCCGCCGCCGATGTCGAGGGCTGCCGGGAGAGCCCGCGCAGCGGGGCCACACGCAAACCCGAAGGGGGGCTCCCCTCTCTGCCTCCCCCTCCTGTCCTTCTCTGCCCCCGCCCAGCTCCAAGTAGGTGTTGCTGTTTTGCTTGTTCTCTCTTTCTCTCTGCATCTCTCGTTCTCTCTCTCTCTCTCTCTTTCTCTCTCTTAGCGCTCTCTTTCTGTTTCTCTCTCTCTCTCTCTCTACCCGCACTTCTTGCATACACAGCCATATCTCTCTCTCTCTCTCTTTCTCCTTCTCTCTTCCCGCTCCCCATCCATCTGCCTGTCTCTCTCCCTCTTTCACACACACACAGCGGGTGCCCGTGTTGTTTTGCCCGGCCCAGGCCGGGCGGCCCGAGGAGGCAGAGGGCGTGGGGTCAGGAGCAGGCACGACGAGGGCCGAACACTGGCGGCAACACTGGCAGCAGCAGCGCCGGCGGAGGAGGCAACGGCAGCGTCGGCGGATGCGCCAGCGGCGGTGGTGGTGGCGGCGGCGGCGGCGGCAGCGTCGGCGGCAGCGTCGTCGGAGGCTCGGACGTGCCCAGGACCATACGTTGCGCCAGAGCTCTCCGGAGCGCGCTCGAGAGCGGGCCATAGAGCGCTCTGGAACGGCCGCGGCGCCCGATGCACTTTCCAGAGCCGCCAGGCCGCCAGCCGCTTCCCTGAACTCCGCCGCGTCGCATGCTTTTCACGACGTGGCCCCCGGGAGGCCGAAGATACTGCAGCGACGAGCCTCTCCGTCGTGTCCTGTGGCTGCCGCAGCGGAGGCACGCCGAGATCTCTGGGGTCCCCGATTGGCACCCGTCCGACGTCCCCAGGCCCCCGACGTCGTGATTTTTTCGCGACGTCGACCCCCAGAGATCTGGACCCTTTCCCCGGGACCGGTGTTTCATCCTGAGTCGTTTTGTGGACGGTCCCGAGGGCCGGTAAGGGCCCCCAGAGGCTTTCCCGTCGTGATTTCTTCATGCCTCGAGGGGGTCTGGGTCTGTGTCCAGCACCTGGCTCCGTCGCGGGGGGGGGGGGGGGGCCGAGCGGAGCGGGCGGACACGCAGGTCCCCCGGCTGCAGAGGCAGCTGGCCAAGCTGCTGGCCGACGCCCACGCCGACGCGGCCGCGGTGGCGGCGGCCCCGCCCGCGCGCGGGGCCCGCCGCCCGCCCCGCTGCAGAGCGGGAGGGCGGGCGGAGAGGCAGCGGCAGCTGGGCTTCGGAAGGGGGCCCCTCGCCGCGCTCGGCAGGCCTGCGCGTCTAGACACCGGCGTTGTGGGCCCCCGGAAACGCCAGGGCCGTTTTTTCACCGCTTCCAGAAAAAATGTCCCTTGAAAATGGAAACGGCCCAAAAACGGCGACCAGAAACGGCAAAAAAGCGGCTCCAGGATTGGAACCGGAGCCGGAACCGGTCAAAAAACGGCGACGGAACCGGTAAAACAACGGCGTCGGAACCGGCAACAAAGACGGCAGAACGGAACAGGTAAGAAAAACGGCCCTGTCGTTTCCAGGGCCCCGGGAGGGGTCCGCGGGCCGGCTTTCCGTTGACGCTGCCTCAACTCGCCCAGCGCCGACCCATCTCGGGCTCTCGTCGTCGTCGTCGACGACGCCGCCGCCGCCGCCGCCGCAGCAGTCACCGCCCGCCCGCCCCTCGTCGCCATGCCGCCGCTCGTCCCCAGACCTCCAACGCATTGGACAAAGCAACGCCGCGGTTCTTCGTCGCGTTCGGCGTCCGGAGGCCCTCGCCAGGCCCCGGGGCCACCCGGAGATCACCCAGACCGAAACACGGTCTCCGGGGAAGTGATCCCAAGCTCCGGGGACCCCGCATGGAGAAAGTCAAGGAGTCGCAGGTATGGGCCCTCCTACTCTCAACACTTACACGATCTGAATACTGCTTTCCTCTCTCCCCTGATGACGTCCAGAAGATATCCGGCCCCCCTCCGCGTACTGTTGTTTTACACCGGATTCCCAGGATATGGGTTTTCGCTGGAGCTTGTTTTCAAAATGTTGCCCCCGCTGAAGCGCTGGCCTGGTTTTCGGGCTTCCGCTCGTTCCGAATCGTGCTCCCGCTGCAGCCTTGGCATCATTTTCGGGCTTCCGCTCGTTCCGAATCGTGCTCCCGCTTCAGCGTTGGCCTCATTCCTGCAATTCCGCTCGTTCCGAATCGTGCTCCCGCTGCAGCGTTGGCGTCAGTATTTCCAGTGCCATGCCACGGCATGGTCTTCGGTCCTTCCAAAGAGGCCCCAAAATCTGGGAAATGGCCTCCCGAAGAAACCATCGGACGTGATTACACATTCGGTGTCGATTCGTTTTTTTTTTAGGCCGCAGAAGCCCCCCTCCCCTCACTTTTGGGCGTCGCCACGCCATGCTATGTCATGCTACGCGTTGATCTTGCTATGCCGTGTAATGCTATGCCATGCTGCGACATCCGATTGTGCGAATCGAGAGGAGATCTACGCCAGGGTAATGGAGGATGACGATTAATAGATTACCAGGGATCGTGTTCACGCGGCGGCGCCCGGGATGACGATTAGAAAAAACCGGCCGCGGGCTGGAAAATTCGTTATGTATATATATATATATATATGAAAAACCGTTCTCCTCCAGTCAGAAGATTGTACAGACATAGCAAAAAGCTATGTTTTAATCGTTCTCTCCCATTGTTTGTATTAGTCGTCATCCCGCATTAAGGGATGGGAGGGAGGGGTAGGACGTCAGATATGGCGCGAGCGCACCTAGCTTGTCCCCCCCCCTTCTCCTCATCCACCTCGTCGGTCCTTCCCAGACATCCGGCTGCTCCAATTTCTTCGATGCGTGGGCCCCAGAGGTCTGGACCGCTCCCCTGGGGCCGGGTTTTCGCCCCGAGTCCTTTTTTTCTGGCGGTCCCGAGGCCCGGCGCGGGCCCCCGGAGGCCGGATTCGGCCCACGACCGCCCGCTCCGTTTTTTGCCGGAGCGTCGGCTCTCCTGGTCTCCTCCTCCTCCTCCTCCACCTCCTCCTCCTCATCCTCGTCCTCCTTCACCTCCGCCTCCTCCTCCTCCTCCTCCTCCTCCTCCTCCTCCTCCTCCTCCGTTGCATCTGCGGGGGGGCCTTCGCCTGTCCCCCCCCACGGGGTGTCTCCTCTCGTGCCCGACGCCGGCTGAAGAGGAGACTCCGCGCGGCTGCGGCGCGGGCTCGGCGCGGAGCCGCCGAGTCCGACGTGGCTTCGGCACGGCTTCGGCGCGGATCGGACCGCGACGGGACAGACAGGGTCCCCCGAGGAGGCAACATGACCCCTCGTGGCCCTCCTCCTCCTCCTCCTCCTCCTCCTCCTCCTCGGCCTCCTCCTCCTCCTCCTCCTCCTCTCCTCCTCCCTCCTCCTCTCCCTCCTCCCTCTCTCTGGCGTGAGCGGCTCGCCGCCTCTCGGCGCGGCTGCCCTGTTTCACGATGGCGTCAGCAGCCACCGGCGGGGGCCGAGGCCCTCCCAGCGGTCCCTGGGCCCACGAAGGCGGCCGCAGGGAGGGGCGCCAACGTACCTCCACAGCTCTGACCTATTTTGTGACCTCACGGCGCCCACTGCCACCACGCGATGTTCTTACTGCTTGCCCGCGTCTTTTTTCGTCCTCCTCTTGGGCCAGCGGCCTGCTCAGAGGCAGGCCGCCGGCCCGGTCCTTACTTGTTGCTCTTGTGCTCTTTGCTTTGCGGTATTTTTGTATGTTTGTTGTGTGGTGTTCGTGTTGTGCTGTGTTGTTTCTTGTCTGTGCTTGTGTGTGTGTTTGCTTGTGTGTGTTTCTTTTGGGGTGCTAAGTTTGTTGCTTCCGCGATCCTTCCCCTCCTCTGCCCCCTCGCTCCCCCTCCTCGTGCTGTTTTTGTTGTGTGTGCTTGTGTGCTTGCTTGTGTGCGTGTGTGTTTTTGGGGTGCTACGTTTGTTGCTTCTGCGATTTGTCCCCCTCCCCTGCCCCCTCGCTCCCCCTCCTACGCCACCGGCTGAGGGGCCAGCGCCGTTCTCCTCGAGCATTTCGTGCCGCCGCGTGGTCTCATGTTCTTTAGGGATGCTCTTCTGGCCTAGGTCCGACTGCATAGTCAACCCGCACAGCAAGGATGAGCAACTGTCCAAGGTGGTTCCCCAGAAGAACGGGCGGCGCAGAAAAACGGGCCGTCTTCGCCGACATTGGCGCGTAATCTGCCCGTGGTTGCGCGTAGTCGCCCTGACTTCTAGTGTGGCGTGCAGCGCTGGCGGCCCACATAAGCCGCCGCGCAGGGTCACTACAGTCAGCCCGCGCAGTGAGGATGAGCAACTTTCCAAGGTTGCCCTTGCGTCCTTCCCCTGCGGCCCATCTTTCAGAGGAGGAGAAGGCATCCATACCGCTACCCTCTCCTCGTTTTCCCCCTGTTGGGCCTGCTCGGAGGCCTTCTTCGCCACCGCCAGATTCGCCTCGAAATTTTGGCCAGGCCGCATTCCGGGAGAGGTCTGGGGAGAAGCGGTATCGGTACCTTTGGTTTCCCCAGTCCTTCGCCGCTGTCGCTGGCCGCGCCTCGCTCACAGAGTGTCGACATAACTTTCCAAGGCCCTTTACATCCTGACAGCGTGTCCCCCTTCTACGGTTCGACTGCAGCAGGGTGCCCTGCTAGGGTAATTTGCTTCTCCAGTCGCCAGGGCGACGACGACGAGGACGACGGCGACGGCGGTGACGGTGGCGACGACGACGACGACGACGACGACGACGGCGGCGACGACGACGACGA
>CAUYUJ010004114.1:112567-142567 GCA_963575745.1 Prorocentrum cordatum | reverse complement strand
TCTCAGGGGAGACTCTTGGAGATCAGGCGTACGTGAAGGAACGAAGGTTGGGCCATGGCATGCGCTCCAGCCACCATCAAGGTGAAGGACTTTCAGGGCGGCGCGGGCGCGCTGGCCAAAAAGTTCATCGACTTCTGGTACGACCCACAGGACCAGGTCCAGTGGCCAGGCAGAGCGTGTGTTGAGTACGCTCGGTTGCCAGGGATGGGCGTGGTTGCGCTGTATTCGGTCTACCTCGAGGCCAACTTTGGGCTCAAGGGCCAGAACCTCGACATCCTCTACAAGTTGCGCGAGCACCAGGCCCGCCACGGCCTGCCCCGGGTAATGGGAGGCGATATGAATATGGACCCCGAAGAGCTCGCCAGTTTTGCGGGCTTCCGTGCACCAGGTATTCAGGTGCACGCGCCGCCAGACCCGACGTGCCACGGCAGCAGAGGGACCCACTACATCAGGGACTACTTCGTGACAGGAGGCCGCGCTGGGTTGGCTACGCAGGTACCCGTCACCAACGCCTCGCGTGCGCTGCCCACCCACGACGTGGTCCACATGGGTGTCAGCAAGCGCGCAGAGTGGCCCAAAGTGAAGATGCCGCTCAGCACCGCGCACATGCCCACCCCGGTGCCCGTGGTCCCCCGCAGGGGGCCGCCCGACTGGACGGCGGCGCAGCGTGACGGCCAGCAGGAGCTGACGCCTGCCGACCGCCAGGCGATGGTCGACAGGGCCCACGAGGTGTGGCTCGGCACGGCGCGCCAGGATTTCCAAGGCATCGTGGACCGCGACGCCAAGGCCATGCAGCTCTGGGGGGGAGCCCATCCAGTTCAAAGAGGCGACCCTGCCCGAAATATGGACCACCAAGGCCAACGGCAAGACCACACCAGGTCGTGCACCCACGTGGCTTTCTGGGCAGGTGCGCCAAGTCCGAGGCCTCCTGCACATCCACATTGAGCGCCAGTCACACCTGGGTGGCGATGATCAGCGAGGATGCCCAGCTCAACGCCTCCGAGGTGCCATCGCACGCTGCCGTGAAGGAATGCAGCGCCCAGGCGAGTTCGGCGAGGCGTATCGCACCTTTGGCGACTACGATGACTGGAACCAAGTCGCGCAGGCCGTTTTGGACCATGTCGGGGAGTTGATCAGCGGGGCCGTGGCGAACCCCGAGACCGTCGCTCGAGCCGTTCAACAGCCAGACCCAGGGGGCAGACGCCCACCCGACGAGTGCTACTGCGACCAGGGTCGGTCTGGCCTGGGTGGGGGGGATTCAGCCCCTCGAAGTCACGCCACCCAGGCCACACGAAGGGCGACTTCGGCAGCTACAACAGCAACGAGTACGTGCCTGTGGAATGCCGGGGAGTCCAGTGTCGCCCAGAGCGCCCACGTCAAGGTACCGACCCTGCGCAGCCCCTGGACCTGCCGAGAACCACAGGCCTGAACGACCCAGAGGCGGACCCTTTCATGGAGCTAGATGACGAGCTGGACCCGCGGCAGCTCGCCGTGCAGGAGTACAAGCAACTATTGAATGCAGCTGGGAATGTGGAAGAACCAGCTAGCCCTTGCGGGCAGACTGGGGGCGCCGCAGCCCCGAGTGCACTCCATCAGGTGGATGACGTTCGGAGCGAGGCGAGTGCTGCAAGGGTTTCACCGACGCCTCCCGCTTCACCACCACCACCAAGACCTACAGCGTGCACCGCCAACGCGGTCCTTGGCGAGATCGAGCTCATCGCGAAGATGGCTGAGCGTGTGGGCAAAGATGTGCTCAGCGGAAGGGTGCATGGCCGACAGGTCAAGGGCTGGCGCGAAGTGCTGGCCGAGGACCACCTGCGCGGGGCGCCCATGCTCCACAAGTGGACGAAAGACCCAGGGGAAGGGGCAGCCGAGGTGGTAGACGGCATCGTGGAGCGCATCCAGGACCGTCCGGCATGCCCAGTGGCGCTGCTCAATAAGTACCAGAAAGAGTGGGCGCGAGTATGGAACGTTCGTCCCCCTGATCAGCCAGATCAAGTTATTCATACCTTGCGCAAGGCGATCACCGCGGCCATCCAGCAAGGTGGCCATCAGCATCGGCAGCACCTCCTCGAGTCAGAGCAGGTCAGAAAGACATGCAGGTCTTTCAAAGCCAAGACCTGCAAGCCTGGGGGCATACATCCACGCCACCTGGGATGGCTCAGTGACGTCAGGCCGCCGACAACGCTGCTGAACATCTTCACGGAGGCAGGCGGCTTCCCCACGGACGAGCAAGAAATGCTGACGGCGCAGTACCAAAAGCCCGCTGGAGGGCGCCGGCCCATTGGACAGTTCAAGAGCCTATATCGGATATGGGGTCGCTGTCACAAACTAGCCCTGCAGCAATGGCAGCAAGCCCTGGGCGAGAAGGGGATCTTCAACACGGGCACGTCGCGCAAGGTCACCGATTGTGTATGGCGAGCGGCGGCGAGGGCTGAAGATGCTACTGGCGAGGAGAGGGCTTTCCGCATCCTTCTCTGGGACCTGGCCAAGGCCTTCGAGAAAGTCTCGCACGAGATTATGGTTCGCCTGGGCTGCGCTGAGCAGTTCCCCCTGCATGTGCTGCGCGTGGTCATCGGCGCCTTCCGCTGGAGGCGCGCCCTCATGCTGGACGGCCTGGCGGGTGACGGCCTGCACCCCGAGAACGGCATCGTCGCGGGGTGTTTCTCGGCCACATATGCCCTACAAGCATACCTGGTGGACGAGCTGAGGGCCCAGGCAACCGAATACCCCCAGGTCGGGATCGCTGTCCACGTGGACGACATCAGCCAAGAGGTCGTCGCCGACAACGCGGATGCCTGCGTGGACCTCTTGGTGGAGGCGGCACGCGGGCTCAAGAGCGCCCTGCACGACGAGCTCCAAATGTAGGTTGCCGACGCGAAGGGCACCATCCTGGGCAACGGCGACGTGGTCACCACGGAGAGCGTGCGCAGGCTGGCGAGCTTGGGCCCGCCCAAGCCTGAGCTTCCTGCTGCCGCGGCGCAGCCCCCAAGGGCGCCGCCGCGCAGGGCGCGCCCCCGCCGCCACCAGGCAACGGTGCGCCACCTTGGAGCTGACTTTCGGGCTGGCCGCCGTCGGCGCGGCATCGTCGCGCGCGGCATCCACCCTGGACCTGTGCGTGGCAAGAGGTGGAAGGCAGCAAAGAAAATATTGAATATGGCCTTCCGAGCAATGAAGGCATATCGACCAACCCGCCGCATCTTGCACACGGCCATCCTGCCCATGAAGAAGTGGGGTGGCGAGGTCAGCGGTTTCACGGTCCAGGAGCTCGACGACATGAGGCGCATAACCAAGCAGGTCTACAGGCACAGCCACATGTCGCCAGACGTTTTCGGCGCCATGTACCCCGAGATCGATCCTCTGGGCAAGGCAGCCTTCATGCCCCTGGGCCGATACTTAGAGGAGTGGTGGGGGGCAACCGACGACAGGCACCGCCATGGCAACATGCTGCCCGTCACGACGCTGCGCAGGGTCTACGAGCAAGCCCTCCAGGACAACCAAAACGGGGCCCATGAGGCAGGGCCAATAGGAGCGGCGCTGAAGGCAACAGTGGTCGCATGATGGTCGGTGGAGAGCGCTACGGTTTTCGTGTCTCCACGGTTTGGCCGTCTTTCGACCCTCGAGCACGCCCCCAAGAGGATGGAGTACTTCTACCTGCTCGACGTGCTGGACAAGGTCCGCGAGCGTGCCACGGACAGCGTGAGACGCCGAGAGAACCTGGGCGAGGAGGCCCTGCCCGAGGTCTGGTGGGAGGTGATCGCCGCTACCCTTGGCAGCAAGCACCTCGCCCCGCTCGAGAAGTGGGCCATCGCCTCCGTCGTGGGGGGGCACCTACCTCACGGGCGCCAAGATGGTCGAGTGGGGCTACGACGAGTGCGCGGGCACCTGCAGGCAATGCGGGGTGCGCGATGACTTGGCGCACCGCCTCGGACTGTGTGAGGCCTTTGCTGCAGGCCATCTGAAAGTGACCCCTCCTCCTCTCCGCCGCATGCCTGTTGAGCAGGGGGGCGAAGATAACATCGGTCCGTTCTGCCCCAGGGTGCCGTCGGCGCCCGCTAGGCCTTCGTTGGCCCTGCCCGAGGCGCCAGCGAAGATGATCGCGCGAGCGTTTGTCGGTGATGTGCCAGTGCCAGCCTCGCCAGCCTCTTGCGGGTGACGGGTCGGCCACCACCAGCGCCCTCGAGGAGCTCCGTCGTGGGGGATGGGCGGTGGTGCAGCGGGGGAGGGACGGGATCGTTCGCAAGCTCGTAGGCTCCCTTACCTGTCAGCTCCCTCCCTCCGCCCACTCAGCCGAGCTGCAAGCTTTCTGCCGGGCAGCTGACTATGCAGACGGTAGCCAGCCGTACGTTGGCGACAATGCAGCGGTTCTGGCCGCACGAGCACGCGGGCGCGCGTGCACCTCCAGCCCAGCGCGGCGTGATGCTGGGCACTGGCGCCGCGTTCGGCGCGGCGACCTCGCGTACAGTGCGGGGGTGAAGGTAAAGTCGCATCAGGACGTGCCGACCGCCCCTCAGACCGAGGGCGAGTGGCGGATCGTCCTCAACTCTTGGGCCGACGAAGCGGCCAAAGAGGCTCTCAACCTGTGGCCCAGGCGGGCCCAAGATGAGGCCGCCCTGGAAGATGCCTGCGCAGAGGCGCGGCGTGGACTGGTGAATCTGGGACGGGTGCTGGCGAGTGGGCCTGCTCCCAAGGCGGAGTGGGCACACCTGCCTCCGCGTGCTAGACCTCCCGCGGCAGTGAGGCCATGTTTTCTGCAACGCGAGCTGCACGAGGTGGCCGAAGGCCGCTGGCGGTGCGTCCAGTGCTTGCACGGTTTTTGGAGCTGGAAGGCTGGCATGGCCTCAGAATGTGGGCGTGAGGCGCCCAAGAGCTGGAGGAGCCTGCGAGAATTCGCGGGCTCGCACGTTTTATGGGGTGTGGTGATGGGCCCCAAGGGCTGCCCACCCGATCAGGGTGACTTTTTGATGTACTGTGTCCAGTGTGCACAATATGCGCAGCAACACCCCGTCGGCCTGGCCAAGACGTGCCCTGCCAGACGGCCTGGTTTTGTCCTCGGCAAAATGGGCAGGGAACGAAGAAGCCGTTTCGACCGAGGCCTCCACCCGGGAACGGGTAGGAAGGAGGTCGTCCTCGAGAGCTGGGCTCTCAAAGATCTTGGTTTCCTCACTCAAGGGAGTGAGCTCGGTGCGTAGTGCACCCCCGCAGCTGGCATGCTCGGCGCCCAACGGGGGAGCACAAAATACTCCTCCCCCTGCTCCTCCTCCTCTTCCTCCTCCTCTTCCTCCTCCTCCTCCCCCTCCGCCTCCTCCTCCTCCTCCTCCTCCTCCTCCTCCTCCTCCTCCTCCTCCTCCTCCTCCTCCTCCTCCTCCTCCTCCTCCTCCTCCTCCTCCTCAGGATGGCGCATGATGGGTGGGAACGAAGCCCCGCGGTGGGACGCACGCCCCTGGCGGAGGCAGGGGGGGACCGCTGGACGGATGGGTGGGAACGAAGCCCCGCGGCGAGACGCCCGTCCCTGGCAGAGGCAGGGGGTGACCGGCGGACGCCCATACCCTGCCGGGCTCCCATCGGTGTCTGCGTGCGGAATGCGATCGGTCGACGACGACGACGACGTCGGCGGCGGCCGGTGGAGCTCGGGGATGTCAGACATTCTCAGGGCCAGGATCCAGGATAGGTCGCCCCAGAGCGTTCCGGAGCGCTTCGCCGCAGTATTCGACCAATGCTCCACAGCCATCGGATCTCAGAGTTTCCCGATGTATCCCGACACAATGTTGTATTGTTCCTGGCATCCCCTAACTCAGTGCCGAGACGACGGCGACGACGACGTGGAGCCTTGGATGAGTCCTTGGGCGTCGTCTGACCACATCTTCAAGGTCCATCGGCCTACCGCCGCCAACGGAGGTACATCATGTGTCCTCCACCCGACACGACTTCGTTCAGCATTCATCTGATATTTCGAATTTGAAAGTTCAACTTTTCTCCAGTTGGATCACCGCAGGGGGCTGCTAAGGGGATTGGTTGTTGATACATCGATGCTGAGGTGGGTTCTACCTGGCAAAACATAGCTTACAAACATGATGCAAGTGCCCTACGTGGCGTAGGGGGGTCGATGTTTGCTAAGTGTGGGCTGCAGATATTTACCCCCTCCTATGCCACTCAGGACACTCGCAACCCACTTTTAGGCTAGCTTTGGCCTGGTTTGGCCCACCTTAGCTTCCATTTCTAACCCTACTTTCCCCCTAGCAGCCCCGCGGTGATCCAACTGGCCAGTCACTGGTGGTATGGGGGCCATAACTCGGGCATGCGGCGGCCGTTCGGGACGACCAGGCATCCCCGAAATGCTCTCGGCGAGGCGCAGCCGCTGGAAGGCACCCCGAGGCCGGAATAGCGCCGAGAACTGGCGCAAACGATTGAAAATTTGGAGCAGCGGGCGTGGACACGAGGCCTCTTCCTGGAGCTTTGGCGAGGGGCCTTGGACATCGAACCTCGGTGGCGACGGCGATCGCGAGCCGAGGACGTGACCGCCGGAGCTTCCAGTGGCAGCGCCGGCCTCGGGGCTCTGCGGGGCAAGGCCTCTCCGCCGCCCGTCGCCCAGCCGCCGCCTCCCTCCTCCTCCTCCTCCTCCTCCTCCTCCTCCTCCTCCTCCTCCTCCTCCTCCTCCTCCTCCTCCTCCTCCTCCTCCTCCTCCTCCTCCTCCCTTCCTCCTCCTCCTCCTCCTCCTCCTCCTCCTTCTCCTCCTCCTCCTCCTCCACCTCCTCTTCCTCCTCCTCCTCCACCTCCTCCTCCTCCTCCTCCTTCTCCTCCTCCTCCTCCTCCTCTCCTCCTCCTCCTCCTCCTCCTCCTCCTCCTCCCCGCCCTGACTTCGGATTCGGCCGTGGTCTGGTGGGTGCTCCGGGAAGTGCCGTCGGAGATGCGCCCCGAGCGGTGCGGGGCGCCAGTGTGGCCGGAGCTCCCGCCACGGAGGTGTGGGGCGGACATGTCCGCAGAGGCGCTGGCGGAAGCAGTGGCGGCAGAGTGGGGCGGAAGTCGGCACTCCTCCTCCTCCTCCTCCTCCTCCTCCTCCTCCTCCTCCTCCTTTTCCTCTCCTCCTCCTCCTTTTCCTCCTCCTCCTCTTCCTCCTCCTATTCTCCTCCATCTCCTCCTCCTCCTCCTCCTTCTCCTCCTCCTCCTCTTCCTCCTATTCTCCTTCTTTTCGTCACGCGATTTGTATTCTTCCACCCCGGGCGAGCGCCGCTCGCTCCCGTCGGCGGACGAACCAACAACACACACCCATACCCAGAGGGGGGTCGGAAAGGGCTATGGGTGCGTGTTGTCGGATGGGGGTCCCCGCTCGAACGGGAGCGTTCCCCAGGGTCCGACAACCCGCACCCATACCCATAGCCAGTCCTCCCAACGACCCCTTTATGGGTATGGGTGTGTGTTGTTCGTTCGTCACCAGAGGAGCGTGAAAAGTAGAGCGGGCACGTGCGCCCGACGCACGAAAGCGTCCACAAAGGCCGAGAGTGCGGCGGACCAGGGGTCAGGGCAGTCCTCCTTTGCATTCGAGAGCACATCGAGCTGGAGGCTCTTCGGCCGTTTTTTCGGCGTGCAGGGGGCCCTTGCTTGGCCGGGGGACCGTGAAGAGACGACCCGGGCACCCGGGAAGTGACTCCGTGCAGTAGGAGCTCGTTCACAGGAAACCTTCCACAAAAAACCCAACCCTGAGATCCCAGGACGTCCATTGTTTTTTTTGGTGTGGGAGCGTCACGCTTTCCATGGCAGGACCATCGAAGCCAAAGAAGCCCAGGGCACCCTGGAGGCAAGCAGGGTGTTTCTTGGCACGGGCTTCCACCGCATGGCAAAAGCCAGGACATTGGAGGTCTGGGCCTGCTTCTCGGGTGATGCCCGACGTGGCCCCTGGCCCGAGGCCTCCATGGGGATCGCTTTGGGGGGAGGCCCAGCTGGGGCGCCTCTCACGAGTCGGGCGATCGCAAACATGGATCAAGGGGGCGTGGATTAGCGACGGGCCATGGGGAATCGTTGATCTCTGCCGCCGAACGAGGCGGCACCTGCCGCATTTTGGAGAGGGCACCTTCCCCGATCCATGGACTTGGCGACCGTGCGCCAATCCATGGATCGCTAATCCATGTTTGCGCGCTCCCGACACGAGGCCCCGAGGGCCCCAGGGGCTCCACAATTGCGCGAGAAGCCAGAGACACCTTGTCAGCCAGACCGTCCAAGGAGGAAAAGGCACCTATCCCGCTACGTACCCTTCGCCCCGCTCTCCCTTTTTTTGGGGCCTCCTGGGGGGCCACTGCGGGATTCGCCTCGGCATCCTCGTCAGAACACGTCCTGGGAGAGGTTCGGTTCGGGGAGTAGCGGTATCGGTACCTTTTGGTTTCCCCAGACAGATCCAGGATCAGGATAGCTCGCTCTGGAGCGGGCCCGGACGCAAGGCGTCCAGGAACGCTTTGGAACGGCCACGGCGCTCGATGCATCCTCTAGAACTGCCGGCTCCCGGAGATCCCCGATCTGTCCCGATACGATGTTGTCTGGGCCCTGGCCTCGATTTACAGCCCTCGATGTGCCTCTCCCGTCCCTGGACCGCGCGCTCACCTCCTCTCTCTCTCTCTCTCTCTCGCATCGCGATCGCGCGTCACCTCTTCCTTCTCCTCTTCCTCCTCCTCCTCCTCATGCTCCTGCTCCTCCTCCTGCTCCTGTTCCTCCTCCTCCTCTTCCTCCTCCTCCTCCTGCTCCCCCTCCTCCTGCTCCTTCTCCTTCTCCTCCTCCTCCTCCTCCTCCTCCTCCTTCTGCTCCTCCTGCTCCTCCTCCTCCTCCTCTGCTCCTCCTGCTCCTCCTCCTCCTCCTCCTCCTCCTCCTCTGATCCTGTTCCTCCTGCCCTGCTCTTCCTTCGCTCCTCCTCCTCCTCCTCCTCCTCCTCCTCCTCCCTCGTCTCCTCCTGCTGCTCCTCCTCCTCCTCCTCCTGCTCTTGCTCCTGCTCCTCCTCCTCCTCGTCCTCCTCCTCCTCGTCCTCCTCCTCTTCCTCCTCCTCCTCCTGCTCCTGCTCCTCCTCCTCCTGCTTCTGCTCCTGCTTCTGCTCCTCCTCCTCCTCCTCCTACTCATCCTCATTCTTCTTCTCTTCCTTATCCTGCTCCTCCTCCTCCTCCTCCTCCTCCTCCTCCTTCTTTTCCTCCTCCTCCTTCTGCTCCTGGTTCTCCTCCTCCTCCTCCTCCTTCTCCTCCTCCTCCTCTGCTCCTCCTCCTCCTCCTCCTCCTCCTCCTCCTCCTCCTCCTCCTCCAGCTCCCCCTCTGCACCTCTTTCTCCTGCGCCTGCTCTTCCTCCTGCTCCTCCTCCTCCTCCTCCTCCTCCTCCGTCTCCTCCTGATGCTCCTCCTCCTCCTCCTGTTTTTGCTTATGCTTCTCCTCCTCCTACTCCTCTTCCTCCTCCTCCTTTTCCTTCTCCTCCTCCTCCTCCTCCTACTCCTCCGCCTCCTCCTGCTCCTCCTCCTCGTCCTCCTGCTTCTGCTCCTGCTTCTGCTCCTCCTCCTTCTCCTCATCCTCCTCCTCCTGCTCCTCCTTCTCCTCCTTCTCTCGCGGGTTTCTGGCCGCCCGTCTTCGCATGGCTGCCCTTCGCTCGGAGAGAGCAGCGGCGCTGCGCTCTCACCCATCGGCGCTGCCCGCGCGTGCTGCTGCCGTCTTGCCGCTGGCATGAAGTCGGGCCTGTTTCTTTACATAGTATGGGGACGATTTTTGTTTGCGTCCTGAACATGTTTGAATATGTTTTGATTCTTCTTCGTTTTTGGTGAAAAATTCGCCTGTAGGTGGACATGCCCGACCTAACGCAGGCGGCTCGGAGATGCAGTGACGTGGGACCTCGTGGCAGTGGAGTGGGTCGGGTCGGCCATTCCTCCTCTTTTTGAACGTTTTTTTGTTTTTCTCCAGGGGAAGGTTGACCACTCCCTGCAGTCGCGCGGCCATCAGATCACCTCCTGACCCTGCGGGGGCTACACAGGGGATGAGAGGAACACCACCTAACAAAAAGCAGCAGTTTTTCTCCTCGGGGTAACCGTTGTTGTCTGGGGTGGGGGGGTCGGCCGGGAGGGTAACGGTAACGTCAGGTCGGGCCTGTCCCCCTGCAGAGGGATTTTCGACGAAAATTAACAAATATTCAAAATTTTCCAAAAAGGTCAAAGAATACTCGAAAAATAGTCCCCAGACTATTTTTGGCGAAAATCCCCCTGTAGGGGGATTTTTGTCGAAAGTCCCCCTTTTTTTGCGGGTATTTTTCATTTTTCGTCGAAAATCCCCTTGTAGGGGGACAGGCCCGACTTAACAGTAACGGCGGCCAGGGTGCGTCGGCGCCACTGGCGTATCACTCGCGCGTGCGCACCACAGCGTTGCAGGGGGCAGAGGGCCCAGGCCACACACACCCAGCACGAGTGTAAGCGTTGCCCGGGGGTGGGATTGGCCTGGGTAAGGAGCGCTACTTCGCTCACATGTTTACCTAGGGAAACAAAAAGTGGCATAAACATAAAAACTCGGAGGTCCGTGCGAGTTTCTCGGATCGGCGCTGGGGCCCCCCGGCGGCGCCTCCGGCGCCGCCCCTGGCGCGCTCCGCGCGCCAGGCGCGCGGACCTCCGAGTTTTGATGTTTATGTCATGTTTTGTTTCCCGATTACCACCCACAATCAATCGCACCGCAGGGGCGGTTCGGGCCATGGCCACACCGCTTGCAAGAGTGTTCCACAGCCATCACGCAGAGCGCGGCCGACCGACTCCAAGAGATCCGCGCCGAGACCCAGGATTTCGACAGCATCGGCCTCCAGGTTCAGTCGAGCAGACGGGCGACATCAGCAAAGAGGAGGGGGCAGGTGCAGGTATGTGGAGGAGGTGGGGGTGGAGGGAAGGATCTGCATACATTAGCAGGTCCACGAGATGTATTGTTACCTGGAAGGGGAAATTTAAACATGCTCGATTTCTTGACACGGCGGGGTCACCCGAGAAGTTGCATGGAAAGGGGCATCTCAATTACTCTACACTTGCAGGGCCAACGGATCACATTTATATATATATATATATATACACACATAAACAGGCGCCCGTGTACGAGCCTGTAGTCATGCCCCCTCTTGTGCGTGAGACCCCCGACGCCGTCGACCCTCCGTTCCAGAGCTGTTCTGGCTCGGAGTCTCTTTCGGCTGCTGGGCCAGGAGCCCCCCCGTCCGCGCCGCATGGGCGCGCCCGCCGCCCGCGGCGCGAAAGACGCCGCAGGCCGCGGCAGCCGCGCGGCGCCCGCCGCGCGGCGTGGGCCTGCAGGGGCGGCGCCGCGGCGAGAGCTGCGCGGTGCGGGCCGTCGGCTGCGGCCCAGCGAGGCGCCCGGCTGCGGAGGCCGCGGCGGGCGCCGGCTGCGCCGAGAGCGCAGGCGCGCTCCGGGAGCCGCCGCTCGGGGAGAGGGCGCGCCCGCGGGCGCCGCGGAGGAGCTGCCGCCACGCCGCGGAGCCGCCCGGGCTCTGCAGGAGCACGGGCGGCGGCGCCGAGGGCGAGAGGCCCTGCTCGTCGGGAGGGGGGCGGCGCCCGAGCAGCTTGCCCGACCGCGGAGTCGTCCGACCGGGGCTGGTGGAGCAGGTTCCCGGGCGTCGCTGGCGCGGTCCATGAGGGCGCCCTGGTCCACGTCTGCACCGAGTCGTCGCGGCCTGCAGCCCCACCCCCCAGTTTTTGTTGGGGGGCGGCGCGCGTCAGGGATGCGCGGCGCCTCGAGCCCTCGAGGGTGAAGGAGGTGCACGCCGAGTGCCTCCTGGAGGCGAACCCCGACGCGGTCTGGTCGACCGACTAGTCGGGGCCCCGCGGGGGTCGTCGGGCACCTGCTCCGCGAGCGGCGGCACGGCCAAAGCCAGAGGCGCGAGCTGGCGCTGGAGCGGCACAGCTGAACGGGGCCCCGTTCCACGAGCTGCTGGGCGACGCGGGCGCGCTGTTTGGCCCCGAGGAGCTGCTCGCCGACGGGGGTTTGCGGGCAGCGCTGCGGCGAGAAATTTGCCCACGTAAAGCATCGCTTCGATGCGAGGAGGCGGCCAGGCGCTGCCAGTGCGGGGCCTGCTGCGAGTGGCGCGCCCGCCAGCGACAGCAGAGCAAAGAAGTCGAGCCTCGTCGAGGTTCTGCCCGAGAGGTTGGCCGACGGGCTTCCCGTGGCCGTGGTCCAGAGCCCGCCCGTGGCTCGCGCGGAGACGCGCACGCGGCTGCTGGCACTGCGGAGAAGGCCGCCGATGGTGCCGAGGAGCTGGCTACTGCGCTCATGGCCGTGCTGGCGAGCTCGGCGGCGCAGGCAGCTTGATGCGGAGATGCCGCGGCGGACCCCCATCGGTGGCCACGGGGGGCGTGGGGGGGGGGCGGGCACGGCGCGGGCTCGCCACCAAGCGGGCCCACTGTGGGAGGCTGGCACGGGAGGCGCCTGACACGCTGCCGGCTCGCTCGATGGAGAGGCGGCGGTGGGCCTGGCGTCGGCGCTGGCGCTGCGGCATCTGCTGACAGTCTACCTGCCGTAGAGCTGGGCGAGGCAGATCGGGGTACCAACCTACCGTGAGCTGCGGGCGCTGGCGGAGGCGATCGACCTAGCTGACGTGGCGGCTGACGGCGGTGCAGGTCGCCGTCGGAGACGGCCGCGAGGGCGTGGCCGAGTGGCTCGAGCTGATCTTCTGCGAAGGACGGGCCGAGCGCGCTCAGGAACGAGGAGGAGCAGATGCTCCGCAGCATCGCGCCCAGCGGGCTGAAGCTGGAGGAGCTGACCCCGAAGCTGCGGAAGCCGGGTTGAAGCGGGGGTCGGGCGGAGGGGCGCCAGGGGCTGGCGCCTTCTCCTGCTGGCTTTGCAGGGGGGGAACCTCTCGCCGCAGCGCCCGCCACTGGCGATCGCCCCCTGGGGCGGCCCACGACGCCGAGCGTCGCTGGGAATGACGGGCCGAGACCCGCGGAGCAGCGCGCGGTCCGCTTGGGGGGCAGCGCAGCAGCGCCAGGCGCACCGCCGCGGATTATCAAGGCGATCAACGCGGCGGACCTCGAGACGAAGAACAAGACGGGCAAGGCTTGGAAGGCGCGGATCGAGCAGCGCATGACGGGTGCTGGACCTCGCCTTCCTGCCCGAAAGCGATGGCGGCTGCGGGCGCAGCTGCTGGCGCTGCCGCGCGTTCAGAGGAGGCAGCGGCGCAGTCCCCAGGGCTGCTGCTGATGTCCGAGGGCTTCCCCCGTCTGGGGGCGGAAGGGGCAAAGGGCCGCTTCGCGACTGGGGCGCTTCCCAGCATGGGCCAGCAGCGGGTGCTGGCGAACGGCCTCTCCCACAGCGACGGCAGCGCCTGCGCGCTGGGCGGAGAGGCCGCGCGACGACGCGGTGCGGCGCAGTGAGATTGCGGCGCAGCTCGGCGCAGCCATTCTGGCGGCGCACCTAGCGCAGCTCGTTGTTAAAGGCGACGTTGTCGGCCTGGGTGCCTTTGCTAGAGTTTGGAGGGCGCGTGCCCGCGCGCTGTGGAAGCGGCAGACGCGTTCGCGACCTGTCGCCGCCGCCCCGACCTGACGCGGCGGCCGCCAAGCGAACGTTCGTCTGCAAGGAGAACGGCCGCGCCCCGGGGTGCCGCCTCGTCGATCGCAGGGGTCGCCGAGGGCGCTTCGCTGCCCCTATTCGCGGTGGCGCTGAACTTCGCTTACTATCTCCGCAAAAGGGAAGATCAGGGGCGCACCGCCCGACCTTGTCGCAGGCCCGGCAGCAGGCCACAGGCTTCCTCAAGCAGCGCGCTGCGGCTTTCGTCGGCGGCCCGCTCGCCAAGGTCGAGGTGCCCACCGCCAACGCGGCTCCGAGGTCGGCCGCCGTCGAGCGTCGCCGCGACCGCGGGGTCTATTCGTGTCCTGCCCGCCCCCACCCCGCGAAACTCTTGATACGATTAAAACACTTGTCGCTCTTATGATGTTTTCACCGCGCGCCCCCATTATTCGGAGGGGCCTCCTGCCAGGGCGCTGCCCTGCGCGCTGGCTGATCCGGCGCCTGGCCCCGCTGCGCGCGGAGCGCGCCGCCCCGCACGCCGCGGGGCCCGACGTCGCCGCGCGGCCGAAGGCTTGCGCCGAAGACAATCCCACGTCGTGCTTGGATGTTGCTGGAGACCGGACATTGTGCAACAATTGGGAGAAGGATTACTTTGCGCACGCTCACATCTGACCGGGCCCCGGCCCGCCCGCGCCGCTCCTAAGGGGCCCGCCTGCCGGCGGACACGGGCGTCTCCTCTTTTCGTCCCCGGGGCCGCCGGCCGTCAAAGAGGCACGTCCGTCATCTCTTGCGCTTCTCTTACTCACCGGCTAACGCAGGTCATTGCAACGAACGAACGCGCATTCTAAAAACAGTAAATGGAGGAAAGGCGGTGATATACTAAAGCGAAAAACGGATTTATTCAATTGCGCCGCCCAACCAAAACAAGACAACATATCATTTAGTAAACGCCAAAGCCGTCTTATTACATTAAGAAAGAAAAAAACGGATGTTCTAAATCCTGGGCCTTTTTTTGTAAATCCCACATCCTATCAATACCATGACCTGAGTGGCTCGATCATTCACCGCCATCGTACCCTTTATTAGGGCTAATCGAGGACACGCCCCCGTGTACCAAAACGTAAGTGTGTCCTCCTCTCTGCCCGACGTGTGACCATTTGGGTTCAAGCGCTCGGCCGATTTAGGGGCATCCACCCACCACCCTTGGGTATCAAATTCATGGGGGTGGCAAGGGCCATGCGCCAAGGGCCCATGTACAAAAGCACAGACACACGAACAGGCAGACATGCGAACAACCATGCATGCGTGTATGCGTTGATGCGTGCAGGTGCACGTTCACACGTACACCAATGGACACGGGGAGCCGCAACACGGGGCCGAGCACTGCCACTGACCCCCCCTCTGCCTCCGAAGCCGTTCGGGCTGAAACCCTTCTTGCTCCAGCCGATGCGCCCCGCGTGGGCCGCCGAGAGGCCTAGGCTTGGCTTCGTTTCGCGCCAACGCGCGTTCTGCTGGCGGCCTCAGGCCTCTCGAGCTGATGGCTTCGAGCAGCGACGTGAGCAGCCTTGTGGAGCACTTGGCGGAGACCGAGCAGCTCCTGAGCGGCGGCAGCAGCGTCAGCGGCTCTAATTCAGGGGTGGCCGGCGAGGACTGGGGAAGAACAGTCGGCACAAACAGAACGTTTCGGAGCCCCGTGCGGGAGTTTCAAATCGGTGCCGAGGGCCCCCTGTCGCTGCCTCCATCGCCCGCCAGGGGACGGGGGGCCCCAGCGCCGATTCAAAACATGCACGCGGAATTTCATAATAGTAGTGCTCCTGCCGCCCGACGCTCCTTCCGCTCGAGGAGAGGGACTCCATTGTCGAGGCGACGGCGGAGATGGACGAGCTTGAGCGCTCGACCGTCGACCGCTCGAGCAGTCTCTGCGAGACGAGGTCGGAGGTCGGCAGCGACACGAGCAGGCTCCAGGCGTCGGTGAACGGCTCGGTCGACGGGCTGCTGGCGGACCAGGCGGACGCGCTGCCGCAGATCGACGACGGGTTCCCGTTCGGGCCAGGCGCGCGGGAGGAGAAGAGGGTGCCCATGCCTGCGCTGCCCTCGCATGCTGCGTCCTGGGCCTCCCGGCAGGCCCTCGTCGCAGCCGCTGGACTAGCCTCGAGGTGCCGGCCACAGCGCACCCAGGGAGAAGTCTGGGGAGTAGCGGCAAGTATCGGAGATCCGATGCATGAATTTCGGAGTTCCGCGCAGCCTTCTTGGATCGTCGATGGGCCCTATTGGCGGCGCCTCGGGCGCCGCCCCTGGCGTGTTCCGCGCGCCAGGGAGGAGGTCCAAGCGCCGACCCAAGAGATCCGCCCGGATCTCTGACAGTGTATGTGTTTGCCGAAGTTTGTTCCTCTAAGGCGCTAACCCCAAGGCGCTCTCGCTGTGGCAGCGGTTGCATGATGCGAAGAAAGCGTTCATGGCCTCCGACTCGGAGATCCTCGAGATGCAGTCGTCCGTGGAAGCGATTTGCGAGGCCAAAAACTCCGAGATCTCGACTATGCAGCAGGAGCTCGAAGAGGCGCGCCAAGAGAAGAGTTTCAAGATGGAGGAGTTGCAGCAGGAGCTCGACAAGGCACGCGAGATGAAGGACAACATGCTGTCAAAGATGCAGCAAAAGCTCAAGGACGCGCGTATCGTTTCTGCCAGGAATATGATCATCCAGAAGAGCCAGCTTGGCAGGGAGAGGCACATCCTGAAGAAGCAGCTCGAGGCAGCGGAACAAAAGCGGGCCAAAGCCCAGGCCGAGAAGGAGATACTCAAGGCCAACGTCCTACACATGCAGAAGACCGTCTCAGCCCTGAAGGGCAAGGACTCGTCGTGCTCGTCGAACGTCAGCGAGGACGACGAGGAGCCCCCGCTGGTCCAGCCGCACCCCGAGGACGACACGCACGACGAGGCGCGCGACGACGTGGCGCCGCTGCCTCCGCCGCGGCGCGGGCAGATGGAGGTGGGAGAATTGAGGATCAGCATCGTGATCATGATCATCATGTTCATCCTCATCATCCTCATCACCACCATCATCATCATCCTCATCATCATCATCATCATCATCATCATCATGGCCAACATCATCATCAGCATCATCATCAGCATCATCATCTACCTCGTCATCATCATCAGCAGCCGCATCAACATTACCATATTCATACTCGTCATCCCCATCGCCATCGCCATCATCGTCGTTAGCAGCTTCATCATCAGCATCAGCATCACCGCCACCATTTCCAACATCAGCATCATCAGCAGAAGTGTCCTCATCATAATCAGTTTAAGAAAGTTTCTCATTACCTGCATGACCGTCTCATCACCATCACCATCAGCAACACCGTCATCATCTTCATGGACGTCATCTGCATCCATGCTGGCTCAAGTTCGTAGCGTGGCACGAGTGCCTGAAGCGGGCCGGGGTAATGTGGCAAGGGGCGTCGTGTGATGCAAGCGGCCCCACCAGCCTCCTCCCCGATGAAGCATACGGGCATCATCCTTGACGGCAGTTGCGAACCCACCCTTTGCTTGCAGCGCAATGCGCCTGGGCACAATCGGTCATCTCGCTGGCTAGGGGTGTACTACGGCGGCAAGAAAAAGGCGCACAAGGGAAAGTTGACAGTAACAAATGGGGGTCTGATGGGCTTTTTCCCACCACCACCACCATAAGTCGGAGGGGTGAAGAAGGTGGAGGGTGAGGAGGAGGAAGAAGAGTAGTAGGAGGAGGAGGAGGAGGAGGAGGTGGACCCTCTGCCCTGCCTACTTATGGTGGTGGCGGTGGGGAACAAGCCCAGCAGGATACCAGAACGTCAACAAGAGCACGTGGCTCGAGGGCTGCGTTGCATTGTCAGAGGGGGGGGGTCGGCCAGTTGACCTGCGCCACCAGCGTTCGGGTGATCTGGATTGGTGGGAGAACCGCTGAGGGAGACCCCTGGAGGAGCGCATTGCCTGCGGGAGAAAGTTTGTTCAGGACCTTCTCGCGCCAAAGAAGTGGGCATGTGAGCGTGGTTGTCCTTGCTCTCCTGGTGTTCCACCCACGTGTCGACGGCAAGCGACAGGCACCGAGTGACTTGTCACCCGAGGTGCTCAGGAAACTTGTTAGTCTCTTGCCAGCTACGACACAAGTCGCGGCCAAGTGACTCTCCCAGTTGTTGGATGAGTCAGCGCCCGAGCCGCTGCTGCCAGGACAAGGACTGCAGCAGTCGCCGACTACAGTTCAGCATTCCCCAAAAAACATCGGGAACGTGCAACGGCTGCGTGGGCCAGATCCAAGAAGGAAAATGGAGAAGGCAGAGCACGATCTTCGAGGGGGCGGCACGCGCCGAAGCAGAGGATATCGCGGCAGCCAAGCAGCACCTCCCTGCGGAAGCATTGTGTGAAAAGCACTAGGCAGCGAAAGTTGACATACAGCAAGCGTTGGATGGTCAGTTTGAGCTCAACGTCAATTCCGAAACGCAGGTGGAGGGCCTCGAGATTCAGGATGGGGACCGCTAGCTGCTCACGCCCCCTCAGGGCACGCTGCAGCAGGCTTGGAGGATGCGATCGAAGCGGCCCACGGCAGTCTCCACGCGAAGATCGATGAGTACAAGGCATAGTTCAAGGACGCCGTCGAAAGGGCCAAGCAGAAGCGCAGGACGCCAGAAGAAGCGACCCCCGAGGAGGCTCCGGCTGGCGAGAGGAGGTGGAGTCCCAGCGTCGAGGAGGAGCGCTGCCAGCTCAGACACGAACGCTGGCCAGGCCCAGCCCCTGCCCGAGATGGCTTCGGGGGCGTGCAGAGGGGGGCGGCCGGACACCCGACGGGCGCGCCATGTCGGAAGCTTTGAGACGGGGGTAAATTCAAACGGAGGTCAGCCAGAGCGCCCGATCTTGCAGGATCTTGCAGGGCCAGGGTCGCATTGACCCGGGCTTGGGAGCAGGATTTTGCAGGATCTTGCAGGATCCTTCGCGTTGAGCCGGGCTTGGGTGCAGGATCTAGCAGGATCCTGCAAGGCCTGACTGGCCTGACCCGGGCCAGAGGACCCCGAGCAATGAACGCGGTGCGGACGCCCTGACGAGAGCTTTTTCTGAGCCAGGCAAGGGGCAGAGAGATGCGCCGCGTTCTCGACGTCGGGGGTCAAGACGTGAAATCTTCGAGCACGAGGGCAAAAGTTTCGGAATGGGGCCACGCCGCCGGTGGCCCTCTGAAGGAGAGCGCCTACGATAGCATGATGCCAGCCCTCCTGCGCTGGGTACTCGTTGGAATAGAACACTGCGGTCGCGACCGTTCCTTTTCCGCACCCCCTCTGGTCATGTCTGTTGGGCTGCGAAGTGCAAACTTTCGAGGGCTGCTGAGGGGTGCAGCGGAGTGACGTCTTGCGCGATCACCAGGAGACCTCGCCATCCGTGGGGGGCTGCGACCGTCGCCACTTTCGACGGTTGCTGGGGCAGAGTGACGTATTGCGCGGACCACTAGGAGATCTCGCCATGCTTGGGGGGCTGCGACCCGCGAAACTGCGACCGCTTCCGAGGGCTGCTGGGGGGGGGGGGGGCAGCGGCGGAGTTAGGCACCGCCCAGATTCATATTTGACCTCGCCATCCCTGGGGGGCGGCGATCTGTGAAATTGTCGCCACTCTCGAGGCCTGTCGGAGAGTAAGATTTGACCCCTGCCATCCCTGGGGGCTGCGATCTTCGAAACTGCCGCCACTTCCGATGGCTGCTGGGGGCTTCAGCGAAGTCAGGCACCACCCAGATTCAGACTCGACCGCGCCATCCCAGAGGGGGCTGCGACCTTTGAAACTGCCACCACTTTCGAGGGCTGCTGGGGTGCCAGCGGAGTGAGGCACCAACCAGATTTAGATTTGACCGCGCCATCCCTGGGGGGCTGCGATCAGCGACATTGTCGCCACTTTCGAGGGCTGCTGGGGGGTCAGCGGAGTGAGGCACCACCCAGATTCAGATTAGTCCAAGACATCCCTGGGGGGGCGCGATCTGCGAAACGGTCGCCATTTCCAGGCTTGCTGGGGGGTCAGCGGAGGGAGGCGCCACCCAGGTTCAGATTGGACCTCGCCATCCCCTTCGGAGGCTTCGGTCTTCGAAACTGCCACCACTTTCGCGGGCTGCTGGGGGTTGTCAGCGGAGTGAGGCACCGCCCGGAGTCAGATGGGACCTCGCCAACCCTTGGGGGCTGCGATGTGCGAGATTGTCATCGCTTCCAAGAGCTGCTGAGGGGCCCAGCGGGGCGCTCTCGCGGGCCCCCCGCAGACCTGGCGGCTAGCTCCCGCGCTGCAAAGTGCAGGAGGGAAGCAGGGGGGCTGGCTGGCGGGCTAGGCCTCGCTCGCTTCTTGGACTGGCCACTCGCAGACAGGATCATTTTGTCGTGCGCCGCTGTAGCGCGGCGCAGCCCGCGCTGCATCTTTAGCGTGCGACCGACAAGCAAGACTCTTCGGTCGTCTCCCCCCGTCACGTTCGTCGTCGTCTTCTGCCCTCTGCCGCCTTCCCTCTGCTGCTGCCGCGCCGGCGGGTCGGCCCCCCGCGCGCCCTTCCCCTGCCTTTCGTTCCCGCCCCCGTGTCCTCCTCGAGCCTGGGCCCTCGCTCCTCGCCCCTCCTGTCGTTGTCTTGTGCGTCGCGCCACGTGGGCGCATCCCATTGAGCTTGCGCGGCATATGACAGCGCCTGCGCTGCCATTATCTTGGCAAGCGTGGGCCAACTTCTCTAGACATTCGATGCGCGTGGGCTGGGTGCGTCACGCGATGCCATTTTCAGAGACGCGCCTCTCGCTTGAAGACTGTCGCATTGCGCGTGCTGGATCGAGCGGGCGATCGCGTTGTCGCTGCGCCTTTCTCCCCAGCGAATAGCACCGCGAAGCTGGGCGGCATCGCGGCAAGAGATGGAAAATTGTACAACTCCCATTCTTTCAGGCACCCGACGAACCGGCCGCGCCCGCCGATGGGCCCCTCTGTCGCAGAGGGAGGGCCCACGAATGCCCGGGGCAATAGCTCCAAGGATTTCGTGGCGCTGCAAGTCAAGATAGGAGGCCGGGCGATAGCCGTCGCAGGGGCGCTCTTGACGTCGGGCCCAGGGTTGAGAGGGCGCCGACGTTGAAGAGCTGACCCGGCCAGGTTGGCCACCGGCGGCTCCTATGCAAAACCTCAGGAGCTAGTCGCAGTCGGATGGCCTTCCCCGGCAATCAGACGGCGCGGCCAGAGCGTGCGCTGCGGGCAAGAAGAGAGGCCCATCGACTACATGGTGCCATAATCTTCCGTGGCGCGAGTCGCCTTGGATTTCAGGATCGACGAGGCGGCTTGCCCCGAGGAGGGGGGGTCGCGGAGCGGGCTCGGGGTCAAACCGAAGTAATGCTTGGAAAAGGCGCCGCCTTGGTCACAGCCGCTCGCCGGGGGGGCGACCTGCCCGCCGAGGCCCGGGAAGAGCCGTGGCCCCGCGAGCAGGGGATCGAGGATGCGAGTGCTCGAGCAGAAGTTCCGACGGCCCCAGAAGCTGACGAGCCAGTAGACGCGGGGGCAGACCAAGCTGCGCAGGTCTCGGATGCCCACCGCCGTCGGGGAAGCGGTCCGCCTTCGCGCCGCGCCCCTCCTTTTATTTTCGGAATGAGGATTGGGGCGTTGAGGAGGGGCCCAACGTTGACGACGGCGAGTTCGGCGAGGGGGGGGGCGCTGAGGAGCAGTGTATTTCAGACGTTGGGGCGGGTCAGCGCAGCCCATTTCCAACGCGGGCGGTTTGGAGCGGCCAATTTCCAACGCGAGCGGTTCGCAGCCGCCTCAACGCGAATGGGCGGGGCCGCCCATCGCCAGCGCAGGCGGGGCTGCGCCGCCGACGTCTACCGCGCGCGAGTCGGGGGCGCTCATTTTCAACGCGGTCGGGTCGCCCACGCCCCGCTGCCGCGTGTAGCTGGCCCCGGGGGGCCACCGATCGGGCAGCGCCCGGTAGTGCCGGCGGCCGGGCAGGCGGCGGTTCAGCCCGATTCCAGGAAGCTTCAGATTGCCCACAGCCGGATGGCAACCAGGTAGCAGCATCATTTCTCCAGTCGACGGCCATGCCCCTCGCCATGCCCCCAGACCAGCACGCGCATGTTGGGGGGGGGTCAGGTGTCCAGGGCCGAGGGCCATCATCCGGTCATGCGCGAAGGAGTCGCGCGCTTTGAGACATGACGAGAAGTGCCATCATTGTTTCCGAGGCCAGAGATCACGCAGCGGGACCGGGCTGGAGGCCGCGGGCTGCATCATCGGATCAAGGGAATGATTGCACTCGCGCGGGGAAAGCAGCCGAGGGGGAAAACGGCTTCGGACCCTTGTCAGAGGATGGCCGCGAAGCCCGACATCTGGCGCAGCAGTCGTTTTCCCGGGGCCCGAGGGCCCGAGCCACGTGGCCCAAGGTCCAGCGCTGGGCCGAGCAGAGCCCAACACCCGCGTCAGTGTCGTTCGGCTACGGCGCGCGATCTCCACCCCTTTTTAAACTAAAAGCTCCAGGGATAGACGGGCCGTCGAAGGAGGATTTTCGAAGGTTGCCCCCGTTGGGTCGTCAGCAGCTGGCCGAATTTTACGCGTCCGTGGAGCAGGAAGTTCATCGTCGCTGGCAGGCCCTCGCTGTCCTTGTCGCGCTTCAGGCTGAAGACGTGGGCTCTGGCCGCGCGAGAGGGTTGCTTGCCTGCGTCGTCCGCTTCTGGTGTCGCCTTGGGGCCAGCCGTCGAGCAGGCTGGGCCCAGGAATAGGCGGGACTTTGGGGGCGCTGCGTTGACAGGCACCTCGGCAATCCAGGTCGCACTCCTGAGACTGTTCGTGGATGCGCAGGCAGCGCATTCCAGTCGTCCTGGTCACTAGAGTGCCAGACTGCTCTGGAACGTGAGCAGTCATTGCGACAGTCTGCGTCTGGATATGGTCTTGGGGCGCGCTTTGGAGCTAGCTGTCCTTCCCCGCTTTCGTGTCTGGGAGCTCCAGGTCCACGCGGCTTCTCACTTGCTCTCCAACCAGGTATGTCATTGAGCCCAAGCAGTAGTGGATCAGTGGATCTAAGAAAGACAGCGTAGCATCGTGCATGTAGGACGATCGCCACTGGGCCACCTTGACGTCCATCCACGCGTCGGCGGATGACATCGTTCAGTACATGTGCGGCTGCAGTGTGCGTGCGTGCATGTGTGTGTCTCATGGGGGCGAGGCGTCACTATCCAGGCCAATCGCGTGGCTGCGGACACAGGACTAGACAGAGGGCAGGTCTGGTCTGGAAAGTCCATGCAAGCCAGTAGGAGAGAAGGAGTTGACGGGCGCCTCGCTAGACGCCGCGAGCTTGCCCTAGGCAGTCGGCGCAAACAAATTGGGCCCACGGGAGGGCCATGACCCCTGCCTCCCCCAGCGCCGTCCTTGCACGGAGTCTTGCGCAGGGTAGTTGACCAGGGTTGCCTCGACCCGGTGGGTTCCAAAGGGGGGTTGGGGGGGGAGGTTTTCCAGAGAGCCCCCCAGGGGCCGCGGAACTTCGTCAAAACAGGAGATGCGAAGCCCCTGGGGGACCCTTCCTGCCCCCCCCCCTCAAAAAAAAACAATCCTTTGGAAGCCTCCGTTCGAAAGGGGTTGGGGCCTGACAGTTCAGCTTGCTCTAGAATCTGGTAGAGTGGGCCCAGCCTTTCATGTCGCCGCTGGCGCGACCGTGGCGCGGCTACAGATCTTCACCCACGCCAGCTTCTGTGCCGAGAAGCCCGGGAGAGTTCGGCGTTAATATCGCTTCGCAGATCGAGAGTAAGCGAACCAGCAACCGTTGGCGCGGGGCGCGATGCCAGTCGCCGTTGTCCTCGCCGCTTCGGAGTCGGTTGGAAGCTTTGGGGGCCGCGGGCCTGGGAGGGCGACATTGGCGAACGGTTGGCGATCGCAGGGGCCGCGCTGGGGCGTGGTAGGACTGATCTGGCAGATCTGTTCGAGTATCCCATTCGAGGCAAGGAGCGACAACTCTGGGCTGCCGAAGCCGAGATGTCGTAGAGCAGGCCAGGTTTGGTGCAAGTTCCGGATCTCCATGATTCCCGTCGCCAGCCTCAGTCTTTAACCAAAAGCGGCGCGCTCGAATGGAGAGGCATATTGCGCGCGGTGGTCACGCAATAATTGGGCGCGGGCAAGGGTGCCAGAGTGTGGAACGACTCGTGAAAGTGACTGAAAATGTTGTGAGGAGCCAGTGATTAAGTGCGACGCCCATCGAGCTTTGGGCTGTCTTGGGGACACAAGTTGTTCCACGGTGACCGAATCAGTCAGGCGCAGAAGACTAGCATATTGGGACAATCACCTGGCTCCTGGGCGCGGTGGTGGACGGATTTGTTTTCGGAAGAGGCGGTGCCGGCGGGGGCTTCGGCGGTGCGCCTGGATGGCGCCATGTTGTCAACTGGGGGGTGCCACGAGCTTCTTGCAATTCGTGCAAGCCGCCCTCCTGTTTTGCAAGCGGCTCTTGTCAGTGATCCCTTTTGTGTCGTCCGAAATGTGCAGCGATATCCAGAGGGGCATCCACCGTGAGGCACATTTGCGCGCGCGGCACGCCATCGGGGAGCGCTTTCGAGGAGCATCCTAGAAGAGGGGTGGTGTTGGCGAAGGTGGTCTCTGGAAGAGGTCCAGGCAAACGGCGCCGACCGTTTCGTTTCTTTTCTCCTGAATGAGGTCCCAGGCAGAATTGAAAACCAGCGGGCAGAGAATGCCTGCGTCCCTGTCTGAGATCGGGACGCCAGTTTTCGCGCGCAAGCCGTTGCGCTTCAAGTTCGCCAGCACCTCAGTCACGGTTGTTCGCCTCGATGGAGGTTGGCGAAAACAGCGCACCCAGGGAACCAGCGCTGAAGCACAAGCGTCGAGGGGTCCAAATTCACTCGCTGCTCACATCTCACGAGCTCGTGCGAGGCATTGGCCCCCGGATTCGTTGCCATAAGTGCGGTGGCTGTGCTCCGTACTCCGTACAGAATGCTCGACAAGTCTTTAGCGGCCCCGTGTCACGAGGGTCTTTTTAGTGGTTCGACTATGGTGACCACCCAGAACACTGTCAGTGGCATTGAATTGCGTACCTCCCACACCTTGGTTTATCACATGGAGTTCTGGAGCACATTTGTTCTTGCCTGCGGCTGCGTTGCGTCGGAGGCGGTCCGAACGTTGGCCAAGAAGCGCACGCACCAACTCAAATAGTACGGCAAGCAACAGTTCGTGACGGTGCAGCAAGCGCTGTCACCAGGTTCGTCGAAGCTTGCCACGTCCCAAATGACTCAGAAGCTGTTCGACTTTGCCTTCGGCTGGAGGGGGCAACATCTTCACCACCATCACGTCACCATCATCACCATCGAGGTGGGGGACCTGCGGATGGTGCTGTCCAGCCAGCTGCTCCTCGGCGACCGCCCCGAGCTAGGAGGCTCCACTTCGCCCTCCTCGCAGCTCTCCTCACAGCTCGTCGGCAGGCAGGCGGTCACCAAGTGGCGCAAGAAGGCGGCGTCCTCTGGCACGAAGCTGGCGGTCATCGAGGATCGGCCACGTGCACAGCGGGGTAGGTCGAGGGGGGAGGGCTTCTCGGGAGCACCCCTGCTCCTTCGCCGGCGCGGGCCCTGCGTGTAGCTGCAGGGATGGCGCCTTCGAAGAAGCAGCCTCCTCAGACGCCCTCCCCCCGCGCCCCTACGCCACTCTGCGCGCCGCCACGAGGAGCCCGACGACCTGGACAGCTGCGACGGCAGCAGCTACTCCGGGGGACTCAACGTGAGCAGTGCCGCGGGGGGCGCCGGCGTGGCGGACCTCCGGGACTTCGAGGAGGTCCCGGTCGACGTCCTCGAGCCAGAGGAGCAGCAAGAGCGTCGTGCACAGAGTCTTTCGGAGCCCCGGGCGGACATGTCCTGGATCGGCGGTGGGCATCCATCCCTGCAGCGCGCGTCAGGCGCCGAAGGGGCGGCCCTCGAAGCGGCGCCGAAGGGGGTTCCGCCCCGATCCACTGTGTCCGCGCGGATCTCGGAAAGTTTCTGTTCGGGCCGTTCGTGCGTTCCTCTACGATCTGATCGTCGATGAGAACGAACTTCTTCAGGAGGTCGTGGAGGTCGAGAAGAAGAAGGCCCAGGAGCTGGAGGCCACCGTGGCGGCCAAGGAGGTGAAGATCGAGACGCTAAAAGAGACCCTGAACGAGGTCCAGGAAGAGCTCGAGGCTGCGAAGGAGACTGTCCGCGCTGTGTGCGAGGTGCCTGAGCGTCGAGAGTGGACGCCGCAGCAGAGCAAGATCGAGGAGCTCACGGAACAGCTCAATGCCCTGAGGGAGGCAAACAGGATTGCGGAGGCCAGGGCCGTGGACTTGATGCGCGCGCTGAGGTCGGAGGAGCTCAAGCACAAGAGGGAGAAGGATGAGCTCGTGCAGAAGCTGCAGGGGAGCGCGCGCCACAACGCCGACGACGTGAACAGTGAGATCAGCAAGCTGCGAGAGAGCCTGAGAAGCATGCAGCAGGACTCATCGAGGATGAAAGAGCCCCTGACCCTGATGACACGACGAAGACGCGGCCTCACCGAGGCCCCCATCCTTACATTCGGGATGGTACATCTGGGCGGCTCGGCTCGATACGTCCGTAGAAAAAAAAGACGCCCTAGCCCTGATGCTCTCGGTCTTCCTGGCTTCGGTCCCCTCCCAGAGGATCACTTTTTGGGGGGGGGGGGGGGGGGGGGCAAATCGAGGAGAAAAACGTGCTGGTGAACGACTTCGAGTGGAAAGAGCTCCAGTGGACGACCAAGATCGAGAACGCGCAGCTGGAGGTGGAGGACCTGAAGCGGCGGCTCGCCAGCGAGGCCTCCATGCACCAGCGCCGCATCGAGGCGCTGGAGGCGAGCGCCAAGGAGGCGATGGAGGCCAGAACACCCCTCCTCCTCCTCCTCCCCCTCCTCCTCCTCCTCCTCCTCCTCTTCCTCTTCCTCCTCTTCGTCCTCCTCCTCCTCCTCCTCCTCCTCCTCCGGCCTCCTCCTCCTTCTCCTCCTTCTTCATCTCCAGCCGCCACGGAGGCCAGCGTATCGCTGTCGAGCTTTGCGCAGGCAGAGCGCGAGCCCGCCATCTCGATGAAGAAAAGACGCCATAAGCATAAACTTTTGGCGCTCTGCGCGGGTTTCTCGGATCCGCGCTGGGCCCTCCTGGCAGCGCCTCCAGCGCCGCCCCCAGGGAGGGGGGTCCAGCGCAGATGCAAGAACTCCGCGCGGAGCGCCAAAAGTCAATGTTCATGGCGTTTGTTCTGCTTCTAGCCATCGCCCTTGGTTGGCTCCGCTGCCCAGTGCGCAGCGCCGGGCCCCCCCCGGTCGATAAGTTCGCCTTCTGCCAGGAGATCGGCTTCGCGGGAGGGTGATCCTTCGCCAGGGTGCCCTTTGGTGCGGGCTCACGGGGGTGCTTTTGGCCTTGGCTTCCACGCTTTGATGTTGTCCCCCTCCGCCCCTCTCAAGCCGCGCACCAAGGACCACTCTTGCCCAGGGCCACCTTTTGCGCGTAGCCGAGGAGACCTGCTGGAAGGTGGTCACCGAGATCTCGGGCATCGTCGCGCTCTGGTGCTCCGCCAATGAGCACGTCATCAGGCAGGCCTCACGGGAGGCGAACCGCCTCTGGGGCTCTTCGATGCTGGAGGGGCAGTCGGTATTCTCCCTGGCCAGCGGGCCTTCCAGCGCATCGTGGCTCAAGAGAGCGCTCCAGTCCCACCAGCGCATAGCGGACATGGGCCGGGAAGATCAAGGCCTCACTGGGTTCATCGTCCGGGACCTGGGCTCGGAGACTTTCGTCTCCAAGGGCGGCGACACTTTCGACGCTTCCGTCATCACGGCGCACTTCCCTGCCGAGCCTGGGTGTGCAGGGGCAACATGAAGTTATGTAGCAAATCATGGGAGCCTGGTGTACCTGCTAAATTGCGTCTTTCGCCTCGACTGGCGTCGATCAGCGTCTGGGCGACGATGAGGTAGCGCCAACTTAGCGCCGATGTTGCGTCGATGCGCGTCGATCTAGCGTCGATTAGCGTCGACTCGCAAGAGCCGACAAGGTGGTATGGGGGTGTGTCAGAGGGGAACGTGTCGAACCCCCCGATCGGCCATGCATCGCCGACCAGTGGCACGGCAGCCCACCCAGCCCAGGAGCAGGCGCGGCCCCCACCCCCCCTTCTGGGGGGGTTGCTGGAGGTGCCCCTTCCCTCCTCCTCCTCCTCCTCCTCCTCCTCCTCCTCCTTCTCCCTTCTCCTCCTCCTCCTCCTCCTCCTCCTCCTCCTCCTCTTCCTTCCTCCTCCTCCTCCTCCTCCTCCGCCTCGTCCTCCTCTTCCTCCCTCCTCCTCCTCCTCCTCCTCCTCCTTCTCCTCCTCCTCCTCGTCCTCCTCCTCCTCCTTCCGTTGCCATTTTGGCTCAAGCCATTTTGGCGTGACCGGGCACCTCCGCCACGATGATTTCTGGCGTGTCGTGCGCCAGCGGACACTGGCCACGACGACGCCTCGCATCCCATATCCCGCGGGCTGCGCCCGTCGCCCACTCCTCCTTGCCATGCCCGAGCGTGGCCGCGCTGCTGCTGGTGATGGTGACTCTGGCGAGGATGGCTGTGGCCATGCAGAGAAGAGTCGTAGCGGCGAGCGAGCTCGGGACCGTCGTGCACGGCGTGGTGCGCCTCAACAGACGCACCCCTGGAGACGCTTCAACAGCGGAGGTTGCCTGCCGGCGCTGGGCCTAACCTCCGCCGGTGTTGCTCTATCGGCTTTCCTTGCTGCAGACGCGATGGTGGAACGTTACTCTGACGATTTCCAAACCAAGATGCAAGCCTATACGGAGAGCACGCTCGCCAGCGCCACGGAGCCGGTGCGCGACGACCTCACCAGCCTCTTCGACGCCAAGATCGCCCCGCGCGCGGCCAACCCAGCGTCGCGGGGGGAGGAAGTCGAGCTGCTCAAGGCAAGTACCGACCGCCCCGCCAAAGACCAGGAACATATCAAACGCATTGTCCAGGAACTCGAAGCTTCCCTGGCCACGGCAGGATCCCGGTTCAGAACCTATCGACCCCACGAATCTGACCGAATGGAGCCGACCTGTCGATCCCGCCCTCTTTTTCCTGTCCTGCGATGCGCCTGCTGCTCCTTGCGAAGTCATATGGGGGCGCTGGTGAAGTGGCTCATGGCGGCCAACGTGGTTGCGGACCAGGTCAAGCTTATCGAGGACGGCGCCCAGAAGCGTTTCCACCTCCAACGCCCAGGCGGAGATGCGGGAGTTGCCCGCGCGAGCGCCCTCCAGACGGCCCTCAAGCTCACGGGCGGCAGGGAGTGGCCACGCTTCATTGTCAAGACGGTCACGGGCTCCTCGGTCTCGCTCTACGCCAATGGCGACAAGAACGGAAGGGGTATGCGACGCGAAACTCGCACAAAGAAGCTTATCGGATTGGCGTGTGAAGCAGCTGCACATCTTGAGTGCTGCAAGGCGCCCCAAGGGGCTTGTCTACGTTGCGGATTCGGCGGTGGCCGAGGTCGAGGCCATGGGTCCCGAGCAGCTATCCAAGGTGGCATGGGACGTGGCCACTGCGACCCGCCTCGGCATCGAATGGAAGACGGTCAACTCCAAGTTCCAAGATCTATTGCGAGAGATTGACACATCGGGCCGGTCGTGTGCCCAAACAGATGTGGGCCCCGTGGGGGCCCACAGAGTCGGCGAGGTCGATGGGCACAGTCACGTGGAATGCGCACGGCCTCCTCCTCCTCAGGAACAGCTCGTTGAGGAGGCGGAAGAAGCTCAGCGTGACTGCAGAGCTACTGCGACAGCGCTGCTTGGCGCTGGCTCGATGTGTCGCTCAGGAGGTCTATGTGTTCGAGGAGTCGCTCTAGAATGCGCTCAGTCAGTGCACTATACACATCGAGGCCCCACATACTTCCATGGAGCGAGCTGGGATTGGAGGGGCGGCGATCCTCACGCCATGGCATGATGAGACGCTTGCTCGCCGCTGCCAGTGCGGGCGCGATCCCAGAAGTCAACCATCGTTTCCTGGAGCGTGGCCGCGCGATGCTCGCCACCATCCGACATTCTACGACAGGCTGCGAGCGCAGGTCATGAACATCCACTGCTTCGAGATTTCCAACGGAGGCCGTGCGTCCACTCGCCGTGCCCGACGCGATGCTGCTGCGTGGGCTCATCGGGACACACTGCGTCGAATCTTTCTTACTGCCGGGGGTGTCAATATGTCGGATACCCCCCCCTCCGGAGTCCATGTGTGTCTCCTCTCCCTCGGCAGGCGGGGAGGTCTGGCGCTGGGCGACTGAACTTTTCGGGGCCATGCTGGCGCGACCACTTTCTCGGCCCCTCGCGCGCGGGAGATTTGCCCGCCCACCCCGACTCATGTCATGAAGCGCAGTGGTAGATTGCGTGCGGTTGATAGGTTCTTTACCTCGATGGGACCCTCATTTGCAGCGGGGGCTGATTGTGACATCTCGATTCTCCATTGCGCCGTCGCGCCCGACGCGCTGAACCCGAGTGGCCATGCTGCGTTGAAGCTGAGGCTGCAGACGCGGAAGAACAT
>CAUYUJ010004114.1:100067-105067 GCA_963575745.1 Prorocentrum cordatum | reverse complement strand
GTGTTGGCTCCCCCGCCAGGGGCGCACCCTCTTCCAGGGGCCATCGCCGCGGGGACGGCACCTCGTCGGAGGTGAGCAGCGTGAGCCCCAGCGACAGCGCGAGCAACGTCCTGGGCTTCACGCACAGCGCGTGGTGATGCGGCCCCGCCGGCGCAGCGCCGCCAAGCAGACTCGACGGCACGGGGCACACAGCGGGGGCCCATGCCACGGAGCACCCTGCTCGCCTCCGGTGTGCCCTGGGGGATCCCAGACATCGGGCGTCTCGAACAAAGATCGAGACGGAGGTTTTTCGCTGTTTTCGGCCTCCTGGGGCCCTCGCCGGGCCTCGGGACCGTCAAAAAACGATTCGGGGCGAAGAACCGGTCCCTGGGAAGTGGTTGGGAGGTCGGGGGCCCGTGTCTCGAAAAAAATCGAGACGTCGGATGTCTGGGATTCTTGGGTTTCGATGGTTTGGCGATGGAAACCGTGACGCTCCCACACCAAAGATCGATGGACGTCCTGGGGTCTCCGGGTTGGGTTTCTTGTGGAAGGGCCCCTACTGTACACGTCCGCAGCTCCGCGCGCAGTTTCTCGCATCGGCGCCTGGGCCCAGCGCCTCCTTTGGGATCTAGATGTTCTAGCCTCGGTTCCTTGCAGCGCCTCGTACCATCGCTTACGCAGGGGACAGAAATCTGGATTTAAGTCGGGCCTGTCCCTCTACAGGGGGATTTCCGACGAAAAACAAGAAATACCCCTGACATAGTCAAACAAATGCTCCCAAAAATAGTCTGGGGGCTATTCTTCGAGATTTCTTTCACCTTTTTGGGCATGTTTCGGGTCGTGCTTCTTTTTCCTCGGACATCCCCCCTGTAATGGGGGACAGGCCCGACCTACATCTAGATGTTGTAGCCTCGACTCCCCTGCGGCGTCCCGCACCAGCCGGCGGGGCGAGGACCTCCGCAGGCCTCTTGCACCCGCCCGCCGCCGAGGCCCGGACGTGCTGCGCTCCCGCCGCTGCTGCGCGGCGGCCGGGAGGAAGCGCACCGCGCCACGAGGAGGAGGAGGAGGAGGAGGAGGAGGAGGAGGAGGAGGAGGAGGAGGAGGAGGAGGAGGAGGAGGGGGAGGAGGGGAGGGAGGAGGAGGAGGAGGGGGGGGCGAGGAGGAGGAGGAGGAGGAGGAGGAGGAGGAGGAGGAGGAGCGCTTACTCAGGGATCCAGATTCTGGAATGGGCTCCCTGTGGCATCGTCCTCGGGCGCGGCACTTGGCGCGTTCCGCGCGCTCCCGGGAAGGCGGGCGCCCAGCGCAGATCCCCCCCGAAAAAACCGCGCGGACCGTCGGCAGCGCATGTGTTCCTACCAGCCTGGGTCATATCTCTATCCCCATGATTGGCATCACCTTGTCTCGACGCAGATCCACAGGACCTCCTCGGTCTCCTAGGGCGCACCCCTGAGATTCCCGAGGCCTTCGGCTTGTCAGGCCTAGCAACAGGGATGAGATCGGGGCTGGCCCCCTCCGGCGCCGCGCTTGGCGCGCTCCGCGCGCCAGGGAGGCAGGCCTGGCGCAGATCCAAGAACCCCACGCGGACCGTCGACAGACCGCGCGCTCCGCAGAGGGGGAGGAGGAGGAGGAGGAGCAGGAGGAGGAGGGGGAGGAGGGAGGAGGAGGAGGAGGAGAGGAGGAGGAGGAGGAGGAGGAGGAGAGGGAGGAGGAGGCGAGGAGGAGGAGGAGGAGGAGGAGGAGGAGGAGGAGGAGGAGGAGGAGGAGGAGGAGGAGGAGGAGGAGGAGGAGAGGAGAGGAGGAGGAGGAGGAGGAGGAGGAGAGGAGGAGGAGGAGGAGGAGGAGGAGGAGGAGGAGGAGGAGGAGGAGGAGGAGGAGGGGGAGAAGATGAAGAGGAGGAGGAGGGGGGAGAAGGAGGGGGAGGAGGAGGAGGAGGAGAAGGGGAGGGGGAGGGGGGAGGAGGAGGAGGAGGAGGAGGTGGAGGAGGAGGAGGAGGAGGAGGAAGAGGAGGAGGAGGAGGATGAGGAGGAGGAGGAGGAGGAGGAGGAGGAGGAGGAGGAGGAGGAGGAGGAGGAGGAGGAGGAGGAGGAGGAGGGGGAGGCGGAGGGAGCGGGCCCGGCGCATGGCCACCCACCGAACCACCCCCATAGGCCAACCCGAAGGCCCCATTCTGTCTTCCATTCCTGGGGGGGGGGCGTCCCAGGACATGGAATTAAGTCGGGCCTGTCCCCGTACAGGTGGATTTTCGACGAAAAATAAATGCCCCCAAAAGGTCAAACAATATTCAAAAAATAGTCCCCAGACTATTTTTGGACTATTTGTTGATTATTTTTGGGGTATTTTTCTTGGTTTGTCGAAAATCTCCCTGCAGGGGGACAGGCCCGACTTCAACATGGAATCAGGGAAGGAAAGACCACCCGCACCGGACAATGGGCGTTTACGAAACGGCCTTGGGCGTTTACCAAGCAGCCCTGCCCTGTTCGACGATGCCTCGCGTGTCGGAGTGGTTATTCTCGGGGTGGATGTTCTGCCCTCGGTCGAAACACACCGCACATGGAATCCGCACCCCCCTTCACTCGCATTTTCGGTCTTCGGGTTGGGTTGGGGTGGCTCTGGCAGGTAGCCGGCGCATATTCAAGAGCTCCGCGCGGCCCGTCGACGGTTGCTTGTTCGTGTCGTGCTCTTCTGCCGCTGGCCAGCCCGGCCTGTAGCCCGCAGCCTCTTGCCTCCTCCCCAGACCCCCTCGCGCCGTGGCGAAACATCAGCGCGGGAGGTCGCCAAGGCTCGTGGAACACGATCACTGAAGAGGAGGCATGTTGCCAAGTGGTCTCAAGATGTCACGACATGCTTAGACCATGCCTTAATTATAGGTGCAGAAATGGGTTCATCATATGCTCAGTGATGCTGAAAACATCGCTACAACTTGTGGAACGCACTTTTCAAGCATCACCAACTCAACGATTGAGCTTTTAGAGTGTCCATTGTCATGGTATCCAGAAGTCAAGGCCGTCAAGGCCGTCAAGGCCGTCCAGGTTATCGAGGTCGTCCCCATGGTTCCTGCAGTTGTCGGCCTCTGGGGGCCCCGGACGCGCCCCGGGGCCGCCACGAATTGCCCCCGGATGACGAGCCGGATTGGGGAAGGGGTCGGGACTTCTGGGGGTCGACGTTCTGAAGCATCATGCAAGCAGTGGCGAAGCGTTTTGGCTCGCCTATAGCCCTACCAAACAATGTTCTGAGAACCGCTTGTGGACTTCACGAGATGTTCTTAGAACATGTCTGACCGGGGCTGTCTTGGTTCAACACACCGGTCTTATGTTCTACGAACTTTTTTCGGTTCTTAGAGCATTCTTGGGTTCTAAGAAAATTTCGTGGTATGACTGTATGAATGCCAGGACGGTCGGTCCCTGCTCAAATCATGGCGTTGGGGTCTGGGTCAGCTCCTCTCTGGTCCCTTACGTAGATGGGGTCGGCGATGCCGTGGCATCGTCGAAGCCCGCCGCGAGGCCGAGGGGCCTGCCTCGAGCAAACCGCTGCTGCTCCGCCGCAGATCCTCTGCGTTGGGGCACCGCGTCGTGCGTTCTGATGCTGCAGGGCCGCCCGCCCGATCTCTGAACCACGTCTGCCTGGGCATTTGGCCAGCGTGTGGTTGCGCGCTGCGCCCTCGGGATGCGGCGCACCCGGGGAAGACGCAGCGCGCCAGGCAGGCGCAGTCGGTTTCCCCACCCGCCCTGCCTCCTGCTCCTCGGCCCGGCTCCAGAGCTGTGCGGCAGCCAGGGCAGGACAGGAGCAGGAACTGTCTGTGCGCACGTCGCGGCTGCCTCGCAGAGCTGTGTCTCCATACCCTTGACGCTTCGCGTATCCTCACCAGCGAAGCATTCACCGCTTGGCTCGCACAGACAGAGCGTAGCAGCCTGCAGCATATGAGCGTAGCAGCATACAATGTCCGGGCAACAGATGTTGGTGCAGCTGGCGTCTTCAGACCTCTGCGGCGTCGGCGGCGGAGGCCTCCTCGTCGGCGTCGTCCTCGTCGTGGTCGGCGTCGTCCTTGTCGCCGTCGTCGCAGTCGGCTGCTACCCGCAGGCTTCCCAGCGGTGGCGCCCCATGGTACATGCGCTCGGGTCTGGTCATGCGGACAAGTTCTGGCTTGGCGTTCACGCAGCTTCTCTTGGTGTCCGTGCAGCCTTATGCAGCTCAGAGTCCTTCTCGGGGTCCATGTGGCTCTGGAGCGGGCGTGGGGAAGAAGACCGCCTTGGGGCTCGACGGCTGCATCTTGTAACTGGCGTCAGAGCCCCAGGGGAACCCTGTCAGGCCCAAGGGCAGCACACTCTCCCAAACACTCGCCCCCCAACGTATGCTCAGCTGCCTCGATACGCGCGTGTTGAAGCGCTTCACGTACCGTGCTGAAGACGTCCGGGTCAATACGTTGCGCGCTGGTTCAACATGTTGGTTCACGTTTTGGCGAATGTATCGCGCCAGACCTACGTTTTCAGTGTACGTGTCGAGCTCCGTGTCAGCACGCTACGTGTTGCATGTTGTGTCTCGGGGCAGCTAAGCCCTTGTGATCCACTTTTGTCCAGGGTGTCTGCGGCCCCTTTTGGAACCTCTTGGAGGGCACTCGGCTTCGAGGGACTCCAGAACATGGTGCAGGAGCAAACAAAGTTTGGGACAGTTGTTGTTGTGCGGGGGGGGCCTCTCGGAAGGCTGCCCAGAGCCCTCTTGAACCATGCCGAGGGCCATCCTGAAGCCATCGTAGCCCGCCTGGGGGGTCCGTCCTGACGCCATGTTGGAACCGTCATGAGGCATCGTGGGCCATCTTGAGGCGTCTCCCTCCGAAACATGCTCGGCTCTCTCGAGGCATCTCCCTCTTGAGGCTCCCTGGAGCCCTCTTGAACCATGTTGGGGACCATTTTGAAGCCATCGTAGCCCGCCTGGGGGCCCATCCTGACGCGAGGCCGACGACGCGAGGCCTCGTCGGCCTCGTCGTCGTCGTCGGCCTCGTCGTCGTCGTCATCGTCGTTGTCGTC
>CAUYUJ010004114.1:72567-95067 GCA_963575745.1 Prorocentrum cordatum | reverse complement strand
GGGTCGAGTGTCCTTAGTCCTTGGTCGAGGGTCGAGGGTTTCGGGTCGAGGGTCGGTTGTCGGAGGCTCCTGCCCCGCATGCTTTCCAGCGGCTGCGTCTCGCCAAGAGCGCACTGTTTCTGGGGGGGGGGCTGGCCCAGGGAGGTTCCCTGGGGGATGGACGAAGTTCCGAGGTTCGGAGTTTGAGGTTTTGGGACAGTTGCGTCAGTTCCCGGCGGCTTTCCAGACTCGGGATGCTCTCCAGCAGCTGCGCCTCGCCGTCAGCGTTCCAGGGGTGCCCGGATCGTCTCGAACGGTCGCCTGAGGCCCGAGTTATGGCCAGAAAACCACCAGGCGCAGTGGTCAGGGGCAACGTTATGTGCGGACATGCTCAGGGGTTGCTGCATCGGGCCCCACTGGCCCGTCCAGCCGAGGAACGTGCAGTTGCGCCATCGTTGGCCGATCGCCCATGTACCCAGAGATCCGATGTCGCGTTTTTGTTTCAATACGGGGTCCCCGTAAGTCCCAACCCTTTCCCCGGTACCGGTTTTTCATCCTGAGTCGTTGTTTGACGGTCCCGAGGCATGGCGAGGGCCCCGAGAGGCCAGAAACCGCGAAAGACCAGCGTCTTGATTTTTCCACTGCGTTGGATCTCTAGGTATCGGCGAGGCGTCGCCGATCCCCAGTCGACGCTTCCTTCTCCGCAGCTGGTCCCGCTCGATCGCTCCCCCTTCGCAGACGGGGGGAGGAAAAATACAGGTCAGCCACGCGCAGAGGGGGGTGGGGGAGGGGGGAGGGCTTCTTAGAAGCACCCCTGCTTCTTAGAAGGCGCGGGCCTTATCTATAGATGTAAGGCCAGCGCCTTCTAAGAAGCAGCTTGCTTCTAAGAAGCCCTCCCCCCTCCCCCCACCCCCTTGTGCGCGCCGCCAACACACGGCGTCCACGACGCGCCGCCCTGTTTTGGGAGCCCGTCTCGGCGTGTCGATCCGTCGCCTCTGCCCGGAGGCCTCTGGCCGTCCTTCAGCGGCGTGGCATTCCCGGCCCAGCACCTTGGATCTTACAGTGCCGTTTTTAATAATTACATGCTCCGCGTGCGGATCGTGTATTAAAAATGCAGGGATTCAGTACTAGAATCAGCGATGAGTCCATGCATGTTTTTCACAGATTAATCATTATTAAAATCATTTGTGCTTAAACATCATATGCATTAAAAGCTGCCCTGTAGGCTGGTAGAGAGAATAAGACATGTCAGGAGGGCAAACAGCACACAGACACAATGAATCGTCGATTCCCCGAGCGTGTGGGAAAGCACAGGAAGTGGGGGGACGACGAGAACCCAGATAAGATACGAGAAAACATGTTGGGAATCCTGGGATCTGTGTGTCTTTATCTGTGTGCCCCTGGCCCCCCTCAAGATAAGTGTATACAGAAACGCTCCCTCACCCGCCTCGCCGCAAGGCCCCAAGGGCTCCTGTCCCAGACCTCCGACGTCATGATTTTCTCATGGCGTCGACCCCCAGGGTTAAGTCGGGCACGTTCCCCTACAGGAGGAAGATTCAAAAATTGTCAAAACATACTCTGGGAACGACTTTTGCACAGTACGTTTTACTATGTTTAAGGACCCGTTGACTATTTTTTTTTACCTCGTCCAGAATCCGCCTGTCGGAGGACACGCCCGACCTATCATCCCCAGGGGTCTCGACCCATTCCACGGGACCGGTTTTTCATCCCGGGTTGTTTTCTGACGGTCCTGAGGCCCGGCGAGGGCCGCCGGAGGCCGAGAGTGGCAGAATCATTTCCCGTCGCTGTTTTTTCGTGACACGAGGGGGTCTGGGGCCCTCCCTTGGCATCCCGCCCCGCGTCTTCGGCGACTGGCGCCTGCATGCAGCGGCCTGCCAGGCCCCGAGGGTCCCGAGGCTCCCTGGATATCCCGCCACGTGCCTTCTGCGGAGGCCGGCTGCGAACTGCGACGACCGTCGGGCTCCCAGCGGCACGGTGCTCCCTGGGCATCCTGCCTCGCGTTCTCGGGTGGGGATTGCGCTCGAAACCAACCACATGGTGGATCCTGGGTTTGCTCCGTTCTCGGGTGGAGGTTGTGCTTGAAACCAAATGGTGGATCCTGCGTTTGCTCCGCCGCCTCTGCTCTCCCCCTGTCCCCTGTGAAGCCAAAAGGGGGCCCGGGGGAGGCCGGTCCTGCGCCTTTCTGTGCGTAGTTTTTTCGCTCCAAGGCGGTCCTTTGCAAGCACATCGTCTTCGGCACCGCCTGGTTGTTCCGGGGCTTTGCCCCCTCCTGGCCTGGACGTCAGGCCCCTCCTTCTGCCCCCCCCCCTCTTTGTTCATTCGAGCTGTGCGCGGCCCGCTCAGCTTCTCGACCGGAAGAGGTGCGCTCTCGACCCGCGAGCCAAACAATTATAGTTTTTTCGGGCCCGCGGGGCTCTCCCTGGGCCCTGGGAGTGCCCAAGCACGACTCGGGAGGAGGAGCTGGCGTGCGGGGAGGACGCCCCCGAGGTCTGGGACCCGTTTCTTGCAGGATCCCGTCTGCCGTCGTGCCGATCTTTTTCACCAGGCCTCCAAGCTGTGGTCCCATGTCGCCTGGGCCCCGGCATGCGGCTGCACAGTCAACCCGCAACAGAAGGATGGGCAACCTTCCCAAGGGTACCCTTGCATCCTTGCCTCCTCGGTCCATCCTTGGCCAATTTTGCTGGCCGCGCCTCGCTCGCAAAGCCTCGACAATGGCCTGCATCCTTCCCGTGCGCCCTTAATATACGGGTCGGCTGTATCCCCAGAGATCCGATGTCGTGTTTTTTTTCAATACGGGGTCCCCGGAAGTTCCGACCCTCTCCCCAGGACCGGTTTTTCTTCCTGAGTCGTTTCTTGACGCTTCCGAGGCTCGGCGAGGGCCCCGAGAGGCCAAAAACAGCGAAAAAACGCCGTCTTGTTTTTTCACTACGTTGGATCTTTGGGTCACATGAGTGATCAGCTTCGCCGATCGTATGCACAATTAGCTTGAGCTTTGGTGCCCTGGCGTCTCGCGCGCGACAGTCTGTGCCCGCGCAGCCAGCGAGCGTTTCAGCGGTCGGCCCAAAGGGCGGCGGCGAGGGCTGGGCGGGACGTGAGAAGCCCAGGCGTCGGGCATCTCGACAAAAAGTCGGGACGGAGGTTTTTCTTTGCGTTTGGCCTCTCGGGGCCCTCACTGGGCCTCGGGACCGTCAGAAAAAGGAATCGGAACGAAAAACGGGTCCTTGGGAAGTGGTCGGGAGGTCGGGGGCCGGGTTTCGAGCAACACCGAGGCGTCGGATGCCCCGGAGCAGGCGGCCCCCACAGAGAAGGCGGCGGGGCATCCGAGACGCCCTTCCGCCCTCGTGTCTTCGGGGGGAAGGTTTTACAGTCAGCGCGCCCAACGACGAGGCCCCTGCGGCCTCACGCCGCGAGTCATTCGGCTCCAGCTCTGGACATCCGCGGCGTGGATTCGTTTGGACCTGGGCCCCTTCCTCCTCCTCCTTCTCCTCCTTCACCTCCTCCTCCTCCTCCTTCTCCTCCACCTCCTCCTCCTCTTCCACCTCCTCCTTCTCCTCCTCCTCCTCCTCCTCCTCCTCTTTCTCTTCTCTCCCCTGGGGTCTTTGTGGGGTGGCGCCCCCCAGAGGTCCCGACCCTTTTCCCAGGGCCGGCTCTTTACCGCGAGCAGTGTTGAAGCTTTTCTGCCGACGGCCCTGCATCGGGCCCATCGAGGGCCCGCGGAGGCCCCGAATCTGCCCCAAGCCTTCCGTAGTCAGTTTTGGTCACGAGTCACGACTCGAGTGGGCCTGGGTTTCGCTTTCGGGTCATAACTCGTGCCTCCAGCGGCCCTTCGGGGCGATCCGGGCACCCTCAGAACGCGCTCGGCGAGGCGCAGCCGCTGGAAGGCATCCCGAGGCTGGAAGGCCGGCGAGAACCCACGAACACGTCCGACACGGTCACACCGCTTCAGGCGCGAGGGCGTCTGGGGTTGCACCCCTGCCCCTCGGAGGAGTACTTCGAGTTCACCCCGGGCGTGCTGCGGGCCTACGCCGACCCGGCGCGGTGGGAGGCGCTGACGTTCCTCTACCACGAGGTGCTGGAGCGGCACCTCGGCGTGCGCTGGATCTGGGGCGAGGTCACGGCGATCGACGGCGACGAGTGCTGCGCGCACGTGCTGGCCGCGTTCTCCCGGGAGTCCGAGACCATCCCGCGAGGAGCAGACAGCGGCAGAGTCACAGAGAGGTTCGGCGCTCCGCGCGGGTCTGTCGGGTCGGCGCCGGGGCCTCCCGGCCCCTCCCTCGGCGCGCGGATCGCGTTTTGTGGCAGCGCAGGTCCAGCAGGTTGCCGCCGCCATCTGTGGTGTGCGTCACCCTCTCTCTCTCACTCTGCCCCTTCTGCTTTTCCTTTCCCTCTCCCCCTGGGGGTCTGCCACTTGCGCTCCAGACGGGGGTTCCCTGGGGCGCAGCCCGATACCTGAGCTTCTTGCAGGTGCTACATCCACCAGGCGTGTCCGCTCGGCGAGTCGTACCGCGTGATCGCTGCGTCTGCTGGTGGCATGTCAACAAATAGGTTGGCGAGGGGCACAACCATGTGCAGGTGGTAGTGCCGCCGGACAAGAGGAAACTAAGGGACGGGGCGATCAAAATGATGAAGCTGTAATGAATTAGATCTGGATGTAACCTGTTACGGATGATCTGCGCGTCTGTCGGCGCGGCCTTTGGAGGCAGCAGGCGGCGGGGACGTCGGTGGGGCTCCCTATGGGGCTACGAAACGCGTGAGGGCTGTGCCGAAATGAGCACGGTCACGCATGCCATTGGGGCCTTCGGTGGAGCTCCCTCTCCATGGGGCCACGAAGCGTGTGAGGGGTGCGCAAAAATGGGCGCCGTCACGCATGCGAGTCTTGCCGCTGGAGCTTTTGGTGGAGCTCCCTGTGGGGCGGCCACGACATATGAGAGGGGTGTGCCGAAATGGGCGCGGTCACGCTCGCGATCCCTGCAACTGAGGACTTCGATGAAGCTCCCTATGGGGCCACGAAGCGCGTGAGGGGTGCGCCGAAATGTTATGAAGCAGGCATGCGGACGCAGCCACTGGGCCCTTCGGTGGAGCTCCCATGGGTCCACGAAGCGTGTGATAGGTGCGCCGGAGCTGTGTGGACCAGGTTTGCGAAAGCAGCCACTCGGGCCTTCGGCGGAGCTCCCCAATGGAGGGGCCGACATGGATATGCGGAGGGCAGAGGCAGGGAGGGAGGAAGAAAGAAGGGAGGAAGGAAGGAAGGAAGGACGCGGGGACTGTCTTCAAAGCGAGGACCCGACACCACAGGGTGGTTGGGAACAACACTGCTGGTTCTGTCGAGTCCAGCGGACCTCCGAAAGCTCATGTCTCTGCCGTTTTCTCTTCCGCCGATCCCCTACGACTTCTGCGTCCTCGCGGGCGGGTGCCACTCGAACGCGGCCGCGGGCGGATCGCCGTGGTCCCCCGCCGTGCACGCCCGCGTGCGCGACGCTGAGCAGTCCGGCCTCGACGAGCGCTACCTCGAGGGCAGGCGGCGGCGCGTGGTGGAGGAGCACCAGCACCTGGCAAGCCTGCAGCAGAGGACCGAAGGTCGACGAGATTCAAGAGTGACGTTTCGCCCGAGTGACCCGTCGTGCGTACAGTGCTGTTTTTTACATGCTCCGCGCTCGGACCATGTACCAAAAATAACGAGTTAATTAAGAAATGCAACGATGAGGTCATGCATACATCTATTCATAAATGAATCATGCATTAAAATCCTATGTTGTTTTAAAGATCCTATGTACTAAAACCTGCCCTGTACTCAATCGAAGCCCGTGGTCGCCGCGTGCGATGCGGTTAGCAGCGTCCTGCGCGCTCGGGTCGCGCCCTGCCCCCTCGAAGGTCGCGCTCCTTCGAGGGCCCCTCTCTGCCTATGGGTCGGCAGCCGAGAAGATCCCCGAGCGCGTGCCGCTGCTCGCAAAGTGCCTACTCTCCGACGAAGGCATCTATACACAACCACCTGCTCCTCCTCCTCCTCCTCCTCCTCCTCCTCCTCCTCCTCCTCCTTCTCCATCTCCTCCTCCTCCCCATCCTGGGCCGTAGGATGGTGTATAGACCCTCCTGGCTCGGCCAGGAGGGCGTATACACCATCCTAGGGCCCAGGATGGCCCTTGCCTGGCACGGTGGTGGTGTATAGATGCCGAGAAGCCCCGAGCGCGTTCCACTACTCGCAGAGTGCCTACTCTCAGAAGGGAAAGAAGCACACAGACACAATTCATCGTCGACTCTCAGGAAAATATTGGAACACATGGGACGTGGGGGGGAACACAAAAACCCAGAAGATATCGGAACATATGGGGAATCCTTTTATTTGTGTGTATTTAGTTGTGTGTCCTGGGGCCCCTTTATACTCGCAAACATCAGAAAAACACACACATGTCTGCTTCGGTGTAATTTCTCGCAGCTTCCCCCCGGCGGATCCAGGCCAGTTGCGAGCAGTCACTCTGCGCGAAGTGGAGCACGGTCGTCGAGAGCAGGGCAGCACGTGGCACAGACATCAGAGTGAGGGGGCCGAGCTGTCTCACACCCAGCAGCGGGTGCGTGGATGCATCTCGGCGTACTTAGGCATGATTCCTCGGAGCCCCGCGCGGATGCCCTTTGAGCGGCGCCGGACGGCGTGCTCCTCGCGAAGAGAGCAGGACACGGCGTAGACGACGTGCTTCCTCGGAGCTCCGTGCGGAGGTCTTGGGTCGCGTTCTGGAGGAACAGCAGCGGGCACAACATGCTTCCTGCCCAGAACCCCTCGAGTTATGAAAAAATCACGACGGGAGGTTTTTCGCCATTTTTTGGCCTCTGGGGGCCCTCACCGGGCCTCGGGACCGTCCAAAACGACTCAGGACGAAAAACTGGTACCGGGGAATGGGTCCGGACCTCTGGGGGTCGCGTCATGAAAAAATCATGACGTCGGGGGTCTGGGTGGAAGTCCCTCGCAGAGCGCGATGTTGGAAGAATTTGTGAGGAAGTCTCAGGCTGGGGCCGCTGTTGTTGCAAGCCGAGGGCCGACACTGCAGTTCGAGCTGAAATCGCTTCCCTGATAAAAGAAACAGGGTGCGAGCCCCGAGAGGGCACATCAATGGAAAAACAAAGTGTGCACTGGCGGGGGGTCAACAATATTTGTCTTCAAGAGTGAGATAACAGCGTTTTCTTTGTGATATTTCCTGACAGTGTAGTCAAAATGGTGCTCTCGCGAGGGACCTCCTTATAATTTACGCAGGGATCGCGCTCTCGCGCGGGATCCCCTGCTCATTTATTCAGACGCCGCGCCCTCGACATTCAGGAATCGCGCTATCGTTCGAGACGTCCTCCCAATCCACGCACGACTGATGCTTCAGCGACATGCCCGCTCGACCTGGCCGTCTGGGTCCGCGTTCCCGACCCGCCCGCTAGTGTCAGCACGGCCGCCCCGCCCGTCTGGTTCTGCCGCGTGTTTTCGTGCTCCTAGCCCGCCTCCCGCTAGTCTCACTCGTGTTCCATCCTTGCCTCTCCCCCTTGTCCCTTCCCCCTTCCTTCACTTTCCTTGTTTAGGGGCTGCGCCAACTACACGTGACAAGTAAGTACGAATTACCCCAAATTCGAGCATGATCGAAGACGAACAGAGCGGAGATCGAGTGATTGGGATAGACCTATCGAGTGACCCGCGGGCAGATAAGAGCAAGCTGTCTGACAATTCGTGTTACTGATGTCGAGTTTTCATTTTCAACAAGTAAACATTTCTGACCTCCCCTCTCCAGTGCACCTTGTGTTGTTCAATTGAATTGCCCCGCTTGGGGCTCGCACCCTGCTTCTTACAAGGGAAGGTTTTGCGCCTCAGATATGCGTGATTGTAGCAGATAAGCGTGATTGTGGCGGATAAGCGTGATGGAGCGGATAAGCGCGATGGGGGCGCGCGCGGGGTGGGTCGCGGGTAGGTCGCGGGTGGGTCGAGGGGCGGGTCGCCAGTGGGTCGCGGATGTGTCGCGGGTGGGTCGAGGGGTAGGTCGCGGGGTGGGTCGCGGGTGGGAGGCGGATGGGTCGCGGGGGCGACGGACGGGAACAAGAACAAACAACAAGCAAGTAGAATTCGGGCCAAGGAGTCCCTCTTCACCCATTCACCCAGGGATGGTGTAAGATCGCTCGGCCCACTCACTGTAATGTTCATGCCTTTTTGGGCCCGCGAAGAGGAGAGGCAGCGTGCTCATCGTGGGGGCTGGCTACACCGGCGTCGAGTTCGCCTGCGAGCTACAGCACCACCTGCCCGGCCTCTGCATCACGGTCGCCGACTCCATGGAGCGGTGCCTGGAGCCGCTGCCGGAGCAGGCCGCCAGCTACTGCGAGGGCTACATGCGAAGGGTCGGCATCAGAACAGTTTACGGCCACGACCTCAGGTACGACCCGAAGGACAGGGCGTTCTGGACGAGGGTTGGCCTCCCAGAGGGCGCGGACAGGACGTACGTTCTGTCAGGCGTCAGGTCTTCGGCGTACTTCATGCCCAAGGAGACGCTGAGCGACCGGGGGCCAGGCCAGGGGCAACGTTGGAGGGGGGGGAGGCCCTGGTTAGGGACAGCCTCGGGATGCTTTCCAGCGGCTGCGCTTCGCCGAAAGCGTTCCAGGTGTGCCTCGATCGCCTCGGATGGCCGCCAGAGTCCCGAGTTCACTGTAGACCGAAAACCACCGCGGACGGGGATAGGCGCGGGGAGGGACGCACCGACCCCCACTCGCCCACTGCTCTCGAAAAAGGGGCCCGAAGGCCCACCCCGCCCGGGACCGCGAGGACTCGTCATCCGCGGCCTGTCGCCGATCCATCCGCGACATATCGCCGATTCCAGCCTGATGTTTCCCCCCGCGATGTTCCAGAAGGGGGAAAAACGCAGACACAATGAATCGTCGATCCCCAGGAAAACGTGGGAAAATATGGGAAGTGGGGGGGAAGACAAAAACCCAGGAAACATAAGAACCATATGGGGAATCCTGTCATTTGTGTGTATTTGTTTCTGTGTCCCAGGGCCCCTTCAATGTTGCCCCTCGCCAGGCGGCGGGGGCTGGATCCTCACGAACAGGAGCCTCCAGGTCGTGACGCGCAAGGGGGTCCGGTGGGGGCGCGGCGTCGTGTTCGCCGCCGGGGACTGCGCCGCCAGCTCGGCGGCTGCAACAGGAAGCGGGTAGCCCAGGCGAGAGCACCACATGCATCCCCAGACCTCCCACACACACACACACACACATACGCAGGTTTGTGTGTACATATACATGTATAAACATGCATAGCTATTTTCGTATAGGTGCAACTGTAAATGTATATGTATATGTGTATGTGTATGCATACGCATGCGTATGTATATATATATACACACATATATATGGATGCATATGTCGATGCGCTTGTAAAACATATTTATTTATATATATAGAGAGAGATGCATATGCATATGATGTGTTGGAAAACATCGGTCAACACATGACAAGTTGCCTTTGTCGCTTTCGTCCTCTTGGGGTCTTCGCCGGGCCCAGGGACCGCCAGGGAACGGCCCGTGGCGAAAGAGCCGCCCCCGGGACGTGGCCCAGAGCTTGGGGGACCTCGAGAAAACACAAGGAGGGCTCTGCTGGGAATCCCGCACTGACAAAACAAATACCAATATACGTCGGAGGACCGTCTCCGCGGAACCGCCCCGACCGACCGCCCGCGGTATGTCCTCGGCGCCGGGCGCCCGCCGGCCACTGCGGGCAGTGTGCCCGCCCCTGCTGGGTCTCGGAGGCGACGGTATGGGGCGAATGGCCCAGGGGAGTTCATCACACGTGCCCCTCCGGGAGCCTCGCGGAAGACATGGATCATGGGCGCCCCTGTATTCACGTGTTGCCCCCCTCCCCCTGGGCTCTTCGCCCCGGTCGTCGCCTCCGAGGGGCTGCCCGACCCCTCTTGCTCCCGCCGGCCCCGCGGCGTGGGGCCGCTGCCGAAGACCTGCTACCCGGCGGAGCAGCAGGCCGCCCACGCTTGCCGCAACATGCCGACGGCCCTGCTGGGCGCGCTGGCGGCCCGACGCGCGCGTTGCCCCTCGGCGGCGAGCGCGGGGGGGCATTCATAATCAGAATAAGAGGAGTAGGAGGAGGAGGAGGAGGAGGAGGAGGAGGAGGAGGAGGAGGAGGAGGAGGAGGAGGAGGTGGTGGAGGAGGAGGAGGAGGAGGAGAGAAGGCCTCCTCAGATGGCAGCAGGACTTCTCGGGAGCCCTCGCGCCTTCCGAAAAGTGTTGGCGGGTCTTCGGGGCAGGCTCAGAAAACTTCGCGGAAGGCCGGGGGACTTCCGAGCATCTTGAGGAGGTCTTCTCCTTCTCATTTCCCGCCGGGCTCGCCGCCGAGCTTCGTTCTGCGCCACCAGTGTCGGGAGGGGAAGCAACTTTTCCGTCGCAGCGCGGCAGAGGCGATCCGCACGCGCCTCGGAGCAAGACCGGGGCGCGGCATCGCGAATTCACCCCGGAGGGGACAAAAAACAGCACAGACACACGTAATCCTTGATTCCCGGAGCGATATGGGAAAATGTGGGACGTGGGGGGGAGGTAATTCCAGAAAGTAGAGGAATATCTAAGGACTTTGGTTCCGCCGACCCTGCAAAGGATGTCAAGGAGGAGGGGGAGGAGGAGGAGGAGGAGGAGTAGGACGAAGATCCGGAGAAGGAAGAGGAGCTGGAGGGCGAGGAGGAAGAGGAGGTGGAGGAGGAGGAGGAGGAGGAGGACGCGGAGGAGGAGGAGGAGGAGGAGGAGGAGGACACGGAGAAGGAGGAGGACGAGGGGGATGAAGAGAATGATCTGTGTCCAATCGTTTGTGTGCCCCTGGGCCTGTCCTTTTGCAGCAGCATGTGCCGCCCGCGTCGTACGCGTCGAGAGCCGGCGGGGGTCGATCTCGGCGGCCCCGCAAGCGCGCGGGCGCCGCCACCGGGCGCTCGGCATGGCTCGGACGCGTGCGCTCTTTTGTGCGGCGAGGGCCGTCGATCAGGAGCGAGAGAAGGACACACACGTACCCAGAGATCCAACGCCTTGAGACAATCAAGCCGCAGGTTTTCCGCGGTTTTTGGCCTCTCGGGGCCCTACAAGGGCCCCGGGACCGCCAAAGTCGACTCGGGACGAAAAGCCGGTCCCGGGGAGAGGGGCGGGACTTCCGGGGACCCCGTGTTGAAAAAATCACGACGTCGGACCTCTGGGTATACAGCCGACCTGTATATTAAGGGCGCACGGGAAGGATGCAGAGGCCTTGGAAGGCTATTGTCGAAGCGTTGCGAGCGGGGCGCGGCCAGCAAGATTGGCCAAGGATGGACCGAGGAGGCAAGGATGCAAGGGTACCCTTGGGAAGGTTGCCCGTCCTTCTGATGCGGGTTGACTGTACAGCCGCATGCCGGGGCCCAGGCGACATGGCTGCATGTCGGATCTGCGAAGACACTCTGCGAAGGCACTCTGGGGTATATGAGTCCACGCTGGTTTCGACAGTACGCATTGCGCGGATGTTCGTATCATGCGGTCGGCCTCGCGGATCGAGGGGCCGTGCTCATGTACGTAGTTGGGCGCGTATGTCCTTGGTGGGCTCCCTGGAACATCATGGATCCTCTTGCGAGGACAAAAAACACTCGTCGGCGAGCGAGGGGGGGAAGTGAGAAGATGAGAAGGTCTTCTCCGCAAGCTGCGAGGTTTCTCGGAAGCCCTCGCTGCTTCTGAGAAGTTGTCTCGGTGTCTCTCCGGGGAAGCCTCGGGACACTCCTCGGAGGGCCCTAGGACCTCCGAGCCGTCCGAGAAGGCCTTCCCCGACTCCGGCTCCACGTGCTCCTCCCACTCTGATCCCCGACTCCAGCTGCCACCACTCCACTCTGGCTCCCCAGACCCCCGACGTCATGATTTTTTCATGGCGCGACCCCCAGAGGTCCGGACCCATTCCCCGGGACCGGCTTTTCCTCCCGAGCCGTTTTTTGACGCTCCCGAGGGCCGGTGAGGGCCCCCGGAGGCGAACAAAATAACGAAAAATTTCCGTCGCAATTTTTCATGACTCGAGGGGGTCTGGCTCGGGGCTGGCCGCCGCAGCACGCGCGAAGCCAAAGAAACTGCACGCGGGACAGCTAGACCTCCTCCTCCTCCTCCTCCTCCTCCTCCTCCTCCTCCTCCTCCTCCTCCTCCATCCTCCTCCTCTCCTCCTCTCCTCCTCCTCCTCCTCCTCCTCCTCCTCCTCCTCCTCTCCTCCTCCTCCTCCTCCTCCTCCTCCTCACTCCTCCTCCGACGGCGTGCACCGCACGTCGGCGCCGCCGAGCGCTCGCGAGGGCCGTCGGGGCGTCCGGGCGCTGGACGGGGTCTGGCACGGCGGCCGCGGCTGCCTGCGGCCGTGCGGGGGCGCGCGGCTGCGGGCCACCTGGCGCCCCGGGCGTGGCGCAACGGGGGGGCCCATCCTCCTCCTCCTCCTCCTCCTCCTCCTCCTCCTCCTCCTCCTCCTCCTCCTCCTCCTCCCTCCTCCTCCTCCTCCTCCTCCTCCTCCTCCTCCTCCTCCTCCTCCTCCTCCTCCTCCTCCTCCTCCTCCTCCTCCACGGGAGACACCCAGACCTCCTGGAGCCATGGAAAAGTCACGGCGCGAGGTTTTTCGCTATGTTCGGCCTCCAGGGGCCCTCACCGGCCCTCGGGCCCGTCAAAAAACGGCTCGGGATGAGAAGCCGGTCCCGGGGAAGGGGTCCGGTCCTCTGGGGGTCGCGTCAGGAGAAAATCATGACGTCGGGGGTCTGGGGAGAGACCCAGGGGACCCCGCGTTGAAAAAATCAAGCCGGAGGTGTTCCGCGGTTTTTGGCCTCTCGGGGCCCTCGCAGGGCGCCAAGGCCGTCAAGAAACGACTCAGGACGAAAAGAACCGGCCCCGGGGAAAGGGTCGAGACTTCCAGGGACCCCGTATACCCAGAGATCCGATGTCGTGATTTTTTTAACACGGGGTCTCCTGAAGTCCAGACCCTTTCCCCGGGACCAGTTTTTCGTCCCGGGTCATTTGTTGATTGTCCCTGGGCCCAACGAGGGCCCCGGGAGGCCAAAATTTGCAAGCTAATTTCCGTTTTGATTTTTGTTCAATGCGTTGGATCTCTGGGATTGAAGAAATCACGACGTCGGATCTCTGGGGACGCAGCTTGCGTGGACCCTTCGGGGCCCCAAGGGGCCCCCAGAGAAGGGGCACGGGAGGGGCACGGTTCTTCGCCCCCCCCCGCCCCCGTTCTTAGACCTCCGATGTGCTGCCTCGGTGCTCTTCCCCAGAGACCCGGCGTATTGGACAACTCAAGACGGAGGTTTTTCGCAATTTTCGGCTTCCATGGGGGGCCTCGCCGGGCCCGGGGATTTGCCAAAAAGCGACTCACGAAAAACTGGTCCCGGGGAAGGGGTCGAGATTGCTGTGGACCCCGTATCCCAGACCCCCGACGTCATGATTTTTTCACGACGCCACCCCCAGAGGTCCGGACCCATTCCCCGGGACCGGCTTTTCATCCTGAGCCGTTTTTTGACGCTCCCGAGGCCCGGTGAGGGCCCCCGGAGGCCGAAAATGAAGGAAAACCTCCCGTCATGATTTTTTCATAACTCGAGGGGGTCTGGGAACGACTCACGAAAAACTGGTCCCGGGGAAGGGGTCGAGACTGCCGGGGACCCCGTGTTCAACAAAGCATGACGTCGGATCTCTGGGTAATGCGGGGTTCCCGGAGCTCTGGGCTCCTTTTCCTGGGGCCGGGGTTCCGTCGCGAGGTCGCTGCTGGACGGTGCGGGAGCCCGGCGAGGGCCCCCAGACCCAGACCCCCTCGAGTTATGAAAAAATCACGACGGGAGGTTTTTCATTATTTTCGGCCTCCGGGGGCCCTCACCGGGCCTCGGGAGCGTCAAAAAACGACTCAGGACGAAAAGCCGGTCCCGGGGAATGGGTCCGGACCTCTGGGGGTCGACGTCATGAAGAAATCATGACGTCGGGGGTCTGGGGAGGCCGAAAGGGGCGGAAAGCGTCCGTCTTTGTTTTTTTTGTTGTTGTCAGTGCGTTGGATCGTTGGGTCTATCGCCCTCCCCCCATGGCGCAACTCTGGGCCTCCTGGATGGGGTCGGAGTAGATGGGGTCGGAGGATCGCGCCGCACCGCCGATGCATCGGCGATGCGGCTCGATGTGGAGCCCGATTTGCCTCACGTCGACGTCGCCGACGCATCGCCGACATCGACGATGCGTCGCCGGTGCATCGCCGATGCATCGCCGATGCATCACCGATGCATATCGCGGATGTAGTGCCGATGCGGCGCGAGCCTCCGACCCCATCTGCTCCGAACCCATCTGGGAGGCCTCTAGCAACCCAGACCCCCGACGTAATGATTTTTTCGTTACGTCGCCCTCCAGAGGTCCCGACCCTTTTCCCATGACCGGCTTTGCATCCTGAGCCGTTTTTTGACGCCCCCGAGGCCCGGTGAGGGCCCTCGGAGGCCGAAAATTGAGAATCACCTCCCGCAGTGATTTTTTCAATGCTCGAGGAGGCCTCTAGCAACGCCCAAGGTACCCGTGGGGCGCGGGGGTGTTCGTGGTCTCCCTGGGGCCTCGCGACGGCTGCGTCGTCTCGGGCGCCACCGAGCAGCGGGGCTCCGGCCGGGTGCGGCTCCGGGGCCTGCCCGCCGCGGCCCTGAAGGATCGGGTCGAGGAGGAGTGAGGAGGAGGAGGAGGAGGAGGAGGAGGAGGAGGAGGAGGAGGAGGAGGAGGAGGAGGAGGAGGAGGAGGAGGAGGAGGAGGAGGAGGAGGAGGAGGGAGGGGGGCCGGTCGAGCGTCCCAGACATCGGACGTCTCGAAAAAATCGAGGCGAAGCTTTTCCGTCGTTTTCGGCCTCTCGGGGCCCTCGCCGGGCCTCGCGAGACCGTCAAGAAACGGCTCGGGATGAAAAGCCGGTCCCGGAGAGGCGGTCGGGAGGTCGGGGGCCGGTGGCTCGATAAACACGAGACGTCGGATGTCTGGGTAGCCCGCCGCAGAAGTGCACACACACACACACGCCCTCCCATGGATTGCTCCTGGGGCCTAGGAGAGGGGGGCGGTGCACAAATCACCATGCAGAGCCAGCGACTTTCTGAGACACCGCCACCCCCGAAGGTACATGCAAAGTTCGTCGGAGGGCGTCTGTGTATCTAGTGCCATACAGTCGGGGCCCTGAAGAAGGAACCCTTTTCGTTGGGGAGGGGCCCCGCGTTCCTTAAGTGTTTCACAGCTTGCCTCAGGTTTTCCTTATGTTTTCGATCGGAAATCGAAGTTTAACTTATGGAAAAAAAAGGCCCCGCTCCTTATTTAGGGTTCCTTAGGTCAACGCCCCGACTGTAGCGGAGTTAGGGCCACCGAGTCATGTACGAGATACCGCTGTGGCCTGCACGAAGAAGGTTCTCACAAAAACCTCTCTGGCTGAGACGGCCCCGTTTTCAAACGTCGGCTCCCTGTCCTAGGTGCATTCCCAGACCCCCGACGTAATGATTTTTTCATTACGTCGCCCTCCAGAGGTCCCGACCCTTTCCCCATGACCGGCTTTGCATCCTGAGTCGTTTTTTGACGCTCCCGAGGCCCGGTGAGGGCCCCCGGAGGCCGAAAATGGCGGAAAACCTCCCGTCATGATTATTTCATAACTCGAGGGGGTCTGGGATTGGTGCTTGCTTTGGGAGGATGCCCGTCTCCCGATATGACGTCGCGGCACAGGCCGACCGAACATGCTGGGGCGGCCGGCCGCTGCTCCTCCTCATATCCTTCCACGGGACGGTTGGCCGGGGAATTTTTGCTGCGTTGTTGCCCCGGAGACGACGTGCGCGTCGGACCCGACGACGGCGACGACGACGACGACGACGACGACGGCGACGACGACGACGACGACGACGACGACGACGACGACGACGACGGCGACGGCGACGGCGACGGCGACGACGACGACGACGACGACGACGGCGACGACGGCGACGACGACGACGACGTGTGCTGTGCGTCGGCCCCCAGGGGCGACGCTCGCGCTCAGAACTCTGCGCGCCCGCGCTCGGCTGCGGGCGCTGGGTCGCCCCACCGCCCCGGGCGACCTCGGCGGCGAGCGGGCTCTCGGGGGAGGCAGCTCTTGCAGCGTCTCGGGGGCCGTCTGGGGGCCTCTCGGGGCCTCTTTTGGGGGCCTCTTTTGGGGGCCTCGTTTGGGGGCCTCGTGGGGGCCCCTTGGGCTCTCTTGGGGGCCTCTTGGGGCTTGCTTGGGGGGGCTCTTGGGGGACCTCGTGGGGCCTCTTGGGGGTCCCTTGGGCTCTCTTGGGGGCCTCTTGGGGCTTCCTTCGGGGCCTCCTGGGGGGCCTCTCGGGGCGGAAGGCTCGAATGGTCGGGTCGTGTTCCCCCCCTCTCGGGGCCGTGGAGTGAGGAGGAGAAGGCCTTCTCAGGAAGCGGCGGGGCTTCGCAGAAGGCCTCTGGCCTTCTGATAGGTGTTGGGCGTCCCCGTGGAAGGCTCAGAACACTTACAGTCGGGGCGCTGAAAAAGGAACCCTTCTCGTTGGGGAGGGGCTCCGTGTTCCTTAGTTATTTCGCAGTTTGCCTTGGGTTTTTCTTAGGTTTTCCATGGGTAATCGAAGTTCAATGTGTGGCGAAAAGGGGCATCGTTCCTTATTTAGGGTTTCTTAGGTCAACGCCCCGACTGTACTTCGCGGGAGGCCAGGGGACTGCCGGGCCTTCTGAGAAGGTCTGCCTCTTCTCACTCCCCCCGCGGGCTCGGCGCCAGGCGACGATCGAAGGCTTCTGTTACGTGTTCGGCTCGGTATATAGCGCTTGTATGCTTATATATATATATATATACACGTATATAAAGATATATGCAAAACACTGGTGTACGTATAGTATACATTCATCTTTATATATATATATATATATGTATATATACACCACTGGTATATCTATTCATATGTGTATATGTATATATATATATATATATACATATATATATATATAGATATGCATATATACGTACACATACATATAATATTGGTATCTATATATTTACATGTTTACCACTGGTTTGTCTACATACCACTGGTATAGCATATATAAATATATATATGTGTATATATATATATATATATATATATATATCGGAGTAGGGCCCCGGGGCGGTGCCAGTAATCTCCATGGGGGCTGCAGGGCGCCCCCGGGAGCGTCCGAAGCGTCCCGGAGGGCCCCTGGGACCGCCAGGAACAGTTCGAAACCACCCAAGACGGCCCGCGAGCGCTCCAAGACGCGCATAGATAGCCTCAGGAATGGCCAGGAAGGCCCGAAGACGTTCCAAGAGAGCTCAATGAGGCCCCGAAGGCATCCCAAGAGGCCTCCCAAGAGAGCCCCGACAAGCCAAAATCGTTGATTTGTATTGTTTTTTTTTCTAGGTTTTTGGCCTTCTCGCTTTTTCGGGGTTCCGACGCTCCAATAAGGCCGTCCAAGAGTCTCCCAAAACCGCTCCAAGACGGCCGAAGAGGCCCCCAAGACCGCCCCAAGACGGCCCAAGAGACCCCCAAAACGTCCCAAGACGGCCCAGGAGAGCCCCAAGATGGCCCAGGAGCCGCCCAAGACGGTTCCAGGAGTGCCCCGACAGGGCTTCAAGACTGCCTAAGCGAGCCCAGCGGTCCCCAAGAGGGCCCCGCGAGGCCCCAAGAGGCCCCAAAGAGGCCCCCAAGAGCCTCCCCGAAGGCCCCCAGAGGCCCCCAAGATGCCCAAAAATGGCCCTGAGCGCGCCCCAAGACGCCTCCAGGAGAGCCCCACAGGCCTCCGAGAGGCCCCCAGGAGGCCCACTGGAGGCCCTCAGGAGGTCGTCCCCATCATGTTCCCGGAAGGCGGTCCGGGAACATGATTCCGCGCCTTGGAGGAGTATTCTGCGCCTTCCGAGGCGCATTGGACGACGTGCGATTCATATTCTTGAACGCTTTCCGGGAACATGATTTCTCACCGTTTCGGAACGCTTTCCTACTGCTGCGGTGCTCTGGGGGGAAGGGACGGGGGTCCGGGAACATGATCGGGAGGTTAGGGAGCGAGGGTTTGGAGAGGAGCAGTAGGACAGACGGACGGGGCCCGGGGGCGGGGGTGGGGTGGTGCCACTGGTTGGCATGGCCGCCCCGGTCGTCCTGTGGGGTCCACGAACCCGCCCAAGACGGCCCATGAGGCCCCAAAGACAGCCCAAGAGACCCACAAGACAGCCTCAGCGAGGCCCAAGAGGGCCCCAAGACGCTCAAGAGCGCCCCAACAGGGCCCGAGATGGCTTCAAGATGGCCGAAGAGGGCCCCAAAAGGGTCTTCAAGAGGCAAACACCGGCCCATTCCCATTCGTACAGCATACATTTTCAGCATACTCGTTTGCTTGGTCCTCACAGTGCCCCAGACGCCCCCGAGCCCCAAGACAGCCCAAGAGAGACCCAAAAGGGCCCACGACGGCCCAAAAGGGTCGCCCTGTGAGGCTCACGGACCCCCCCCCCCAAGACGGCCCAAGAGGCCCCAAAGCCGGCCCAGGAGGCCCCCAAGACGGCCTCAGGAAGGCCCAAGAGGGGCTCGTTCGAAATCATGTTCCCGGAAGCCTCTCCGGGAACATGATTTTCGGGTTTCTAGGACGCCCAAGAGGGCCCCAGGACGGCCCCAAAAGGGCCTAAAATGACATTCAAAAATTCCCGGAGGGCCACAGTTCGCTGATTTGCGTGAAAGGTTGTTGGATTTCTTCCGCGCGGAGGAGACGGAGAGGGCGAAGGAGGAGGAGGAGGAGGAGGAGGAGGAGGAGGAGGAGGAGGAAGAGGAAAAGGAGGAGGAGGCAGGGAGGAGGAGTGGAGGGGAGGAGGGGGGAAGAGAGAGGAGGAGGCTCGAGGGCGATCGACGATCGGCGACGACGACCGGCGACGGTGATTGACGACGACGACGACGACGATGACGACGACGACGACAATCGACGACGGTCGACGACCGACGACGACGACGATCGACGACGATGACAACAGTCGACGCCGCCGATCGACGATCGACGGCGACGACGACGGCCACGCCGACGGCGGTGACGCTGCCCGCGTGACAGCCCAAGAGGCACACAAGACAGCCTCATCGAGGCCCCAGAGGGCCCCAAGACGTCCAAGAGCGCACCAAGAGGGCCCGAGATGGCTTGAAGATGGCCGAAAAGGGCCCCAAGAGGGTCTTCAAGAGGCAAAACTTTACCCATTCCTTTTGTATGATCCCGGCAAAGCAACCTAACAGCGATGTGTAGGAGCATATCTGGAAGCATGCCCCTTAAGATTCAGATGAGAATCCAGTTGTAGAATTCTGCTCTTCTCGCAGTCGTAGTCGCATTCGCGATGACAGTCGCAGTGGCAACGGCAGTCGCAGTCACAGCCTCAGCCTCAGCCTGCCTCAGTCTCAGCCTCAGCCTCAGCCTCAGCCTCAGCCTCAGCCTCAGCCTCAGCCTCAGCCTGCCTTCAGCCTCAGCTTCAGTCTGCCGTCGGCCTCGGCTTCAGCCTCAGCCTCAGCCTCAGCTTGCCTCAGCATCAGCCTGCCTCAGCCTCAGCCTCAGCCTGCCTCTGCCTGAGCCTCAGCCTGCTTCAGCCTCAGCTTCAAGTCTGCCGTCGGCCTCGGCCTCAGCCTCAGCCTGCCTCAGCATCAGTCTGCCTTCAGCCTCAGCCTCAGCCTCAGCCTGCCTCAGCCTCAGCCTCAGCCTCAGCCTCAGCCTCAGCCTGCCTCAGCCTCAGCCTCAGCCTGCTCCGGGCATTCAAAATGTGGCCCGGGAATGGAGTTCTGGGAACTTCAAGACCACGAAGTGGCCTACAGTTGGCTCCGGGCATTCAGAATGTTGCCCGGGAATTAAGTTCTGGGAAATCGAAGAGCACGAAGTGGCCTACAGTTGGCTCCGGGCATTCAAAATGTGGCCCGGGAATGGAGTTCTGGGAAGTCGAAGAGCACGAAGTGGCCTACAGTTGGCTCCGGGCATTCAGAATGTGGCCCGGGAATGGAGTTCTGGGGTGTCAAGTACGAGGAATTGTTGACTGTTGCGTCCGGCTATTCCGAATGTGGCCCGGGAATGGCGTTCTGGGAGGTCAAGGAGCACCAAGTGTGTGACTGTTGCATCCGGTTATTCAGAATGTGGCCTGGGAGTGGGGTTCTGAGAGGTCGACGAGCACGAAGTGTGTGACTGTTGGTGAAAAACGAGCCCGGCACAGGCCCGGCCGGCAACTCCCAACGCCTGCCCAGACCCCCCTGTGGAGTGATTTGTGAGCTCTTTTGAGTCAACTAGAAACCTATCAGTCTTCGCTGTTAAGTAAAAACGTACAATTTCAGCATACTCGCTTGCTTCGTCCTCAGAGTGGCCCCCTGAGGAGCCCCAAGACAGCCCAAGACGGCCCAAAAGGCCCCAAAGCCGGCCCAGGAGGCCCCCAAGACAGCCTTAGGGAGGCCCAAGAGGGCCTCGTTCGAAATCATGTTCCCAGAAGCTTCTCCAGGAACATGATTTCCGGGTTCCCAGGACGCCCAAGAGGGCCCCAGGACGGACCCAAAAGGGCTTAAAATGACATTCAAAAATTCCTAGAGGGCCACCGTTCGCTGATTTGCGTGAGATGTTGTTGAATTTCTTCCGCGCGGAGGAGACGGAGAGGGCGAAGGAGGAGGAGGAGGAGGAGGAGGAGGGGGAGGAGGAAGAGGAAGAGGAGAAGGACGAGGCGGGGAGGAGGAGTGTGGGGGGGGGAGGGAGGAGAAGGAGGCTCGAGGGCGATCGATGATCGGAGACGACGACCAGCGACGGTGATTCACGACGACGACGACGACGACCACGACGACGACCGATGACGATCGACGACGATGACAATTAACAGTCGACGCCGCCGATCGATGATCGACGGCGACGACGACGACGGCCACGCCGACGGCGGCGACGCTGTCCGACAGCTTCAGCGAGGCCCAAGAGGGCCCCAAGACGTCCAAGAGCGCCTCAAGAGGGCCCGAAATGGTTTGAAGCTGGCCGAAGAGGGCCTTCAAGAGGCAAAAATCGGCCCACTCCCGTTGTACAACGTACGTTTTCAGCATACTTGCTTGCTTGGTCCTCACAGTGCCCCAGACGCCCCCGAGCCCCAAGACAGCCCAAGAGAGACCCAAGAGGGCCCAAGACGGCCCAAAAGGGTCGTCCTGTGAGGCTCACGGAACCCCCAAGACGGCCCAAGAGGCCCCAAAGTTGGCCCAGGAGGCTCCCAACACGGCCTCAGGGAGGCCCAAGAGGGCCTCGTTCGAAATCATGTTCCCAGAAGCCTCTCCGGGAACATGATTTCCTGGTTCCCAGGACGCCCAAGAGGGCCCCAAGACGGCCCCAAAAGGCCCTAAATGGACGTTCAAAAAGGCCCGGAGGGCCATAGTTCGTTGATTTGCACGAGATGTTGTTGGATTTCTTCCGCGCGGAGGAGACGGAGAGGGCGAGGAGGAGGAGGAGGAGGAGGAAGAGGAGAAGGAAGAGGAGAAGGAGGAGGAGGCGGGGAGGAGGAGTGGAGGGGAGGAGGGGGGAGAGAGGAGGAGGCTCGAGGGCGATCGACGATCGGCGACGACGACCGGCGACGGTGATTGACGACGATGACGACGACGACGACGACGACGACGACGGTCGACGACCGACGACGACGACGACGATAGACGACGATGACAACAGTCGACGTCGCCGATCGACGACGGCCGCGCCGACGGCGGCGACGCTGTCCGCGTGCGCAGAGCCACCCTGGACCCAGTCTTTTCTGCATCGTTCGAAATCCTGTCCCCGGAAGCGTCTCCGGGAACATGATTTCAGGAGGAGGAGGAGAGGAAGAGGAGGCAGATAGGAGGAGGAGGAGGAGGAGGAGAAGGAGGAGGAGGAGGAGGAGAGGAGGAGGAGTGGGCGGGAGGGCTCGGGGCCGATCGACGATCGGCGACGGTGATCGGCGACGGTGATTGACGATGACGACGACGGTCGTCGACGGCGACGACCGACGACGACGACGACCACGACGATGGACGACGATGACAACAGTTGACGCCGCCGATCGGCGAACGGCGACGACGACGACGTCTTCACAGTGCCACCCCGAGGAGCCCCAAGACGGCCCAAGAGGGACCCAAGATGACCCATGAGAGCTACAAGCCAGCCCAAAAGAGCCCCCAAAGGCACCCAACAGAGCCACAACGGGGGCAAGCAGAGCTGCCAATAGAGATTATTGGGAGGCCTCTTCCGAAGCGTCCGAAATCATGTTCCCCGAAGCCTCTATCGGAACATGATTTCTCGGTTCCCAGGACGCCCAATGTGGGCCCTAAGACGGCCCCGACAAGTCCTAAGAGGACGCCCGAGAGAAAAAAAAAAAAAAAAAAAAAACGGATGGGCACAGTTCGCTGATTTCCGCGACCTGTTGTTGGATGTCTTGCACGCGGGGGAGGTGGGGGAGGAGGAGGAAGAGGAAAGGAGAAGAGAGATGGACGACGAGGAGGAGGAGGAGGAGCAGCAGGAGGAGGAGGAGGAGGAG
>CAUYUJ010004114.1:57500-62500 GCA_963575745.1 Prorocentrum cordatum | reverse complement strand
ATCCCAGAGATCTAACGCATTGAAAAGATCAAGACGCAGGTTTTTCGCAATTGTTGGCCTCTCCGGGCCCTCGCCGGGCCTCGGGACCGTCAAAAAACGACTCAGGACGAAGAACTGGTCCCGGGGCAAGGGTCGGGACTTCGGGGGACCCCGTATTGAAAAAATCACGACGTCGGATCCCTGGGATTGGGGCTTCGCTCTTTGGGCGCCCCGTGCGTGGTGAACGGTCCCTCGCGCGGTGTCTTTCTATCTTGGCTCCATGCGTGACTCGAGCTAGAGCCGCACTCCCAACACGGAAGTTTTTGTCCAATCTTTCCGGCTGCCTCTCGCATCTTGTGCTCTACGCGCCTTCTCAAATTAAAAGACAAATCTATGCAACGGGGGCGCGTCTCGTGGGCGCCCCCGTGCGTGGTGGATGGTGGTCGGGGCCCTGGTGAGCATAGGCCCCCGGCGTTCTGCTGCTTCCCTCTCGTGTGTTGCGGTGCGCGCGCGGCTGCGACCTGTCAGGGGGGGGGAAACACACAGACACAACCAATCGTCGATCCCCAGGGAAATATGCGAAAATGTGGGAAGTGGGGGGGGGGGAAGACACAACCCCCCAAAAGATAGGAGCATAGGGCGCTGCCTCTGGCGCCGCGCGGCCGCACTTTCGCGCGCAGCTCCTTCCGGCGCAAGACACAACGATAGGATATACGATGCGAGGAAGCCTGTCCTCTCTCTCTGTGTGTATCCCTTTGTGCGTGCCCCGGTGGTGTGTCCCTTTTTTTGTGTGTATCCTTTGTGTGCGCATGCCTTTGTTCTTCTGCGTCTTCCTTTGTGCATTCCCTTGTGCCGGGCCCCCTCTCGACCCGGTGGTCGGCGCTGTGGCGCCCCCGTCGTTCTCTGCCTGGGCTGCCCGCGGGGCGCCCCGCCGCCGCCCGCGCGGCCTTCCGCCGGACGCTGTCCGTCTGCAGGGGGCACGTCGTCGTCGTCGTCGTCGGCTTGGCCGTCGTCGTCGTCGTCGGCTTGGTCGTCGTCGTCGTCGTCGTCGTCGTCGTCGCCGTCGTCGTCGCCGTCGTCGCCGCCGTCGTCGCCGCCGCCGTCGTCGGCTTGGTCGTCGTCGTCGTCGTCGTCGCCGTCGTCGTCGTCGTCATCGGCTGAGTCGCCGTCGTCGCCGTCGTCGTCATCGGCTGAGTCGTCGTCGTCGCCGTCGCCGTCGCCGTCGCCTGCGGTCGCCGCCGCCCGCATGGCTTTAAGTCGGGCTTGCCCGTCTGCGTGGGGGGACATTCAAGAAGAGTCAAACGACATTCCGGGGACGATTTGTCGAGTATTCTTGAGTATTTTTGGAGCATCTGTTGACAATTTGTTTCTAGTGTTTTTTGCCAAAATGCCCCTGCAACGGGGGTCCGCCTACAGGGGGATATCCCAAAACAGTCAAAAAAGAATGTCAGGGGACGATTTTGTCGGGTATTGTTGCGCATGTTTGGAGCACTGTTTGACTATTTGTTGTTTCTCGTCCAAAACTCCCCTGTAGGGGACAGGCCCGACCTAAGCATAGTTACACCACGCAGTTTGAAACATTGCTGGCACCACCGAGCTTGCATCACATACACTCAAACCGCACAGTAAGGATGGGCTCCCTTTCCCAGGGGTGCCCTGACATCGGGCGTCTCGAAAAGATCGAGTCGGAGGTGTTTCCTAGTTTCGGCCTCTCGGTGCCCTCGCCGCATCTCGGGACCGTGAAAAAACGACTCGGGGTGAAAAACCGGTCCCGGGGAAGTGGTCGGGAGGTCGGGGGCCACGACGTGTCACAGATCCCAATCGGGGGGGTGGAACAGTCAACCCGCATAGTTAAGGATGGGTTCCCTTCCCAAGAATACCCCTGCATCTTTGCCTCCCAGTCCATCCTTGGCCACTGTCGTTGGCCGCGCCCCTCTCGAAAAGCTTCGACATGGCCTTCCAAGGCCCTTGCATCCTCATCGTGAATTCTTATGATACGGGTCGACTGTAGCTTGCAGCTTGCACCGCACATCTTGCACCGTCCACCTTAGAGTACATGTTTTGCACCACGTAGCTTGCACCACATGCGTGCCCGGCCGAAGTGAATACGGAAATTTTGGCGCGATGCCTATCATCGAATGTTATCCAACATGGCAGCGGCCGCAGTTGGGCAGGCGACGTTGCTTTTCAGTTGGACAGCGCCCGCGGCGACACGGACAGCGAGTCGTGTTCGAAATGAACGGGGTATGTTGTCGGTCTTCGTATCCACTCTTTCCATCCCGAGCGTACACTTCACAACCACACATTCACCACAGCTTACGCCATATTGCGTACACAAGATAAGTTACACCATAAAGTGTACGTGGCATTGCTTACATTGTTTAGTCGGCACCACATATTTGGCACCACGTAGATTTCACCACGCAGCTTACCCCGCATAGCACCACACCGCTCACACCGCATGGCTGGCACCACATTGCTCACATCACATGGCTTGAACCACATAGCTTACACATCCAGGGTGTCATACCGCACTGTCTGGGGCCGATGCTTGTCAACAGAAGCCGGATGTGCGTGACGTTTTCGCGAGATGAGTGTCCTGTTTGTTTGAAGACATGGCGCCCTCCATCCGTATCACTGCTAGAAGTGTTCATCCTCAGCAGTACAAGCGCTGGAGAATTCTCGTCGAAGTCCCAGGCCCGACCTATAGCGACAGGACGCACGCGCGCAGGCGACAGGGAGGCTGCTCACGCCGTTGCCGACCGCGACGGCCATAGCGACGACGATGCCGACGGCGAAGAACGAGCACGATGATGACGGCGAAGGCGCCGCCGACGGCGCTGCCGACGACAACGCCAGCGACGCAAAAGGCTCAGAGGAGGAACATGTACCGATACCGTTGCCCATCCCTCGCCGCCGCTGCTGGATTCACCCCGAGATCATGGCCACAATCGCACCTCTGGAAAGGTCTGAGGCACAGCGGTATCGGTACCCTTCTGTTCCTGTAAGCCTGGAGATCTTGTGCATGGATCTGTTTTAGCACGCGGCCCCCGAAGTCCAGGCTCTTTTACCCAGGGCGCGTTCTTCATCCCGAGTCGTTTCGTGACAGTCCTGGAGCTTGACGATGACAGTCCTGGAGGTCAAAAAACGGCCCAAACCCGTCTGGCGTGATTACTTCGCGACGGCGAGGTTTGACGAGTACGGCGACGAAGGCGACGACGACGACGACGACCACGACGCCGACGACGACGACGACGATGCCGACGACGACGCCGACGACGACGACGCCGCTCGCGAGGCCGAGGGGCAAGCGCCCGCCGCGCGGAAGAGGCCCGCCGCCGCGGCGGCCCCGCGGAGGCCAGCGGCTGCAGCCACTGGGCGCGCGCGCGCGAAGCCCGTCGGCGCTGGCGCCGTCCGCGGCGGAGCCCCGAACCCCTCGAGCCATGAAAACACCCAGAGGTCCAGCGCATGGAAAAAAGCAAGACGCAGGTTTTTCGCCATGTTCGGCTTCTGGGGGCCCTCGCCGGGTCCCAGGACTGTCAAACAACGATTCAGGACGAAAATCCGGTCCCGGGGAAAGGGTCGGGACTTCTAGGGACCCCGTATTGAAAACATCATTGATGGGCTTGTTTTCCACCACCACCATAAGTTAGAGGGGGAGGGGGTCCTCCTTCTCCTCCTCAACCTCCTCCTCCTCCTCCTCCTCGTCCTCCTTCGTCCTCATCCTGCTCCTCCTCCTCCTCTCCGTCCTTTTCCTCCTCTTCCTCCACCTCCTTCCCCCCTCAAACTTATGGTGGTGGTGGTGGTGGTGGAACACAGGCCCCCTCCTCTCGGCGGCACTCCGACATACTAATACTATGTGTGCGTCGCCCCCCTGGGAGCGACGCGCGCACCGAGAAATCTTATAGTGTGTTCGTCTTGGCGGGCGCTTTCTGGCCGTACCGCTCGGGAAACGATGCACTACAAGATGGTTATACTTACCAGCCTGGAATATATTCCCATCCCTATGCTGGGCATCTCCCTCATCACGATGCCAATCTTAGGGATTCCCTTATTTTTTGAGGGCGCATCCCTAAGATTGTCATCGGCTTTTGTCGTGTCAATCTTAGGGATAGGGATGAGTTCGGGGCTGGAAATATGCTTTATTTATGTTCGGGGCGGACGCACGCCTCCGAGGAGGACATATAATATTAGTATGTCATTGTGCGCCCTATCCTCGGCGGACCCGAGGACCCCTCGAGCCATGAAAACATCATGCGCAACGGAGGGGGGCGACAAACCTAAAGATCCATCGCACTACGAAACAAAAACAAGACGGACGCTCTTCGCCCAGTTCGGCCTCCAGGGGGCTTCGCTGGGCCCCGGGACCGTCAACAAAACGACCTTGAAAATATCATGACGCGAGGTTTTTCGCTATGTTCGGCCTCCGGGGGCCCTCGCCGGGCCCCAGGACCGTCAAGAAACGACCGAGGATGAAAAACCGGTCCCGGGGAAGGGGTCCAGGGGGCCGACGTCATGAAGAAAACACGACGTCGGGGGTCCGGGGTCGTCGGCGGATGGTCAGCGTCCCTCCCTTCTTTCGCCAGGCTGCGCGCCCCAGGACCCTTTCAGATCAACCCGGTTCCAAAAATTACGCAGTCAGACGGGGTCTAGGGCTCGAGAGATGACGCAGACAGATGGAGCGTAGGACTCCGGAGCCCGTCGGCGCCGGCCGGCGTCGCCGTCGGCTGTCGTCGGCGGTGGTGGGCGTCTCCGGTTGTCGGTGCTCATGAGGCCGCGTGCGCACTCCTGGCGTCGAAGTCTCTCTGCGCCTGAGGCTCAGGAGAGAAAAGGTGACACAGAGATGCAAAGAATGGCAGATTCCCAGGGACATGTGGAGAGAGTGGAGGGAAGACGCGCATCCAGGGAACTCGGGACCTACAGGAAAGCTTGGGACTTGTGTCTACTTGCCTGCGTGCCCCCGGGCCCCTTCGCAGAGGCGTCACGCGTTCTCTTTCCGCGGCCGACCTCCTCTCCTCCAC
>CAUYUJ010004114.1:0-52500 GCA_963575745.1 Prorocentrum cordatum | reverse complement strand
GGAGCTCGCGGACGTGGCTCAAGAGCCAGTCCCGCGCCTCTGCGCCGAGGCGGCCGCCCGTCTCCAGGGCGAAAGCCGTCAGGCGCTCGCCCGGGTAGCGCGCGTGCTTGGCGCGCTCGGCCCGGCGCGCCGCCTCGCCCGGGCGTCGCGCCGCCGCGCGCACGGCGGGCTCGTCGCCGGCCGCTGGATGGCGCACTGTCACGTCCAGCCACCTCCTGCCGTCGACATCATTGTATTCGACGTCCAGGATGGCCCGTTCCTGGACCGCCAGCTGTCCTCGCCGCGGCGCGCGGGCCCTGTCCCACGTGGGCACCCGTTGCTCGTAGAGCGGAGCGCAGTGGCCCCACCCGCCAGCGAGGCTGCCCACGGCGCGCGCCACTCCCTGGTGCCGCTTGACGACTCCGCCGCCGGGCTGGCAGATCGCGGCGTGGAAGCCAGCCTCGTCCAGCGGCGCCTGACATGGGGCTCCCCCGGCTGTCAGGTTCTGGCAAGTCGCCGCAGCTCGCGCGAGCTCGTCGGTGGCGCACTCGGGCCGCGGCAGCTGGGCCCGGCGCCGGGTCGCGGTCTCCCATGCAGTGAGGGTCCTCCAGAGTGCAGGCCAGCTCCGTGGGGTACTTCAAGTAAGCCCCAGCGCCTGGCCCCCCGGCAGAGAGCAGCGCCGCCTGGCTGCAGTGGTACATTCGCTGCTTTGCAACAGCGTGGGTTCTCTTATGCACCATAGCAATAAGGTATTCTGCTTGGTCGGGTGGCCCAGCAAGGCCTCCAGGGGCGCCGCGGGTTCAGGGTCAGCGCCCTGGCGCGCCAGCTCAGCCCGCGTCGCCTCCAGCGCGGCCGCGGCTTGTGGCAGGGCCGCCAGCATGTCTCCGAGGGTGGAAACGCCGGAGATGCCCAGGTCATGCTGGACCTCCGCGGCCGCCTGCGTCCAGGCCGCCCAGCACGCCGCCGCGCGTCTCGTGGCAGCCCACTGCGCGCCGGCCCCGCCCAGCTTAGCCGGCAGTTGAGGCGAGCTCGCTCGCCTCCGGGCCCAGTGGCCGTCGCAGCAAGCTCTCCCAGCAGCCTCTGAGCGCGGTGTCGTAGCGGAAGGTCTCCTCCGCCGAGGCCAGGGCCAGTTGCAGGTGGTGTTGGCTGGCATTGCCGGCGTAGGTGTTGAGCAGCGCGCCCGCGGCCTGCTTCTTGAACCCTCCTTTCAGCAGTCGCTCGAGGCCTCCTCCTCCTCCCCCTCCTCCTCCTCCTCCTCCTCCTCCTCCTCCTCCTCCTCCTGTCATTGTCTTTCTTGCTGCTCTGCGTCGTCCTGGCCACTCCCCGGGCGGCCCCACTCTCACACGCCTCCCTCGGGAGCCCGCCGCCGCCAGCCTCGGGCCGGACGAAGAGGGGGGGGGGATTGGGGAAGAGGGGGGGGGTACGAAAGGGGGGGGGGATTGGGAAAGGGGGGGGGGTTGGGAAGGGGGGGGTACGTAAAGGGGGGGATTGGGAAAGGGGGGGATTGGGAAAGGGGGGGGTACGGGGGGGGGAGTGGGGATGGGGGGGGGATGCGAAATCTGCTGCGCGCAGCTGGCTTCGGCCCCACCGAGGGGCCCATTCCTCGATACATTAGTCGCCCTTGGCGCCGGGAGGCGCCGGGAAAATCAGCCACGTGAGGTTCTTCTCAACCCCCCCCTTTCGATTGCACGTAAGAGTGACCTTTCGCCGGAGTGACCGTTGGTGCGGGACCAATGGGGTCCCCCGATCGCTGAGCGCGAAGCGGTAGCAGCGGCTTGCGCGCCCAGGTTTGGCCACCCCGCGTCCCCCGTTTTGCCGCGCACCAGAGGTCACTCTTACCCGAAGGATTGCCAAAATCCCTTCGTCGAAGGTTCTTGTTGCAATCCTTCGTTTTTGCAATCTTTCGTTTTTTTGCAATCCTAGGTTTTTTTGTTACCCAGAGGTCACTCTTGCGTGTAGCCGACCCCTGTGCTATCCCCCCCTTTCGCCCGACCCGGGCCGGCCGCCCGCGAAGCCGGACCCAGCGGCGCTCCGCCCTCGCTCATCCTCCGCGGCCGCCTCTCTCCCTCCCTGCGCCTCCACGTCCTGGTCTGCCAGCTCCGACCGCGCTGGGCTGCAGCCCGCGCTGCGCCTGAAAGTTTGGTCCTTCGTCTTCGTCGTTGTCGTTTTCGCGGTGTCGCCGTCGTCGTCGTCGTCGTCGTCGTCGTCGTCGTCGTCGTCGTCGTCGTCGTCGTCGTCTGCGTCGTCGTCGTCGTCGTCGTCGTCGTCGTCGTCGTCGTCGTCGTCGTCGTCGTCGTCGTCTGTGTCGTCTGTGTCGTCGTCGTCGTCGTCTTCGTCGTCGTCGTCGTCGGCTCGTTGCCGTCGGTGGCGGTATCGTCAAAGGATGAGGAGCGGGAGTTGAAGGATTTGGCTGACCTGCGACGAGACGGAAGATTGATGATGAGAAGGATGGGCAGGAGGGGAGAAGGAGAAGAAGGAGGATGAGGAGGAGGCGGGATGACGAGGGATGCGGAGACGAGAGGGAGGGAGGGAGGGAGGCGCGAGAGGAAACGAGATGAAGGAGGATCCAGAGCATGGACGGAGCAGGCTGGAAGGTGGATTTGGGAGGAAAGGAAGAGAGGGAAAGGGAAAGGGAAGGAGGGAGGAGGAGGAGGAGGAGGAGGAGGAGGAGGAGGAGAGGACAAGGAAGCAGGAGGAGGGAGGACGACAAGGAGGAGCAAAAAGAGGAGGAGTACACAGAGGAGGAGGGGAAGGGGGAGGAGGAGGAGGAGGAGGAGGAGGAGGAGGAGGGGAGGAGGAGGAGGAGGAGGAGAGGAGGAGGGAGGAGGAGGAGGAGGAGGATGAGGAGGAGGAGGAGATGGGAGGAGGAGGAGGAGAAGGAGGAAGAAGGAAGAATATGAGGGCCGACGTCGACCACCGCCGCCGCTCCTCCGTTGCCGTTCCGACGCCCGTGCAGGCCGCGACAGTGACCTTGGTGGTCGCCTGCGCGCGCGGGGGGTGCCCTGCCCCTCCCGTTGCTCGCCCCTGAGCCTCCTCCTCCTCCCCCTTCTCCTCCTCCTCCTCCTCCTCCTCCTCTTTCCTCCTCCCCCCTCCTCCTCCTCCTCCTCCTCCTCCTCCTCCTCCCCCTCCTCCTCCTCCTCCTCCTCCTCCGTCCCCCCAATGAAGTTTAGTTAAACAACACCAGAACTATTGCAACTCCTTCTCCTCCTCCTCCACTTCCATTCCTTATCCTTATCGATAATTCATTATTGCCGCACGCCGAGGCTGGTGGAAAGTGTGGGCCGGGTGTTTCGCCTGAGGCTTCCTTACCATGTATGGCATTGAAGCAGCTTAACATCTGGCAACGGTTTCACAGATTGGGGCGGGTGTTTTTCAAAATGTTGTCCTCGCCTTGGCGCCGCGCGCATTCTTGTCAACACATTGCAAGCGCTTCACGGATTGACGGCCGTTCGTTTTCAAAATGTGGTTCTCCCTTTAGCGCCGCGCACATTCTTTCAAACACGTTGCAAGAGTTTCACGGGTTGACGGTGGTCCGTTTTCAAAGTGTGGTTCTCCCTTCAGCGCCGCGCACATTCTGTTGAACACGTTGCGATTGACGGTGGTTTGTTTTCAAAGTGTGGCTCTCCCCGTAGCGCCGCGCACACTTTTTTGAACAAGTTGCAAGAGATTCGCGGATTGACGACGGTTCGTTTTCGAAATGCGGTTCTCCCCTTAGCGCCGCGCACATTATTTCGAACACGCTGCAAGAGTTTCACGGATTGACGGCGTTTCGTTTTCATAGCGTGGTTCTCCCTTTTGCGCCGCGCACATTCTTGTGAACACATTGCAAGAGTTTCACGGATAGATTGCGGTTTGTTCCCAACCATCCTGTGGTGTTGGGTCCCCGTTTTGAAGAGACGGTGGCCCGCGTCTCCTCTCCTCCTCTTCTCCTCTCCTCCTCCTCTCCTCCTCCTCCTCCTCCTCCTCCTCCTCCTCCTCCTCCTCCTCCTCCTCCTCCTCCTCCTCCTCCTCCTCTTCCTCCCCCCCCCCCCCTCCCACCATCATCATCGTCATCACCCATTTCGGCACACCCCTCACACGTTTCGTGACCCCATAGGCAGCCCCACCGAAGGTCCCAGTGGGTGTGCCCGCATGCGCCCCGCACACCCATTTCGGCACACCCCTCACACGTTTCGTGGCCCCATAGGGGGCTCCACCGAAGGTCCCATGGGTGTGCCCGCTGTCCCGCACACAATTTTTGGGTCACACCCCCCACATTCGACGCTTTCTTGGCCCCATAGGGAGCTCCACCAAAGGTCCCAGTGGTGTGCCCGCATGCTCCCGCACACCCTTTCGGCCCACCCCTCACACGTTTCGTGTCCACATAGGGAGCTCCACCGAAGGTCCCAGGGGGTGTGCCCGCATGCGTCCCGCACACTCATTTCGGAACACCCTTCACACGCTTCGTGGCCCCATAGGGAGCTCCACCGAAGGCCCCAGTGGGTGTGCCCGCATGCGCCCCGCACACCCATTTCGGCACACCCCTCACACGTTTCGTGGCCCCATAGGGAGCTCCACCGAAGGTCCCAATGGGTGTGCCCGCATGCGTCCCGCACACCCATTTCGGTAAACCCTTCACACGCTTCGTGGCCCCATAGGCAGCCCCACCGAAGGTCCCTGTGGGTGTTCCCGCATGCGTCCCGTACGCCCATTTCGGCACACCCCTAACACGTTTCGTGGCCCCATAGGCCCATAGGGAGCTCCGCCGAAGGTCCCAGGGGGTGTGCCCGCATGCGTCCCGCACACTCATTTCGGCACACCCCTCACACGCTTCTTGGCCCCATAGGGAGCCCCATCCGAAGGCCCCAGTGGGTGTGCCCGCATGCGTCCCGCACACCCATTTTGGCACACCTCTCACAAGTTTCGTGGCCCCATACGGAGCTCCACCGAAGGTCCCAGTGGTTTTGCCCGCATGCGTCCCGCACACCCATGTCGGCAACCCCTCACACGTTTCGTGGCCCCATAGGGAGCTCCACCGAAGTTCCCAGTGGGTGTTCCCGCCTGCGCCCTGCAAACCCATTTCGGCACACCCCTCACACGTTTCGTGGCCCCACACGGAGCTCCACGGAAGGTCCCAGCGGGTGTGCCCGCATGCGTGCCGCACACCCATGTCGCTACACCCCTCGCACGTTTCGTGGCCCCGAGTTTATCCGCTAGGCCTGACCTGAGGAGCGGCCCGCCACAGCCGCGCCTTTTCTCGGTTGTCCAACTGTTTGGCCTCGCGCCGCGGACGCCCTGCGCGCGTCGCTGGGACCCTCTCGGGGCGATCAGCGCGCGTCGCGCGAACTCCGCGCTCCGCTCTGTCCAGCGCCTCGCTCGCCCGTCGTCGCCCCGCCCGGCGGCCAGAGCCATGCGCGCTATCAGTTAGCCAACAAACAATCTGGGTTCCACGCAGCGCACGAACCGTGCGCGTCACTGTGGCCCCTTCGGGGTGACCTGCGCGCGTCGCGAGGGCTCCGCCTTGCGCTGCGCCCGCAGCCTTGGACTTTGGAGTGCGCGGGCAAAGGAAAACGAAAAAGGAGTGGAGGAAGCGGGCGCGATCCTCGTGTGGGGCGTGCCGACATGGGCGTCGCGGCGCGCGGGCGCTGCCTCGGGGTTCCCAGGGAAGCCCCCTGCAGAGGCTACGCCACACAATTCGGCGCACCTTCATACGGTTCGTGGCCCCATAGGGAGCGCCACCGAAGAAGATATTCACAATTGCGGTACTCACAATTGCATCTGGTTGGGTCCTTCGCCAGGATATTTTTCAAAGTGTGCCTCTCCCCGTAGCGCCGCCCACCCTCGCGTGCAAGAGCCTCCCGGATTCAGGGCGGCTCGTTTTCAAACTGTGGTTCTCGCTCCAGCGCCGTGCACGCTCCTTTCGAAACATTGCAAAGAGTTTCACGGATTCCCACCATCAACGTACCAGGAATGGTGTGTCGGAAAGATCTTTAGTATGAGGGGCAAAGGTTCTGTTGATTCGTGGTGATGAGGTCCCCGGAGTGGACTTGGCACGATTCTAGACGCAACAGCCAGGTTGATCCGTGGCGTTGGCGTCCCGAGAATCATGTTTTGGCATGTTTCCGGGTCTTCAAACGGTTGTCTTCCAACGAGGCGGTTCCTTCAGTGGAAATGAACCCGTCGCAGGGGCCTACTATGAAGAGGGAACTTGAAGGGAGGCTTTAATCCATGTGGGGGGGGGGGCGAGCGTCTTGCGTTCGCTACGCGGGAACTCGTTTCAACCCTGAGGGTGGGAACGAACAGTGCCCGGACTCGGTGGACCTGACTACTTCGCCCTTCTTCTTACCCCTCCTCTCCCCCCCCTCTCTTCATTTCTCTCTTCCTACCCTCTTTCGTTCCTCCTGTCCTCTTCCGTCCCTTCAGTCCCTGTCGCTCTCCTTTAGATTTATTCGGGGCACATTTGGAGGCGCTTCGTGCGCCCTGTGGGACCTCCAGGGGCCTCTTGCGCTCTTGTTCCAAGCTGGGAACTTCGACCCCTGCTCGCTCTCAATCCGGTCCATACACGCGCGGATTCGCTGTCAGGGGCGCGCCATATCTGGGAACCCCTTGCGTTCCCGATCGAGGGCGGGGAAGTCGACCTTTACTCGTCATCCAGCCTGCTCGTGGACGGTCGGTTCCGATCTCGGGGGCACAGCGCCGATCCCTATTGGCGATGTGTCGTCGATGCCAGGCCTGTGTCCAGCCTGGCCCCCCTAATTCGGTTCTCCGGGACAGATCCTGTGACCCCCGCCTGGGGCTCCTCGGGGCATCGCGCGCTGCCCTGGAGGTCGCCTGGGCCGCCTCGCCCCCCGCGCGCCGATGCCACACGAGAGTATGATGCTCTCCTCCCTCCCCTGGCACCGCACGCCTGCCCCCGCAGGAGCCTGCTCCAAGGGCGGTGGCGCGAGGGCGCGAGGATGACCGCGGGGGGCGCGACGGCGCGAGGGAGGGCGCCCTGGATCCATCACCCTTCCCCCCCCGGTCCTGCCCTCCTCGGAGGAGGGGCGCGCGGGAAGCCGGGGCTGGGCCCGGGAGAGCAGGCCACGGGCGGGGCTCCTCGCACCCCCCGTCCTGCCTCCCAGCCCCCCGCCTTCCTTCGGGCCACTGCCGCCCTCCGCCCGAGCGCTGCGTTCTGGAGCGGCGCGCACGCAGGAACGGAGGAACCCGCAGGCGCGTTGGGGCGAGCGTTCCCGTCCTGCCTCTCCTTCCGCCCTCCGGAGGGGCCGTATCGGTGCAAAAGCGCTGAGAGTAAGGGAACGTTCGGGCATGTGTTCTTGTTCGTATCACTGTTGTGATGGTGGTAATCCTGGTGATCCTGCCGCCCGCCCCCCCCTCCTCTCCCCCCGTCCCCCCTTGGGCCCCTGCCGCCCTCCGTCGACCCCCCCCCCCTCTCCCCCCTTCCTTCTGCCCTTCCCCCCCGCCCTACCCCCACTTCTCTGGCCGGATTGGGATTTCGTGCCCGGACTCCGCAGTCAGCCTCCAGAGTTTGGCATCGAGAGGCGGCGCAGGCTCTGAAGCGCATTTGCCAACTCACTGAGACTCTGTGGATATGCCAACGGCCACTCTCCTCCTCCTGCCCGTGCTGCAAGAAAGAAAACAGGAGCTGCACATGCACGGTAAACGTTCCGGCCGATGTTCAACATGATGATGTGCGGTTGCAGCCGTGTCGCGATGTTCTATTGTTCCAGGCGCAGGCGCGAGGAACACGACAGTAGTATGGCAGTACATTCGTGTCGTGGAGAGTGTAAAGCCGTCCATGTACCTTTGGCCATGTCGCCGTCGCATTTTGGCCAGAAGCTGTTTTCTTTGACTCGGGGCATCCCGAGACAGCTTCTGACAAACAGCCCTGACGGGGCTGGTTGGATTTACCATAGTCTCTCACCGTACGGCCGACAGGCATACGTTGGCAAATTTCCCTTCGAAGTGTAGCAGAGACTTTGAAGCCATAGGTCTTGCGTTGTGGATTCGGGATGGCTGGAACCACTGTATTGCGCGATGCGCCGGCGCGGCATGTCCATATATATGTATATATATATATATGTTTGCCTCTTGCTCATACTGGGCCGCATTGCGCGTGCAGGAGATCGGATGTTCATCGAAGGCCGGGTCATTGCTCTAACGCAGCATAAGGAGAGCTTGAACGTCCGAGGGAACTTTCATCACCATTCTGGTGCACCTCCACTTTTGACAGCGTTGCCTACGAAGCCGGTCCACAAACAATGTGAAATGACATTCTAGGCCTCCAGACTCAGTTGGGCCAGGGTTGCACTCTTTGCCACCGGTTATCTTGCCATATGCTTGCGCTGCTGGAAGGTCATGGCGGGACCAGGTGAGACAGGTGATTTACATAGGCAGTCGGCCTTTTTGCCAGCGCAGTTGCGTTTCGGTCCGATTGGTTGGTTGTCTTCATTGTCTTCAAAACGTGTCGCCAATCACGATTTGCGGCTACTGCAGGTTGCAACCAAATCGTTGGAGCCGTCGTTCCTGGGTATTTTCCTGGCCAACATCTCTGCAGCCACACCGTGCCATAGTTTTCGTGTTGTGTTGATGCGATTGAGTAGCGCTTCGTTGTCAATTTCTCGAGCTCGGTAATGTTGCATATCATTCGCGTTCGACTCGGTGTCTTATGTTGCCAGGGTTGAGATTATATCCACAGGCTGGTTTGGCAACTTCGGGAGATCTTTGCATCAACGATTTGACCGTGTAACGTTGGAGTGTTGCTGCAAACGGCCGGAGTTCCAACGCTTCCTGCACGCAGACGGGCATGTATGTGATAGTTTCTTCGGCCTGCGACCGACTTGTGGCCAAGTGCCCCGCCAAGCTGGCAGGTTCGCTGACGATCCCGCCACAGCTCGCTCCCTGCCCGCGCCGGGCGGAGAGGCTCCCGAAAGACATCGCGAGGTGTGCAGCTGCCCGCCGCCGTCGGCCCGCCTGCACGTGCCGCCGTTGCCTGGACGCACGACCGTCGGGCCCCTCGACCACTGCCGAGGCGACATGTCTGTTTCGCGCTCGCCTGCCTCGCCTTCTCCACCGGCACCCTCCCCGCACCCTCGGCGCCCTGCGTCGCCCTCGCGCCAGTTTGGCCGCCCGGGTGCCGCCCGCCACTCGGCGCCGCTCTTTGGCCGTGGTCCGCAGCTGCTGGCACGGCCCGCCCCTTCTGGCCAGGCGCTCGGCCCGTCCCGCGCGCCCGCGTGGCAGAAAGCGTTCGCGCTGGCCTGCCGTGCGCGTCAAGGTCGCTCGGAACCTGGCGGGGCAGGCCCGGGGCAGCGGCCACGGACGACGACGGACCCCGCTCCCCGTAGTGTTGATCCCCCCTTCCATCCTTCCGTCCACCGCCCTTCCTCTCCCCCCCGTCCCCCCCCCGGGGCCCTTGCCGCCCTCCGTTGGCCACCCCCCTTCATTCCGTCCACCCCCCCCCCCTCCTCTCCTCCACCCCCCATACCCCCCCCCCCTCTTGGGGTCTTTGCCGCCCTCGAGTCGCCCCCATCCTTTCCCCTTCCCTTCCCCCCCCCCCCTTCTCCCCATTTCTTTCTGCCTTCCCCCCTTCCCCTTCTTCCTGCCCCCCCCCCTTCTTCCTGCCCCTCCCGCCCTTCCCCTTTTTTCTGCCCCCTCCCTTCTTCCTGCCCCCCCCCTTCTTTCTGCCCCCTCCCTTCTTCCTGCCCCCCTTCTTTCTGCCCCCCTTCTTTCTGCCGCCCCCCCTTCTGTACTCCCCTCCTCTCCATCGCCCCCCCCCTCCCTCCCCCGCAGGCCTCGGCGTGGGGCACGCCGTCCCCGCCCGCCCCCTCCCCCCCCGGACCTCCGCCGTCTCGGGCCGTCCTGTTCGATACGCGGGCTCCCCGATTCCTCGACGGCTTCCCACCTCCTCCTCCTCCCCCTCCCTCCTCCTCCTCCTCCTCCTCCTCCTCCTCCTCCTCCTCCTCCTACTCCTACTCCTACTCCTCCAACTCCTCCTTCTCCTGCAACTGGGCTTTTTCGCCCCCTGTTGTGTCCTGGCGGTCCCGAGGCCCGAGGGGCCGACAGCTACGAAGAATTTCCGCTCTGATTTTTGTCGAGATGACAGCTGTCTGGGCCATCCCATACCTCGCCCCTCTTGCTCTATCACGCCCGCCGGCTCGTTTTTGTATGAAATCCGCAGCCCCGAAGGGGGCGGGACCGCCCCCCCCGGGAGGGGGCAGGCCATCCTCCTGGACCCACTGCTGTGGATGGCTCGCGTGCCCAATCGTGGGCCCCAGAGGCTGCCATCAAAAGAGCCCGCCCGGATGGCAGACGTCATGCCGTTGGAGAACCGGGCCCTCTCCGCCCCCCGATCCCCCCCGCCGCCCCCCATCTATCGCCCGCCGCGCCTGATTACCCTGAGATCCTGGCGTCTTCACAGGACGTCTTCGTCGGGCTTCAGGCCTTGGGACTCTCCGGCTCGAGAGACGACGCAGAAATGGGGGGGTCCGAGCCCCGGAGGTGAGTTTTCGCGATGGCTGAGTTTTTTCGCGCCGTCGGATCTGAAGGTGCCCCCCGCCCCCCGGCGAGGCGCATCCCGCGGGCCCCCCCCCTCCGCCCCCCTTCGGCGTGGGCCTCGGCGGCGCGTTCGGGGCGCGCTTGCTATCTGTTCCGCCTGCACGCTGGGCGCGCGCAGGGGCGCGGCGAGGGAGAAGGGCCTGCGCAGGCACGGCCTTCCAGAGGTCTCCAGGAGCGCACGGCCGGGAACTTCCAGACATCGGACGTCTCGAAAAAATCGAGACGACGGTTTTTCGTTGTTTTCGGCCTCTCGGGGCCCTCGCCGGGCCTCGGGACCGTCAAAAAACGACTCGGGATGAGAAGCCGGTCCTGGGGAAGTGGTCGGGAGGTCGGGGGCCCGTGTCTCGAAAAAGTCGAGACGTCGGATGTCTGGGTTTGGCTCACCCTATCGCGCAGCTGGTTTGGGCCCTTCACGCTTCCGCGGGACACGCCGAAGACGTCCCGACTCCCAGGCGTCAGCGTCCCGAGCCTTTCCAAGCCTCCCGCCCCGCGGAGCGGAGCGACACGCTACCAGCTTGCCGCTACCGGCTCGATGGGCACAGCGTGTCGCCGGGGCCGCCGCCGCGACACGCTAAGCAAAGGTGCCTGACCGTCTTGGATCTGCGTTGGACGGCGCCTCCAGTGCTGACCCTGGTACGCTCCGCGCGCCATGGAGCGGCCCAGCGCAAATCTAAGAAGTGCGTTCAAACCTCGTGAAGACTGCGTCTATGCAGCTTGCTTCTCTTTCTCGTGCAGCGATCGATTGCCAGCAGGTCGGGTGGGCGGCAGAGGGAGTGCAGTTCACGGGGCGGCGCGAGACGGTACGCCCGCCTCCGCATGTGGTATGAACCTAGACCGATCAGAGGTGGATAGACCTCCTACCCTGACACGTCGATTATTGAATTGGCCGTTTTCGGTTCGCGAGAGGGCGTCGCGGCCGTCATTTTTGCGGGTCCAGGTCCGTCGGTTTCGGTCCCAGACCGTTTTCACGAAGGGGAGGTTTACTAGAGGGAGGTTTGTCCACCGCCGAACCGATCGGGAGAGGAAGTGCGCACTGACTTTGCCACTGGCGTGTCAAAATCATTTCAATTGATGCCTTTGGTTTGCCTATACCTGCCTGCAAACCCACACGCCCCCTGGGGCCACGACACGTGTGAGGGGTGTGCCGGAACTGGCGGCGGGGACGCATGTGGTCACGGCCACTGGGGCCTTCGGTGGAGCTGCCAATGGGGCCGCGAAGCGTGTGAGGGGTGTGTAAAAATTGGTGGCGGGGACGCATGTGGTCCCTGGGGCATTCGGTGGAGCTGCCAATGGGGCCACGAAGCGTGTGAGGGGTGCAGGATGGACCTCAAATAGATATTAACTTGGATTTGTAATGTTCTGGAATTCTTGACCAGGGTTCATAATGTCTTGCCCGGAGCATTACGAACCTATGTTTACATGTTTTGGGAATATTGGTTGGGGTTCATAATGTTCCCCCGGGAACATTATAAACCCTGGTTTATAATGTTCTGGGGATACCCACTCCGAAAACCTATTAACCTGGGTTCATGATGTTCCGGGAATATTGGCTGGGGTTAACAATGTCCAGGGAATACTGAATTCTGTTTTCGTCATTCCGGAATGATAATCATGAAGATTACTATTTCCCCCCAACCCCCGTGTTTCTCACCATCGACCCCGGTTCATTATCTCCAGGAGATAATAAACTTGGATTCATAATGTTCCTGGTTTTTTGACCCTGGGTTCATTATTCTGGAATGATAATGCTTGAGTCTGGGGGGCGCCGTTTGGGGGTACGTTCTGGCCTGAAATAAACCTTGGCTCATAATGTTGGAATATTAAATATAGGTTGATTATTCCGGAAGCTAATGATTCGGCTGGGGGAGGGCTGAGCCCGATCCATTCACAGGACAATAATCCATAGGGTATCATCTGCAGATAATGAACTTAAGTTTTCATTCCTAGATAATAAACCACAGTCGACGAGGATTTCAGAGCTACCCTCGAGGGGTGTGTAGAAATTGGTCGCGGGGACGCATGTGGTCACGGCCACTGGGGCCTTCGGTGGAGCTCACGTTTGGGCCGCGAAACGTATGAGGGGTGTGCCGAAATTGGTGGCGGGGGCGCATGTGGTCACAGCCACTGGGGCCATCGGTGGAGCTCCCTATGGGCCATGGGGCCACGAAGCACTGTACTCGGTGCGCTGGAATTTTGGATATGCGGAGGGCAGAGGCAGGGAGGGAGGAGGGGCGAGGAGGAGAAGGAGGAGGAACGCGGGGCGCTGTCCATTCAAAACCAGGACCCAACACCACAGGCTGGTTGGGAAAGATTTAGCAAAGGCGTTCTTGGGTCAGCGGCGGCTGGAGTCCAAGAAGCGGAAAAGACAGCCGAGGGACGCATCGGAGCCGAATCGGGCACAGGAGAGCACCATGGGAATGGGCATGCAGGGGGGGGGGGGAGCCGCGGGTGCTGGAGCGCGCTCAGACCGTATCTTGCACACGTGACACATCCGGGGCTCGGCGGAGGAGCATGACTCCCGGGCCACCTCTGCGTGTGAAGTCCGCTCATATCTACCGCTGACGTCTCGGTTCAGGTATTGGTACAACACCCCGCGCTGCCTCCATGGCTGCGCTCTGGAAAAACGACTCTACCTTTCCTACCTTCCCCTTCCTAGGGAAGGACTGCCCTGCTCCCTCTTCCTTTCCTACCTCTACCCCCTGTCCCTCTGGCTCCTTCTGGCTCCTCCTCTACCCCTGTCCCTCTGGCCCCTTCTGGCTCGCCCTCTCTCCCCCTTTCTGGAGAGAAGGAGGGAGAGAAGGCGAGGGGAGAAGGACTGCCCTGCTCCCTCCACCTGCGGGTAATATTGCAGGTCCGACTCTTCGGCCGTTAGCCTGCGTACGCAACCGCCCGGGGCCGCACAGGCTCCTCGGCGACTCTGTCCTCGTCGGGCCTCCTCGGCGCGTGGCGGGTCCCCGCCCTGCCCCCCCGGGGCGCCCCCCCCCGGGTGGCGGTCCCAAACCACACCCTATCCCAGACCCCCTCGCGTTGTGACAGACATCACGACGGGAGGTTTTTCGCTATTATCTCGGGCCTCGGGTGAGCCCTCGCGGGGCCTCGGGAGCGTTAGAACACGGCCCAGATTGAAAGACCGGTCCCAGGAAAGGGGTCCAGACTTCTGGGGTCGACGTCGTGAAAAAAACACGACGTCGGGGGTCTGGGATTCGGAGTCGCCGAGGTCTGCCCCCCGCCCAGTGATTGCCACCCTTGGCGTCCACCCGAGCAGGGCGAATCGACTGCAGGCGCGGCGAATTTGACTGCATGCCTGGCGCGGGCCCGCCCGGCGTGCCAGGCCACGGGGCACCCGCCCTCGGGGGCCAGCGTTCAGCATCGTTCATCCGACCCCTGTCCCCATCTTCATCCCCTCCGAGGCCCCCACCAGATTACCACCCCAGTTGGGGATGCGCCCCTCGAAACCCGAAGGGAACAGCCCATATCCCCATCTAGGGTGAAGTCGGGCCTGTCCCTCAACAGGGGGAATATTCAACAATAGTCCAAAAATAGTCTTGGTACGATTTTTTGATTATTTTGACAATCTTTGGGATATATGTTGGGGATACTTTTCATTTTTCGTCCAAAATCCGACCTAAATCTAGGGGGGGAAATCGGCCAGTGGGGCCCAGGCCACACCGCTGGAGGAGGAGGAGGAGGAGGAGGAGGAGGATGGAGGGTCAAATCGGCCAGTGGGGTCCAGGCCACGCCGCTGGTGTTGGGGATCGGCGAAGCGATGCTCAGCCGCGGCGCGGGGGCGGGCGCGGGCCGGCGGGCGCCAGTCCCTCCCAGCGGCCTGCCGCCGCAGAAGCGGCGGGCCGAGGCTCGGCCCGCCGCTCGGCCGCCGAGCCTGCGCGCAGCGCCCGAGGGAGAGCGCTCGGAGGAGCAAAACCCAGACCCCCTCGAGTCCTCCTCCTCCTCCTCCTGCTCCTCCTCCTCCTCCTGCTCCTCCTGCTGCTCCTCCTCCTCCTCCTGCTGCTCCTCCTCCTCCTCCTCCTCCTTCTCCGTAGCCATTTTGGCTCAAGATGCTTTGTTCCACAGGGGAACACGTGGATACCGCTAGTCCGCGGCCAGTGCCAGGGCGCTTCTGCCCGACAGTTCTGCTCCAGTCTCTGTGTGCCTCCTGCTGCCCGCAGGGGGGTGCTCTCGCGTCTCGGCCGCGGCCATGGCACCGCCCAGGGCTGCCAGGGAGAGGCTCGCGCTGGCCAAACGCTGGGTATGCAGGTATTGCACGCATGCGAAGACTGGCGAACCGTGGCATAACCATCCAGATGTTGCTTCTTGTTTTCTGTGTGGTGGTGCCAAAGGTCGTGTGTACATGTGTGACTTGCCGCCGCCCACCCCAATTACGCGTGCTTCTCAGCCTGCTGGTGGGGTGGCTCGTGCTACACTCGACGCCAAGGACAGAGAACTGGCTGCTCTCCGCAAGCAAGTTCAACAGTTGTCTCGGCCCAAGATGCTCGATGCTGACACGCAGTCGCCGCCTCAGCAGGATGGTGGCCCGAAGAAGTCGGACCTCCAGAAGAAGCAGAAGGTGCTCGAGGCTGCTGAGGCTGCCATGGCTTCTCTTGAGAACGTTGCGCAAGCTCAGGGAGTTGCCCCGAGCACGGTCCCTGGATATGCTGATGCTGACAAGACTGTGCGGGAGTTTCACCAAGAGACACATGCGGCCAAGCCATTCGGAGCCCAGGTTCACGGCATCGGCAACAATATTCAGAAGGTGGATCAGCAGATTGCCAAGCTGCAGGCCTCCACTGAATCTGAGGAGAAGGCTGTGGCAGATAAGCAGGCTCTTCTCGTGGATCTCAAGCAGCAGTTGGAGGCCAAGCAGAAAGCTAGGGTTCAGCTGCAGCTCGAGCCAACGGAACTCCTTCGGCAGCGCACGTCTGAGCAGGTCACCCAGGCCCCAGCAGGCAGTGATGCAGCCATCTTCGACACGTTCTCGGCCACCTTCGAGCAGCTCAAGTCCTTTGTGCAGCAGCTGGGGGGAGGAGAGCAGCTATCTGAGGCCGGTGTACAGCATGTGCAGCCATGGCTGGAGCAGGTCAAACAGTTGCGAGCGGAGCAGCAAGAGCGGCAGCGTGAGCAGCAGCAGCGGCAGCAACAGCAGCCGCCTCCTGCAGATGGCCCTGCGGCTCCAACCGCACCTGAGGTGGTCATTTCAATATACCTGTACCTGAAGATATGGATGTGGAGGATTTGCGCACTTTCATATCGGACAACGGCGGCGCGCCCGCGGAGACTGAGGACGAGATTCGCGCGCAGGTCAAGCGGCGCATGGAGTCGTTCCAGGCGCTGCTCGCCAAGAAGCCACGGACGACTGCATAGATATGGGGGGATTGCTCTCGCAGTGGTTGGCCTCATGGCGTATACTACTTACACCCTCGGCAATAGCGGCGACGGCCACGACGAGCTGTTCGCAGATCCAGGCATCGACCAGGATGGTTTCTTCGGCCTTCCTCTTGAGCCCTGTGGTCCACCTGCTGATTTGTTGCTACGTCAGGGCGGGGGGGGGTCGGGATTCAGCCCCGAGAAGTCACGCCCCCCCGCCCGCATGGACTACACCCGCAGGGTCGGGCGCATCGGCGACGGCCAGAACTACTGCTCCAGATGGCCAGGGATGTTTCTCCCCTGGGCTGGAGACATTGTCGGCATTGAGGTTGGCATCTTCTATTTCGGCTGCGACACCTGAGCCCCGACTGGCCCGCTCATCGGGGTTGGGGGCAGGAGCGAGCGTGAGGGCATCTACTTCTTCAGAGAGGGCGGCTGCGCCTACTTCGAGCACGTTGGCCCCCGAACGCACGCGCTGCTCAGCTCCGACAGGTGGCATGCGGGGTGCCAGCGGGCACCGGCCTTCGGCGGATGCCGTTGGCACGCGCTGCGCAGCGCCCCCAGGCCATGCCTGTAAGGGAGCCAGAGGGCACCGACCTTCGGGGGAGGCAGGCGGCTGGAGAGCCGCCGCTTCTCCTCCCCACCTGGAGTTGCACGCGGCTACAGAAAAAAAGAAAAAGCGTCAGGACGCGACAGGAGGGCGGACGAGCCTCCTGATCGTAATATTCTTGTCCACGAACGAGTTCTTAATGTGGCTCGGGGATCGACTGCAAGCAGCGTCGCATCGGCCGAGTCAACCGATGGCGTTTACGACGGCGGAGCTGAGATTTCTCATGCGGGTGCGCCACTTTCGACAGCGGTCAAGTCCAAAGGGGAGGTGGTGACTGTCAACGTTAGTTCTCATGGGTCTCTACTTGAGTATTTGCCAGGCATTGATCAGGGGGTCAAGGTGCTCCTGGCGCAAGAGCACCGACTCCTGCTTGACCGACTCCCGCAGGCGCAGTCTCAGGCCAAAGATCTTGGATGGCATGGGATCTGGGCGGCTGCAACACCGAGTGCCAACTCTGATGTCGGCGCGTCTGCAGGTGCGGCTGTGCTTGCGCGCTCCGATTTTACGATTGCGGCCCCTGACTTGCCTGAGAAGGAGGTTGTGCCAGTTCGCTGTCTCTTTGCACATGTTCATTGGGGGGGGGGGGGGGGGGGGGGGGGGCCTGGTGGATTCGCAGTGGGCAGCACTTATCTTAATACCAAAGATGGCATGGGTGCAGTCAACACGGCGCACCTCTGGCAGATTGTGCAGGCGTTGGCTAAGCTCAACAGTGCGGGCATAGACTGGATGGTCGGAGGCGACTGGAATAACCAACCCTCGGAGACGTTTGCCGCGCGATGGGCGGCGGCAGCTTCGGCGACCCCCTTCTACCCGATGGCGCCCACCTGCCGCCAGGCCCTCGCTGGCACTGTCCTGGTTTACTTAATTGTTTCCTCAGACTTGGCAGCAGGAGTCGATTCGGACATCCAGGTGGACGAGGGGCGCACCCTTTACCCGCACTGCCCTGTGCATCTTCGCATCGCGGCGCACTACTGCCCGCTCTGGCAGCTTGTGCCCAGACTTCCGAAGGAGCTGCCCCAGGAGGCGCCGATCGGTTGTGCTCGATTTCCTTTGGAGTGGGATCAGGGCTTATTCGAGGCTGCTGGTGATGCCGCAGGTCTGGCTGTTGGAATGGACACGCTCATGCATGGCATTGAGAAGGAGCTCACCAACCGATATGATTATGTCGGCCCTGCTGCTAAGCGCTACGCTGGTCGGGCGGGGGCTCCTGAGTTTGTTTGGAGGCTGCTCAAGTGGCAGCCCCCCTCAAGCGCACTTACAAGTGACCGATCACTTTGGCGTGAAAGACTGCACTCAGGTGGACGATGCACATTCAGAGGGAGCGTGATCGGCTGAAGACACTGGTTTCTCAGCTTCAGATGGCCAACGCGTTATGCAGCATCGAGCCTCGGCAATGATCGGTACTCCTGCAGGCGTTCAGTGAGGTCAGCGGATTCCTGCGCAACGCAAGGCGAAGCTAGGTTGTTCTCCAGCAGTTGCCGTCTGAGGCCCAGAGCTTCCTTGGATCAGGCCTGCAGGTTCTTGCTGACACTTGTTTTCAGGAGCCCATGACTATGATTGGCAAAGAGGCCACCAGACTTCGCAAGGAAGATCAGCGTGATTCTTATCAGGCCTGGATGCATTTTCAACGTGAGGCGTTCAAGTCGGGAGCGTCGATAGCACGCCGCGTCTCCAAGGTGCGACCGGTGGACCAGATTGTTTCTTTCAGCCGACGGCCAGGTGGAGTACAACCGCAGGCTCTCGCGAACCAGGACATGTAGACTTGGAGGGGGGTCTGGACTAAGCACGGGTGATTGCCGCTGGATCCACCAGCCGATGCAGACTGCTGGCCGCCCTTGCCTGGCATCGATGTTGCAACCATCCGGAAGGTGATTCTCACCTTTCCGAAGAAGACCCCCACGGGCCCATGCGTGCTCCATCCACGTCTGCTGTGGCACTTGTCTGATGAGGCTCTAGCGGTGCTGATTGGTTTCTTTAGGCGATGCGAGGAGTTGCTAACTTGGCCTGCAGAATGGTTCTGGTCGATGATGTGTCGCATCCCGAAGGCTGATGAAGGTCATCGTTTGATTGCAGTAGTGCACGCATTCCAGCGCATATGGGGTCGAGCCAGGCGAGCAATCTCCCGAACTTGGGAGGGGCGGAATCGGTGTGATAATGTCTGGGGGCAATCGGTCCCGCTACACGTCCTCCGACAATGCTTTTAGCCACAATTTGGAGTCGGAGATTGCGGTTTTGCGAGGACGCCTCAGCGCTACAGTATTGTTGGATCTCACCAAGGCTTTCGACCTGGTGCGGCCATCGCAGTTGTTTCGTGAAGGCCTCGTGCTGGGCTACCCACCTCGGATGCTGTATATGTTAATCCAGATGTATCGCCAGCCTAGACGACTCAAAGGCTATGGCACGTTCTCGGATCCGCTGCAGGTGGAACAGGGAATCTTGGCGGGCTGCACGCACGCGGTTTGCATGCTGGAGGTGTTGACGTTGCGAGCCCTGCTTCGGGTTCGTGAGGTACATGGAGCTTTGGTGCCTCGTGCGCTGGTCCATGATGTCTCTGTGCAGTATGTTTGCCCTGATCCTGCAGGTGTACGTGCACTTGACGTTGCAGTTCGGGCATTTCAAGACGAATCGAGGGTGCTCGGCTCCTGCTTCAACGGTCAGAAGTCAGGGGTTGTCGCGGCCACACCCTCGTCGCGCAGGCTCATGCGGGGCTCGAAGTTCCAGCAGAGGCCTTGGATGAGGTACTTGGGCCACGAGACCATGGGGGTACGGCCGCTACGGTTGCAGGAGAAGGCGCGCTTGTGGGAACTGCAAAGGAGGCGGCGACGGCTCCACATCTTTCGGCAGGTTGCTGGATGCAAGAACTCTGTGCTGTGGCGTGCTGGTGCTCAACCAGCCGTTGCTCATGGTGCAGGTGTGTCTGGAATGAATGATGTTGCCCTGGTCGTGGCAAGGCCCGTGGCTGCCACTATGGTTGGGGCGCCGCCGCGTGCGCACAAGACGGCATACTTGCATTGTCAGTGGCAGGTGCGGTGCGATCCTATCTTTGATGCGACGACGGCTCTTCTTTGTAGGCTGCACTGTTTTACCTGGGACAATCGAGTCTCGCTCAGCTTGCTGCGGCATGCCTGGTCAAGGTTAGCGGCGCGCGCGAGCTCAGCAGGCTTCACCTGGGCTGCAGTTCGAGGGCCGCTAGGTGCAGCCTGGCTGACGCTAGGCCGCGTCGGCTGGGCATTCATTGGCCCGCATCACTGACGGGACGATCAGTTTCATGATTGAGATTTGCTCCGCATTGCCCCTGCGGACATGAAGGTGCATTTGGAGGAGTCCATCAAGCGCTGGCAGGTGCAGAGGTTGACGTACCATCTGCCGGTGCAGGAGGCTACTCATGATGTTTCGGAGCGTGCACTTCATCTCGGCCTTCGTGATTTGAGGCCAGCGCAGCTCGGAGCGCTGCGCGGGCTGTGGGCCGACCTCAACCCCACGCCTGCGCGTCTCGCCGCTTGGGGCAAGAACGTTCGCCCACATTGCGCGGCCTGTCAGTCGAATGATGGATCCTACGGGCACGTGTGGAGCGATTGCCCTGCCCTGCTGCACTCCGATGAGAGCGAACTGGCGAGTGGTTTCGAGGTTCTCTGTGAGAGACGCGCTTCTCATCGGGATGCTTTGCGAGCTATTGGACACCGCCCCCTGACGGATCCCGACTTTGAAGGCCTGTATTTGAGTTATGGTATCCCGAAACTGTCTATCCAGCTTCCATCCCCACCTGGTGTTTCTGAGGTTTGGGAGTGGGGGGGCGTTCGGGGCGACTGGGGTCCTGTGGTCTTTGGGGATGGAAGCTCCCAGAGCCCAGCGGCGCCTAAAGTTAGGCGTGCAGGTTAGGCAATCGTTCAGCTCAACGAGGAGCTCTTTCCTCTTCGGGCGGTCTATGGGTCCCTGGATGGGGGCAGTCGAGACTGTAGGCAGTGCTGAGAGAACCGCACTTCTGCAGGCAATGAAAAGGCACCCGACCCTGCAGGTTGTTGTTTCTGACCTGTTGCCCCTGGTCCAAGAGGGCCAATCCTGGGGTGCTGAGCTGGCGTGCGGCATGAAAAAGTATGCTGCGATCTGGGGAAGTGTTTTTTCTCCGCAGGCCACGCGTAAGCCTCCTGAATACCCTCCTCCCACCTTCGTTTTGACCCCCGCTCGCCTCACCCTGGGGCATGTCTTAGAAAGAAGGCTGGATCCGATCACATGGATCGGCTATGCATGGGCCGATCTGTTTGCGAAATTGGCTTCGACTCGTGTCATGATCGCGGAGGCAGTCGCGGGTGAGCTTAAGCTTCGTCGTTTCACGATCGAGTACATCTCTTGGGCTGCGGCCAGGCTCGCGAGGCTAAGGCGCTGGACGGACCTCCAGCCTCCTCCGAGCGTCGCTCGGCAGCAGCCCCCGCCGAGGCTCAGTCTTCACGGCCGCGCCTTTTATCTCGACGAGGCCTCGGGCGAGGTACGTTGCGCGTCATGCTTCGCTGGGGCCTGGACCCCCAGCACGCTGATTCATTTGTGCAATGGCCCCTCCAAGTTTTGCCGACCCACCGCCCTCGCGGCCTTGAAGGGCCAGGAGTGGCGACGTGTTCGTGTTCGGGCGAGGCCTGCGAAGGCTGCTGCGGTGGCCGAGGCAGACCAGGCCCTTGTGGATGCTGGCCTGCTCCCGCCACCCCCCACTCCTGGAAACTCCGCGGGGGGCGAGGGGGAAGCGGCCATCCGTGAATTTGCTGACCGTGGTCAAACGATTGAGAGGTACGGTCGTGTTATGATCTGCTCTTTGTGTGCTGGTTATGTTGTGCTTCCGCACGGCGTTCCGCGGTCGCTCCAGGCCACGTGTCAGGGGGCGTCCAAAGTGCCGTCTACGAGGGACAAGCAGCTACAGAAGCTCTCGAAGGCCTCGAGAGGCCTCCATCCGACCACGGGTGAGTGTCGCGAGGAGCCTCGTCCAGCTGCTCCCTCTTCGCCGACTCCTCCTCCCTGCCCATCTCACTGCCTTGCGCCGAGGGCCCCCCGAGCGGAGGAGGCCACTTTGTCTGGGGCGGGGGGGGGCTCGCGTGGAGCGGGCGGGGGGGTCTCGCGGCGGAAGGGGAGTTCTGATGACTCTGACTAATTGATGACATCGGCCATGACGACGGGTTTTCCGTGGTCTCGGCCGACGCCGCTGCCGCCATTGGTGGCAGCCATCGCCTCAGCCTGTGGGCGTCCGTTACCCTGCGGACGCTCTCCAGTCGGCGCCCACCTCCTCCTCCTCCTCCTCCTCCTCCTCCTCCTCCCTCCTCCTCCTCCTCCTCCTCCTCCTCCCCTCCTCCCCCTCCTCCCCCTCCTCCCCTCCTCCTCCCCCTCCTCCTCCCCTCCTCCTCCCCCTCCCCCCTCCCCCTCCCCCTCTCCTTCTCCCTCCCCTTCCTAAAGGCACGCCGGAAGGGTTTTCGCTATGTTCGGCCTCTGGGGGCCCTTACAGGGCCTCGGGACCGTCCCAGGATGAGAAGCCGGTCATGGGGATGCGGTCCAGACCTCATAGGGTCGACGTCATGAAAAAATCATCGCGTCGGGGGTTTGGGAACGTACCCATACCTCAGAAACGTAAGGCGTACCCATACCGCTACCCGTCCCTTGTTGTCCACTTTTTGGGCGTCTTGGTAGGCCCTTGTCGCCACCGCTCGATTCGCCTCGAAGTCTTGGTCCGAGATCACTCTGGGAGAGGTCCGGGGAGTAGCGGCAACGGTACCTTTTTGGGTTCCCCCAATACACATTGCATTTGCAAGCAAAACGAGCAGGGGATCGACTGCAGAATTGATTTGCCCCAGGGTTGATTTTCTTTTCGAGTGTACGACACATCCGTGGAATGTTCCGTACATGGGCATACGGAAAATGATATGTGTTTGATTGGTAGTCTCGACGGTAAAATCAATGTTTGCGTATATTCATTTTGTAGTCGATCCCTTGCTCGAGCATTGTCGGAGGTCGGCCACGCGCAGAGGAGGGTAGGGGGAGGGCCTTTTCTGTAGACATCACATCGGCGCCTTCTAAGGAGCAGCCTCCTCCTCCTAAGGAGCCTCCTCCCCTCCCCCTTTACAGTGGAGACCCATGCCAAGAAACACCCTGCTCGCCTCCAGGGTGCCCTGGGTTTCTTGGTGTTCGATGGTCTTGCGATGGAAAGCGTGACGTTCCCACGCCAAGAACCCATGAACGCCCTGGGGTCTCAGGCTTGGGTTCCCTGTGGAGGGCTTCTCTCGTGGGCTGGGCCCCCACTGTCCCCCCCCCCTCTGCGCCGCCGCCAGAGGAGGTCCGCGCAGAGTGCCTGCCTCGGCGCCGGGCCTCCCCCCCGCCCCGGTGGCGCACGGAGCACGCTTCGGGAGGGGCCAGCGGCGCCGCCAGGGGAGGAAGAGCAAACGTTTGAGCAGGGACCGACCGTCCCGGCACTCCTGTAGTCCTACCACGACATGCTCTTAGAACTCCAAAAATGTTCCGAGGACGAAAACAATGTTCTTAGAACAGAAGCCCGATGTGTTCAAGCAGAACAGTCCCAGCCAGAAGTGTTCTGAGAACATGTCGTGGGAACCACAAGAAGTTCTTAGAACATCGTTTGGTGGGGCTATAGGCGAGTCGGGACGCTTCGCCACTGCTTGAAACGTCCGACGAAGGCGTCTATACACCTCCACCGTGCCAGGCCAGGGCCATCCTGGGCCCCGGGATGGTGTATAGACCCTCCTGGCCTCGGCTATACCTCATCGTGGGGCCCGGGATGGCCCTGGCTTGGCACGGTGGTGGTGTACAGATGCCGTTCTGCGTAGAACGGCATGAGCAGACACCCGTTAGACACTTTCAGAAAGCGCGTCCACTCTCACGCACCCCAGATTTCCATCCCAGAAATTCAGGACGTGGACATGACCCTGGGCGTTCTCTTGGAGCTTCCCTCTCTTCGTAGAGCCTTCGCGTCATGATGTGGACCGAGACTGCGGTTTAAGAGCACGCATGGATTGAAGCCCATTTTCTCAGCGTACGTGTCTCTTAACTCTGAGCATGGGCATACGCTTTCGGAGGTCTGCGAGGAGGTCTCCGATCGGCGCTGGGCTCCCCCTGGCGGCGCCTCTGGCGCCGCTCCCAGCGGGCTCCGCGCGTGACCTGCTTGTCGGCGTCGTGTCCGTGGTGGGAAGGGGTACGAACATGAACCTGAGGATGCGGGGGAGGCGGAAGAGAAGGAGGAGAAGGAGGAGGAGGAGGAGGAGGAGGAGGAGGAGCCCTGAGAAACTGGCGTCTGGATTGTCTCGAGCGGGGCGTTTCGGGTTTCGGGCCCGGGACCCTCACAGATGGATCCGGCTCGGGAGATCGTGCAGAACGATGGGGTCTAGGGCTCTAGAGGTGATGTTTCCCGATGTCGCAATTTTTCTCACGCCGTCGGATCTCAGGGATGAGAGGGAGGTTGTGGATGATGAGGAGAAATTGATGATTGTGTTGGGCGAGCCGGATGAATGACATGATGATAGTTGTTGTGGTGTTTGCGATGGTTTTGTTGATGGTGGTGGTGATGACGCCAAGCATGATGGTGATGATGATGAGGATGAGGATGAGGATGAGGATGATGTTGATGATGATGCTGATGAGGATGATGATGGTGATGATGACGATGATGATGATGATGATGGTGACGACGGTGATGATTATGATGGTGGTGGTGATGATGATGATGATGATGATGATGATGATGATGATGAGAATGGTGGTGGTCATGATGATGATGATGCTGATGATGATGATGCTGATGATGATGATGATGATGATGATGATGACGTTGAGAGGAGGATGAGGAGGAGGAGGAGGAGGAGGAGGAGGCGGAGAAGGTGAAGAAGCAGGAAGAGGACGGCCGTCACAAGTGCCAACTGCCGAGCTCACGTCTTGAGGACCTCATGCAGCTCATCTGGGCCGTCTCAGTGCTGTCTTGGGCCTTGGGGTCCCTGTGTCCACTTTGGGCCGTCTTGGGTGCCCTCCTGGGCCGTCTTAAGTTGGGCACTCCGAGACGCTCTTGGGCCATCTTCGGGTCCCATTGGGCGCATGGAGAGTCTCTTGTATCCAAAACGCCCCAAGAGGCCTCCAAGAGGACTTCCAAGAGGGTCCCCAAGGGGCAGAAATCATCGATTCCTCGGAACCGTCTGAAAGAATTCGGCATTCCCCCGCAGCCCGTCGTCGTCGTGATCCTGCATGGGGGGTGGGGCCCTCGACAACGCCGACGACGACGACGACGACGACGACGACGACGACGACGACGACGACGACGACGTCTTGAGGTGCAGAGAGCCTCTCCACGGGCGCCCGGGGCCGTGGAGAGGCTCTCTCTGAGGCCGCCGTGCGCTCCTCCGGGGGCCCGGCGGGTCCAGCTTCCTCCTCCTCCTCCTCCTCCTCTTCCTCCTCCTCGTCCTCCTCCTCCTCCTCCCTCCCCTCCTCCTCCTCCTCTCCTCTTCCTCTTCCTCCTCCTCCTCCTCTCCTCTCCTCCTCCTCCTCCTCCTCCTCCTCCTCCTCCTCCTCCTCGTCCTTCTCCTCCTCTTCCGTTTCCTCCTCCTTTTCCTCCTCCTCCTCCTCCTCCCCCTCCTCCTCCTCCTCCTAGGGCTCAGTCGGGCGTGCCCATCCACAGGAGGGATCTCGGGCCAGACGAAAGGGGGGGGATTGGGAAAGGGGGGGTTACGAAATTTGCTGCATGCAGCTGGTTTCGGCCTCACCGAGGGGCCCATTCCTCGATACATGGCCGCCTCCGGCGCCGGGAGGCGCCGGGAAAATTAGCTACGTGAGCTGATTCTCAAACCCCCCCTTTGCTATCCCCCCCTTTCGCCCGACCCGAGAATCATCAAAAGTAGCCAACACATAGAATGGGGACGATGTTTCTGCTATGTCTTATATGTGTTTGAGCATATCTTTTCTTTGTTTCAACACGTTTGACTATCTTTAAGCTTTTCTTCCGACATCAGCCTGTAGAAGGACATGCCCGACCTGATCCTAGGGTTGAGTCGGGCCTGTCCCCCTACAGGGGGATTTTCGACGAAAATTCAAAAATACCCAAAACATGCGCCAACAAATACTCCAAAAATAGTCCCCATACTATTTTTGGATTATTTTTGTGATTATGTTTGATGATTTGTTTTATTTTTCGTCGAAAATCCCCCTGTGGAAGGACGGGCCCGACCTAATCCTCCGAGGGGAAGCAGGTCCAGTGGCGTTCGTTCGGTCCGGTCCGCCACCGCGCCAGGGTTGCAGGGGCAGAGGCCTCTTTGAGGCGGTCTTGGGGTGGCTCAGGGCCTCCCAGGGGGGCTCCTCCTCCTCCTCCTCCTCCTCCTCCTCCTCCTCCTCCTCCTCCTCCTCCTCCCCCTCCCCCTCCCCCTCCCCCTCCCCCTCCCCCCCTCCTCCTCCTCCTCCTCCTCCTCCTCCTCCTCCTCCTCCTCCTCCTCCTCCTCCTCCTCCTCCTCCCCCGTGTTTCTGCGGGCCTCTTTTTGGGCCTCCGATGTCCCGACGGGGCTTCTGTCCTCTCGATTCGGGGGCGAGGGGTTCATCCTCTGGGAGAAGGGCTCGCTCTTCCGGAGATGGGTTCCTCCTCCAGTCTGGGGGGACGGCGGCGGCGACGACCACGACTTCGGCGGCCTGCCTCCTTTTAATATATATATATATATACACTTATATATGGCAGGTGGACCTGTCGAGCTCTCCGCCGCCTTTGGCAGCGTGCGTCGCGAGCAGGGCGCAGGACCCCGCCGCCGCGCCATTCTGCGGCGCCGGCCGCGCCGGCCCCCGCCCTCGCTAGGGGCGCGATGGGGCGCCGGCCCCGCGCGGGGCACGGCCAGACAGGCGGCGGTCGGCTCGGCGTCGCCGTCGCCACCGCCGCCGCCGCCGCCGCCGGCATCCCAGAGGGCGCTGCGCTCCCCTGCAGCCCACCTCGCGGCCGAGTCGGGCTGCCCGGTTCACTCGGCAACGCGCACAAGGGGGGCAGGGGGAGGGGGGAAGGCTTCTTAGAAGCACCCCTGCTTCTCAGAAGGCGCGGGCCTTCTCTATAGACGTAAGGCCGAGGCCTTCTCAGAAGCAGGGTGCTTCTAAGAAGCCTTCCCCCCTCCCCCTACCCCCCTTTGCGCGCCGCCAACTCATGCTGCACTTCCCCGTCGCCTTTCCTCCAGGTATCCCCGAGCGCGTTCCACTGCTCGCAGAGTGCCTACTCGCAAGCGTCCGAAAAAAAAGAAGCCAAAGTCGCCAGTAGTGACTTTGCGAGTAGTGACTTTGCGAGTAGTGGAAAGCGCTTGCCTAGTCATCGCCGCCGCCGCCGCCGCCCACACCTCCGCCGCGTGGGCAAGCAGCAGGACGGCTTGTGGTCGTCGTTGTCTCGGCCTCTGGCGGCCCTCGCGAGGCCCTTAGGGGCCGTGAAAGACCGATCTGGGACGGAAAGCCGGTATGCGGGGAGTGGTCCAGAGCTGCTCCTCCTCCTCCTCCTCCTTCTCATCCTCTTCATCCTCCTCATCCTCCTCTTCTTCTTCCTCCTCCTCTTCCTGCAGGAGGAGTCTTCCTGCAGGAGGAGGAGGAGGAGGAAGAGAAGGAGGAGGAGGAGGAAGAGGAGGAGGATGAGGAGGAGGGAGGAGGTGAAGTAGCAGAGGGGGAGAGAAGGAGGGATGGAGAGCGAGCAGGAGGTAGAGGTGGAGGTCGAGGAGGAGGAGGAGGAGCAGGATGAGGAGGAGGAGCAGGATGAGGCGGAGGAGGAGGAGGAGGAGGAGGAGAAAGAGCTGCACAGCGTGCGCCAGCTCCACGCAGGGATAGGAGGAGGAAGAGGCGAGGCGAGGAGAGGAGGAGCCCTCGGCGCGGCGATCCCCCACGGCGCAGTGCCACCCCGCGCGCGCCCGACCGCACTCCGCTCCTCGCGGTCGCCTGCGCCGTGGGGCCCCGCCGCCGGGCGGTCGCGGCTTCGGCGCCCAGACGCCGCCCGAGGCAGAGGAGGAGGAGGAGGAGGAGGAGGAGGAGGAGGAGGAGGAGTGAGAGGGGGCAGGCCTTCTCAGAGGGCCTGCCCCCTCGCACCTCCCTCCTGGCTTCGACGCCGACATCCGGTGACCTCCACCGGCGCGCTTTCGTCATCCAAATGGTACGTCACATCGCCTGCGTGCCACGTTCGCACAAGATGCGCGTCCTCCCGGCTTTCCCGCGCGCGCCGCTCCCATGTGTTTGCTGGGTCTGGCTGCGTCGTCCCTGCCCGCGCGTTCGGCTGTCGCGCGCCTGCTCCGTTTCTCATCTCTGGTTTCCGGCCCAGCGCCGTAGGAGTAAGAAACTCACTATGTACCGTCGCGAAGGCCTGCGTGCGCCATGCGCAGGCGAGGAGGGTTAAGCGCCAGGCGTGGGGCCCAGAGATCCAACGTGCTGAGAAAAAATCCAGATGGAGGTTTTTCGCAACGTTCGGCCTCAGGGGCCCTCGCCGGGCCCCATGTGTGTCAAAAAACGACCCGGCATGAAAAACGGGTCCCCGGGGAATGGGCCGAGCGAGTCTTCTGGGGACCCCGCATTGAAAAAATCACGGCGTCGGATCTTTGGGGGGGAGGGGGGGGGGCGCCTGATGTAAAGCAGCACAGACGGAGGGCTGGAGGCTTTTCTGCACCTTCTCCCGTCCCACATTTTCCCCAGGGAACCCATCCCCCCCGCCCAGCCGGCGAGGGGGAGCTGGAGAGGTGGCTGCAGGGAGACCCACGGCCGCCATCATCATCATCATCATCATCATCATCATCATCATCATCATCATCATCATCATCATCATCATCATCATCATCATCATCATCATCATCATCATCATCATCATCATCATCATCATCATCATCATCATCATCAGCAGCAGCAGCAGCAGCAGCAGCAGCAGCAGCAGCAGCAGCAGCAGCAGCAGCAGCAGCAGCCAGGCGTGGAATGGGGGAGCGGCCGCGGCGTCCTGCGGCGCGGCGCGACGCCGAGGGAACAGGGCGGGGGCGCCGGCCAGCTGCCCAGGGCCCGGCGCTCCGCGCGGCGGTGGCCTCCGAGCATCGGTGGTCCTCAGGACGCGTGCTAGCCCCACGCGTGCTCACCTCGCCCGGCTCGGCCGACAGCGCTCAGCCTGTGCCTGCTCCCTGCTACACCGCCTGCGTCGTTCCCCGAGAGGCCTCGGCGGACAGGCCCGCGCGCTGCCGCCGGCACGCTCCTGAGGGCCGCCGGGAGCGGCGAGGCGAGACGGAGCAGGGGCGCCAGCGCCTTCGTCCCTCGGCGACGGCTGCGGCGGCGGGCCAGAAGGAAGTGCTCGAACCGCGGACAGTGCGGCGCGAGGTGCTGCACCCTGCGGCTGCCGTTTGCTCCTCGCCAGGGTCTGAGCCAGCAGGGGTGCCCGCGGGGAGGCGGGGAGGGCGGTGCGCGGCGGCTGCCGTGCACGGGCGGGACGAGCCGGCGGAGGTTCGGTGAGCTCCAGCGGAGCATGCGAGCCCTAACCGGCTGGCGACCGCCGCGCCACCGCGATGCGTTGAGCTTCCGAACTTCCTGTTGCGCTCTTCCCCTGTTCCCTGTTTCCCGCTCCTCTTCACGACGGCTCTATCGCTGCTGGTTCCCCTTGTGCACGCAGCTAGTGTTAAGTGTTGATTGGCCCGTTCCCTTTTCCTGAGCCCCTCGCCATTGCTCGTTGCCCTGGCTTTTTGGGACTCGCGGAGACCGAGAAATAAGAGCGCCGGCTGGCACTGTGGACGCAGGTCGACCTCCGCTGGTTGATCGCGCCCCAGGAGGGTCTTTGGGAGGGCAGGCCGAAAGTTCGGAGTCCGAACCTCGCTACCGAGGAGGAAGATGCAAAAGCAGACAAGGGGTGCAATAGCACAGCAGAGCACGGAGGAGGGGGAGGAGGACGAGGAGGAGCAAAAGGTAGACTGAGTAAGAGCATGACTAGAAGAAGTTAGAGTCCGAAGACGTCTACGACGGCGTCGGCGCTGGCGACAGCGACATCGACGACGACGGCGGCGGCGAACGACGATGGCGACCACGGCGGTGACGGTGACGGCGACGACGACGACGACGACGACGACGACGACGACGACGACGACGACGACGACGACGACGACGACGACGACGGCGACGACGACGGCGACGACGACGACGACCCCGTCTCGTCCCGTCCCGCCCGCGCGTCCGAACCGCCCGCTCTCATGTCCCGCCCGCCCGAGCCGCCGGCCCGGCCGACCCGCCGCCGCCGCCGCCGCCGCCGGCGTCGTCCGCCGCCGCCGCCGCCGCCGCCGCCGCCGCGTGGCCGCTGCCGCCGCCGCCGCCGTCGCCGTGGCCGCTGCCGCCGCCGTGTCGTCGCCGCCGCCGCCACCGTCGCCCGCCGCCCCCCGCCGCCGCCGCCGCCGTCCTCGTCGGGCACGGCGCCGAGCGCCGGCCAGGCGCAGCGGCCGCCGGGGGGGGCGCCCCGGCGGGCGGGGCGGCGTGCGCGGGCGGGGCGCGGCGGCCGGCGCGGGCGGAGTGGTGGCGCTCCCTGGACGAGGACCCGCCGCGGGGCGGCCCGCGCGCGGGCCGCGAGCTCGCGCGCGCGCGCGCAGGTGCGATCGAGGCTCGCTCGGCCGAGCTAGGGATGCCTTTCGATCTGGGCATCCTCGTCCTCTTGCCTTTCTCTCTCTCTCTCTCTCTATATCTCTCTCTCTCTCTCTTCTCTCCCTCCCTCTGTCTCTCCCTCTCTCTCTCTCTTGTTCGTTCTCTCTTTCTCTCTCTCTCTCTCTCTCTCTCTCTCTCTCTCTCTCTCTCTATATATATATATGTATATGTATGTTTACATACACGGTCGGGAGCTTCTGGATAGCGTGACGCGCCGCCGGTTCTGGCCCACCACGCTTCGACGCGACACGCTATCCACTTCCTGGTCCCCACGCATCCACGTGCCGAGCTGTTCCGAGCCTCCCGTCCCGCGCAGCGAAGCTAGTTACACGCTGCCTGCTTGCAGGGGATCGCGTGTCGCCAAGGCCGCTGTGGTGACACGCTGCCCAAAAGATCTTGATCGCATCTAGAGAATTTCGATCTGTTTCGAACATGGACCTCCCTCCTCGTTCCCTTGCTTCTCTCTCGCCCAGTCTCTCTTGCTCTCTCGCTCTCTCTCGCTCTCTCTCGCTCCCTCTCTCTCTCTCTCTCTCGTTGTCTCTTCTCTGCCGCTCTGTCGCGCCGTCTCCTTCGCTTTCTCGTTCTGCCTGGCCGTAGGGAGGCCCGGGCATCTGGTCTTGGGTAGGCCTGGACATTTGTCCGTTGAGGTTGTTCAGTCATCTATTCATTCACTCACTCACTCCTTCATTCATTCGTTCGTTCGTTCATTGATTCATTCTTTTTTTTTCTCTCTTTCTCTCTCTCTCTCTCTCTATAGCGCTCTTCTGATACAGTGAATACCTATAGACATAGAAAGGTGATCTGCTAGACCTCCGTCCCGCTGGGAGCCGATGGGTCGCGAGTGCGCCTTGAGGGCCCAAGACGGCTCCTGATGGCTTCCAGGACAGTCCCAGAGGCCTCCTTTGCGCCCCAAGGCACCTCAAGAGGCCTCCCAAGGAAGCCCCAAGAGGCCCAAATCGCCAAATTCCTTTCGTAAAACGTACGTCTTCAGCATCAACACCTTCTCGCCTTCTCGACTCCAAGACGGCACAAGACGCCTCCCAGATCGCCCCAAGACGGCCCAAGAGGCACTCAAGAGGCCCCCACGCCGGCCCAAGAGGGCCCCAAGACGGCCCAAGAGGCACCCAATCCGTAGCCATTTTGGCTCAAGTTTTGGGATCAGTGCCCTTTGACATGGAGTGTTAGGCAGGCTGACTTTCCGCACGAGCTAGGTGCCAAGCCGATCTCTCCAATGATCGTGCCAGACTTGTCTGGCATTGTCCGCCAAGTGGAGCTTATTTGCATTGCGGCCTGCGCCGCTATGATGCTGGGGCGCCTGGCTTGGCAGTTGTGGACCGAGGGCGCCTCAAGGTCTTGGTTTCACGATTACTATGCTCGATTGCTCGCGTTCTCTACAGTCGTCAGGACGGTCATTCTTGGGAACGACGGCACCCAACAATCTGTTCACAAGCGCAAGCAATCCAACAGGCTTGCCATGTCACGGAGAAGCTACCAGTTCTTTTGTGTCGCAGCCGTCGGGATAGTTTTCCCGATCTTTTTCTTCCCCGCAGATGACCGCCCGCATACCGTTCCCAGGCGCTTGCATTACGCTTTCGCTGGGGTGATAGCTGTGTCAGTCAATGTGCTTCCTAGCTTGTTGACCCCATCACGACTTCATGTGTGGTATGGCCTTCTGTCACTCTCACATGCGATTTCTCTGTCACCGCTGTTGCAGTTCGCGGAATCGATCAGCCCCCTCAAGTTTCAAATAGCGTATGATTGCATAATATACTGCATGATTGACTTCAGCCTTCCAGCGAATTTGTTTTGGACGACACTCTGCTATCTGTCCGCTGCGTCCACAGCGCTTGCTGGCAAATCCAATGGCATGCCGTGCCACGACCCTAAAACCACACATGACGTGTTTCTTGCTTGGATTGGTGTCGTTGCATCTTTGGTTATGTTGCACGCCGTGTTCTCAATGGTGGTCAGTGCCCTCTTAGAGGCTCAAGCATGTCGGAGCGAGTTGCGCGCCGCAAAGTCGATCTTAGCAGGCGTTTGTGACGCCGTGGTCGAGCTCGATGCCAAGCTGATGCTCGCGTGGCCTTCCGAACAGTTCGCGGCTTTGCTAATGCACAGCGAGCCTCGATCGTTGGCGGGAGTGAGCATATCGTCTTTTCTTGCCGCGGAGGCCGACCGCGACAAGTTTGCCGAACACGTGACCTCCAGTACTGCGTGTGACGATTTCTGCACGGCTTTTCACGTCAAACTGCGGGACACTTGTGGCATCTCTGTGTCGGTGGAAGTGTTCTGCGTGCGCTTCCGTAGTGGTGATGAAAAGGAGTCGTACCTTGTCGGCTTTCGAGAATTTGCGGACCTGCCTCCACCAAGGACGCACCCGAGAGTGCCGACAATGCCTAGTGCTGAAATGAATATGGATGTTCAGAGCCGGGGTGCGTCGCACGAGACTGAACACGGTGATTCTGGCACCAATTCTGAAGGGGAGTCTGGCGTATCGTCTTCTATATCCGAGGTTGCTGTTTGGGTCGACGGTATGTCACCAGAGTTAACCATGTTGCGTTGCACCACTGCCTTCGAGATGTTAGTTGGCAGTTCTTGGGCGCACATCTGTGCCACCCAGAGAACTCTTCTGCCATGTACTCGGCCAGACCAGCGCAATAACTTGAAGTTGTGGGTTCGTCATGCCTGCGAGGAGTCCACTAGACTCGAGCTGCCCGCTGTGGACGGGGTGAGTTTCCGTTTCAGTAAGCATCATCATCGTATGCGTTTCGCCATCGAGAACTCGCTGAGAGTGTCCGTGGATCCGCCAGGCGGCGAGGACTGGACTGAGGGCCTGGACCGACCGTCGTGCGTGGTGAAGCTCGTTCTCGAGAAGTCCAAGTGGATCCAGGATCAGCGCTGGACCAAGCGCGTCAGCGCGCCCGTGCGCTCTCACGCCCCTTTGTCAGCAGGCGTCCTGGAGTCGGATGGCGCTGGCGCGGCCGCGGCGGCGGCCCCGGAGGACGCCGGCAACACCCTGACCCCACCGCGACTCATCGACCAGGCGGCACAGTCGGTGGTAACGAGCGGGCCGCGTCTCGAGGCCCCCGCGGGCGCTGGCGCGTCTCCGCCCGAGGCTGGCAGCGTCCAGAGGTCAGACAGCCAGGGGACCCGCGCGACTGGTGGCTGGTCGATCTCGCTCTGACTTGCAGTGTTGGCTGGGGAGCGGAGGACGGGGATAGAGAAGGAGAAGGAAGAGAAGGAGGACGAGGATTAAAAAACGGCACATTGGGCCAATCTAGGGGGCCCGCCCGCCCTCACGCGAGCGTGAGAGCTTTTCTAGAGGCGCCCGCGCCTCACCAGCCTTTCTCCCCTTCCTTCCGTTTTTCCTCCACCTCTCTGATTCTCTCCACATGGGCCCCGCTCCTTCCGCCGCCGACGGCCCCCGCTCTAACCAGCGACCCAACAACGGGGTTGTAGCATGCAACGGCTTGGCCATGTTCCCACGTATGCTGCCACGCGCCTCTGTTCATCGTGGTGTGACCGCAGCCGTACGGCTGCGAGGGCACCTACGATTCAATTGCGACGGCACCCATGGTCAACCGATGAGTCGTGCAATGGCTTGGCCATGCTCCCACGTATGCTGCCACGCGCCTCTGTTCATCGTGGTGGGACCGCAGCCGTACGGCTGCGAGGGCACCTACGATTCAATTGCGACGGCACCCATGGTCAACCGATAAGTCGTGCAGTGGCTTGGCCATGCTCCCACGTATGCTGCCACGCGCTTCTGTTCATCCTAGGTGCCCTCGTAGACGTACGGCTGCGAGGGTACCTACGATTCAATTGCGACGGCACCCATGGTCAACCGATGAGTGTTACATTTGGTTGTGACAACTTTTGTGATGCCGTCGCACGGGGGGGAAAAAACCCTGCTCTATGGAGGCTCAAATCTAGGAAAAAGATGTTGACATATTCTTATAGGCTCTTGTGTCGTCCTCCTCCCCGTGCCCCATGAGGTGGTAGGTGACAGGAGGCGTAGGTTTCCGAGGAAATAAGCGACGGGATTGTGCGTACGCGTCCCAGCCGACGGTCCTTTCACACGTAGGAGATCGAGTCTCACATGTCGAGCGGGCTAGGCTGCAGTACAGAATGCCCAGCCCCTCGTCCGCTTCCAATTGACACGCAGGGGGCACTCCATATTGGCATGTGGAAAATTGCACTTTGATGTTCAGGCCTGCGCACGTTTCTTTTTCGAACCCGACGATGCTCTCAGGCACGCTGAGGCGGAGGTGACAGGCCCTGCCCCGTGCCCCTCTCATGACAACGTTTTGCCAGCATCTGTGCAGTCACACTCTCAGGCAATGGTCATCAGGCACGCTGAGGCGGAGACGACAGGCCCTGCCCCGTGCCCCTCGCATGACAACGTTTTGCCAACATCCGTGCAGTCACGCTCTCAGGCAATGGGCACCAGGCGCGCTGAGGCGGAGGTGACAGGCCCTGCCCCGTGCCCCTCTCATGACAACGTTTTGCCAGCATCTGTGCAGTCACACTCTCAGGCAATGGTCATCAGGCACGCTGAGGCGGAGACGACAGGCCCTGCCCCGTGCCCCTCGCATGACAACGTTTTGCCAACATCCGTGCAGTCACGCTCTCAGGCAATGGGCACCAGGCGCGCTGAGGCGGAGGTGACAGGCCCTGCCCCGTGCCCAACTCATGTCAACATGTTGCCAGCATCCGCGCAGTCGCATCCCCAGTCAATGGTCACCGCCACCCCGAACCAACCCTAGCCAGACGCTAGGATGTATCCTCCCTCCTCTGTTCCCCCTCCCGTTCGGCACGACGGAATCGTCGCCACAGTCTGCCCGGGGCCCACAGATCAGCGTGCGCGTTGCGCCTGTCTAACTGAGCAGCCGCCCAAGCGCGGTGGCATCCGAATTCGAGCCGCACGCGATCGTGCACTGAAGGACTTATGCACGGTGTCCTCCTCCCTCTGGTCCTCCTCGTCCTTCCTCCCAGCCCCCTGAAAGTTGTTCTAGAGTTCGCCGGTTGGGAGTACGTGCTTGAAGGCCGTCTCACATAAGGGCAACGGCGTTGTGCAGGAGTGGTCGCGCGGCAGGAGTCGCGTGACATAAGGTTTTTGTTATTTTCAGAGCGCGGGTTCGAGCCTTACCTGAAGGCCGTCTCGCAGTCCGCTTTAGAATTCGGCGGTGTGGCCTACCTGCTTGAAAGCAGTCTCACACAGGGGCAAGGACGTTGTGCAGCCGTGCTCGCGCGGCAGGAGTCGTGTGACCTGTCCAGGGCAGCCCCTGCTCCTTCGACCCCTCGAAGGAGTCCCCACCGCAAAAAAAACGGCCCAAGAGGCACCCAAGACAGCCCGACGGGCACGCAAGACGGCCCCCGAAAGGCACGAAGGACCCCCACAGAGGCCTCCTAACATGTCCCAGCTTCCCAAGAGGTTCAACAAGATGACCCAAGAGACGCCACACCGGCCCCCAGGATGGGTCAAAGTTGCCCCGCAAAAGCTCCCCACAAGCCTCCTGGGCCCCCGGGCCCCGTGGATTAGTGCGGCGACGGTTAGAGAATCGATCTATGTGTAAATATGAATGTGTATATATAGATACACAAATATAGAGATATTGGCAGTTTATATATTTATATACATCTGTATATGCATATGTTTGTCTCTCTAGGACACGTCGGCGGCTCCTCAGGGATTTCGCCGAGGGGCCGTGCCTCGGAGGCCGCGGCCTGTGACCGAAGCACCGAGGCTCCGGGGCCGAGGGCCGAAGGTCGAGGTCCTGCCGTCGAGCGGCGGAGGGGGCTCGAGGGCTCGGGGTCGGAGGTCGGGGCCTGGCGGTCGAGGGCGGAGGAGCGGGCCTTGCGGTCGAGGCCCAGACATCGGGCGTCTCGAAGAAATCGGGACGGAGGTTTGTCACAGGGTTCGGCCTCTCGGGGCCCCTCGCCGGGCCTCGGGACCGTCAACAAAACGGCTCGGGAGGAAAAAAGCCGGCCCTGGGGAAGTGGTTGGGGGGTCGGGGGCCCGCGTCTCGAGAAAATCGAGACGTCGGATGTCTGGGGGATCTGCGGCCTGCGCCTCTGATCCAAGTACGATCGAACCGACGTTCTGCGTGGTTGCTGGATGCTGCGCCTGGCTGCTGCTGCCCCCCCGGGCTGCTCGTCGTCGAGCTCCTCAGCGTCTGGGCGTCCCTTCTTCCTCTCGGCAGTTCCCCCTTTCCCTTGTGGCTCGCCGGCCAACTCGCTTGTTAGTGCCCCTATCTAGCTTCTCGCTGGAGCGGAGTTCGCCGCCTCGCCGCTGACGGACAAGTGTTGCTGCATGTTCTTGGAGTGATTCTGGGAAGGATTGACTATTGGATTCTCCGCGGGAAGGACATGATTCAATGGAGCCAATAGTTCGAAGTCCAGATTCTGAAGCAAGCGTGTACTACGACATCTGAGTTTCGGGGCTCCGTCGCCCCCGCCGAGCTCTTACAGGGCCGCCCCTCCGCCCAGGGCGAACATCGGCGCCTTGCCTTGCCTTGTGCATCCTGGGTGCGGTTACATTCGGATGCCTTGCAGTACAGTTTTCAGACTGACTGGCGGAGAGCCTCCTGTTCTTGTAGTGTGCTCTTCTGTCTCAGGTCCAGCCGCATCACTCCGCATCACTCGCGATCGGCAGCGGGGTCTGGGGGCAGCGAGAAGCGGGGGTGGGCGAGGGCGTCGAGGATCGCAGGGACCTGGCCCTACACGGTCCCGAAACGGGCGCCCAACCTGTGACCGCCCGCGGGCCCAACTGTGGTGCTGGAACGGCCCCCATTTCTTGACCCAGCGCTGATTCCCCCCTCAATAACGACCGCCTGAGATTCGGAGAGATCGCGGTCGAGGCTCGAAGGTCAAGGGTCAAGGGTACAGTCGGGGCCCTGAAGAAGGAACCCTTTTCGTTGGGGAGGGGCTCCGTGTTCCTTAAAGTGTTTCGCAGCTGGCCTCAGGTCTTCCCTCGGTCTTCGATACGACATCGAGGTTCAACTTCTGGATGATAGGGGCCTCGTTCCTTATTTAGGGTTCCTTAGGTCAACGCCTCGACTGCCAGCCCTGCCCAACCCGCCTCGTTCTTCAGGGCCTCGTGCCGCCAGCCCCGCCCACCCCGCCTGCGCCTTTCGTCGCCCGCGTGCAGCACAGGTTGCCGCCGGCCAGCGGCGCAGCGCCCAGGGGGCACGGGAGAGGCTCACGTCGTGGCGATGCGGCTGTGACCCCAAAGCGCGGAAGTTCAAGGCGGAACGCCGCCAGCGGCCCAGAGATTGCTAACGGGAGCTATGCAGCGAGCGAGAGGCCACCAATCGTTCCAGGGGGAACGATCCACGCCTTGCTCGAAGCCATCGCCGTGGTCGTGAGGACACAGACCCTCCGCGGGTGGGATCGCTCGGGGCATTCGTCCCTGGAGGGGTGCTGCTCCCTTGAGCATTGGAACGGGAGGGGTGAGCAGCAGGGAGGGCAGGAGCAAGATCATGAGCGTCGTCGTGCAGCCGCGACTGTATTGTACCATAGCCCCCGCGGCTGTGGATACGACTGGGAGGAATGCGAGGTCGTCGACAACCTACAAGGCCTGAAAACTAATTCTCCTGCCCGTGAATGTTGACGGGGAAGAATATTAAAAGAGACACATGTAGTGAAACAAAACTGGCAACCAGGGTGGGCAGAGAGATCCTTGGGACCAAGGGGGTGGCCTTGGATGGCCTCTTCGGGCCATCCCTGGGGCCCGCGTGGGGGCTGGGGGAGGAGGAGGAGGAGGAGTAATGAGGAGGAGGGGGAGGAGGAGGAGGAGGAGGAGGAGGAAGAGGAGGAAGACGGCGACGACGACGACGACGACGACCAACACCACTACCACAATCACCACCACCACCACAGCCACCACCACCACCACGCGAAAGAGGAGGAACAGAACAGGAAGACGATGAGGGCAAGGACGAGGACGAGAAGGAGGACAACGAGGACGAGATGAGAGCCTTCAAAAACGCCTCTTGGAGCCCTCTTGGGACTCGAGTCTTTTAGGAGATCTTGGGGCTCTTTGGGGGAGTCTTACGGCCCTCTTGAAGCCCTCTGTGGGGTCCTTCGGGAGCCTTGGAGGGCCTCTTGAAGCCACCTTGGAGGCCATCGGTCAACTTGGGGGGGGGGGGGACAAGTTGCGCCCCCCCTGGAACCAAAATCGCCTCTTGAGGCCTCTTGGGCCGCTCTTGGGCACTCTCGAGGTCGTCTGGGGGGCCTCTTGAGCCTCAAAAGCGCATCGGAAGCGCCGCCTCAAGAGCGCCTCGGAAGTGACTCGGCGAGAAGGCACACAAATCACGGATCTCCCCAAGGTTCTCGGAGGATGTTGGCCCTTTGGGGGGGTCCTGAGGGGGGGCCCGAGAGCACTTCATAACCGTCTTCTGGCTCTGGTCGGGCATGTTGGAGGCATGTCAGAAGATGTCTTGAATCATCGTCTCTGCGCCGCCCCAGCATACTACTACTACTACTACTACTACTACTACTACTACTACTACTACTACTACTACTACTACTACTACTACTACTACTACTACTAACTACTACTACTACTACTACTACTAACTATAACGACTACTACACTACTACTACTACTACTACTACTACTACTACTACTACTACTACTACTACTACACTACTACTACTACGACTACTACTACTACTACTACTACTACTACTACTACTACTACTACTACCTAACCTACTACTACTACTACTACTACTACTACTACTACTACTACTACTACTACTACTACTACTACTACGACGACTACTACGAACTACTACTACTCAACAATTACTACTACTACTACGACACGACGACTACTACGACGACTACTCGACTACTACGACGAACTGCTGACTACTACTACTACTACTACTACTACTACTACTACTACTACTACTACTACTACTACTACTACTACTACTACTACTACTACTACTACTACTACTACTACTACTACTACTACTACATGTGCGTCGCCCTTCAGTGACGACGCGCGCACCGAGATGTCTTATGGTATGCGCGTCGTGGCGGTGTCTTTTTGTTGGCCACACCGCTCGGGAACCGATCTACTGCAAGATGGGCGTATACTATATAGGGCCTGGATGAGAGCCGCTTTGTTGTGTAGATGGGCAGATGCGCACGACAACAGGAAAGTTGAAGAAACCGCCAAAGAACCCAGAGCCATCGCAAAAAAAAATATGGGCGCACGTATACTAGATGCTCGGGTCGGACGCGCGCCTCCAGGGCGGACACATCGTACCAGTATGCCTCTGCGCGTCCCCTCGTCGGCTACCTCGAGCCACCTTGGCGGCCCTCTGGAAGCACCACCGGAGGCCCCTCTAGGAGCCATCCAGGGCCCGCCAGGGCGCCCTGACCGCTCGTGCCCGCCCCCCCCAAGGCGGGGAAGGTGAGCCTCCTGATCCGAGGCCCGAAAACCATCACTTCACTAATTTTGGGCCCCAGGGCCCACTGAGGCCCCAGGGGCCCCAGATTAGTGAAGCGATGTTTTTTCCACGTAAGGACCCCGAAATTCATCACTTCACTAAACCGAGCCCAGGACGAAAGTCAGGGCCGAATTGCTGCTGTGATGCCACATCGGCCTCGTACCTGAAATAGAAGCAGAAACACCGGGCGGATGGCAACGGGGGGGTGACCGAAATGGGGGCCGAAGAGGAGGCCCCTTATCGGGGCACGTCTTGGAGCCCGCAGGGGCCCCAAGAGAGGCCCTGAGGTGCCCCTCCGCCCCCCAGGTCAGGTCACCCCCGATGACCACCCCGCCCGAGAGGAAAGAAAGGACTCGGTATACAGTCGGGGCCCTGAAGAAGGAACCCTTTTCGTTGGGGAGGGGCTCCGCGTTCCTTGATCGTTCTGCAGTTTGCCCTCAGGTTTTCCATAGGTTTTCCGTGGGAAATCGAAGTTTAACTTATGGAAACAGGGGCCTCGTTCCCCATTTAGGGTTCCTTAGGTCAACGCCCCGACTGTACCACCTTGGCCTAAAGGGCTGGTGAGATTCGAAGGAGCCCGCCGCAAAATGCAGACCGCCGCAGGGCGCCGAAGCTTCACTAGACCAGTGTGGGTGGGTCGCGGGCGGGTCCGCAGGCGAGGCGGACTGCCACACAGAGCAGCAGCAGTCCCCACCGCGGAGCCCCGCTTCAGCCACGAGCCCAGGCACAGCGTGCGACCGCTTGGCCCCCTCACTCTGACTGTGATGTGCGCCTCGGCCCGAGTTCGGCCCCAGGGCGGTGCATGGCAGGATCAGGGCCGGGATCAGAGGGAGCACCAGCAGGAGGCCTCCGCCGCCCACGTGGCATACAGTGGAAGCCGCTGCCAAGAAGCACCTGGCTTGCCTCCAGGGTGCCGGCGGTCTCTTGGGTTCCGATGGCTTTTTGCGATGGACAGTGTGACGCTCCCACGTGAGAAATCAATGGACGTCCTGGGGTCTCAGGCCCAGGCATCCGACGTTTCGATTTTTTCGAGACACGGGCCCCCGACCTCCCGACCATTTCCCCTGGACAGGTTTTCATCCCGAGTCGTTGTTTGACGGTCCGGAGGCCCGGCGAGGGCCCCGAGAGGCCGAAAGCGATCTCGTTTTTTCGAGACGCCCGATGTCTGGGGGGGTTGGCTTCTTGTAGAAGGTTTCTTGTGGTCGAGCTCCTACTGCACGAGAGGATGACCCTATCACGCTGGAGCCTCTGCGCGAGCTGCACATGGCTCCCTTCGAGCTCTCGGGCGGCCTCGCCTCCGCCGGCGCCGCTGGCCCGCGGCACTTCTTCGACCCGGTTGCGCTTGCGAGCTACGTGACGAGGCCCTCCTGCAGCTGCCGCCGCTGCTATCCAGACCTCCAACGTGTCGTTTGTGCGTTCCGCGGGCCCTCGCCGAGGGTAGGAGGAGGAGGAGGAGGAGGAGGAGGAGGAGGAGGAGGAGGAGGAGGAGGAGGAGGAGGAGGAGGGAAACGAGGAGGAGGAAGGAGGAGGAGGGAGGAGGAGGAGGAGGAGGAGCAGGAGGAGGAGGAGGAGTAGGAGTAGGAGTAGGATCAGGGGCAGGAGCAGGAGCAGGCAGAGGGAACAGAAGGAACAGAAGAAGCAGAAGGAGGAGTTTGAGGAATAGGAGGGGAAGGAGGAGGAGGAGGAGGAGGAGGAGGACGATGGGGAGGGTCTTTGTCGTTTTTGGCGACTGGGAGCCCTCGCCGAGCCCCAGGACCGCCAGACAAATGGTCTGGGGCGAAGGGCCGGTCACGGGCAAGTGGTCCATGAGCTCGGGGGCTCGGGATGCGGCGGCACCGCCGCTTTCGGCAGCCAGGGGCCCTCGCCAGGCCCCGGGACCACCCAGAAACGATCTCGGGGGCTAAGCCTGCAGGGAAAGGGATTTTTGAGACGGGGTATGCCAGTTTCATAAGCCCGCTCGTCTTCGCCCACAGGGCTGCCGCATTGCGATGTTTCGCTCGCACTCGTCGAAGCCTCAGAGTCAACGCCGCGGTCTCAGAAGTCCTTTCCGCTGGCGTCCCTTCAGGAAGCGTATCAAGGCCAGGCACCCGCCTGCTCCATTAGGAGACCACATGCGAACCCTACCCCTACCCCCCACGATTTGTGGGGGGAGGGTGGGGTTCACTTCGTTCGGGAGCTCTCGAGCGAAGTGAACCCCACCCTCCCCCTCCGAAATCGTGGGGGGCAGGGGCAGGGTTCGCATGTGGCCCCCTGTCCGTGTTTTGTTCGCTGCGTGGGCCCCAGCGACCACTGCCCCATCGACCTCGTGCCCGGCTCGCCGCCCCGAGCCGTTGACTGCGACGGTGGACCCGAGGCCCGGCGAGGGGCCCCCGAGGCCCTCAAGTACGTCTGCCAGCAGCCGCCCGCCCGCCCGCCCGCAAGTTTTCCTGCAGCGCCGGATCTCGGGGGAACGAAGAACGGCATAGGCATGAAAACTCGGAGCTCCGCGCGGACTTCTCGGATCGGCGCTGGGCCCCCCCTCCCTGGCGCGCAGAGCGCGCCAGGGGCGGCGCCGGGGGCGCCGCCAGGGGGGGCTCCAGCGCGGATCCGAGAAGTCCGCGCGGACTTCGGAGTTTTTATGAGTATGTCATTCTTCGTTCCCCTATAGGATCTCTGGGGAGCAGGCTCCCAGAGATCCGATGCCGTGATCTGTTCCATACGGAGTCCGCGGGAATCTCGACCCCTTCCCCGGGACCGGTTTTTCGTCCCGAGAGTCGTTTCCGGACGGTCCCGAGGCCCGGCGAGGGCCCCGAGAGGCCGAAGACGACCAAAAGAGCCTCCGTCTCGATCCTCTCGAGACGCCCGATACGTCTGGGTCCGAGCTGTCAAGCTCTAAGAATTTCCTTCGGGGGTCTGGGGCCGTTCCTCCCGGACCCCCGACGTCATGCTTTTTTCATGACGTCGACCACCCCAGACCCCCTCGAGTCATGAAAAATTCACGACGGGAGGTTTTTCATTATCTTTGGCCTTTGGGGGCCCTTACCGGCCCTCGGGACCGTCAACAAACGACTCAGGACGAAAAACCGGTCCCGGGGAATGGGTCGAGACCTCGGGGGGTCGACGTCATGAAAAAATCATGACGTCGGGGGTCTGGGACCCGAGGTCTCGACCCATTCCTTGGGACCGGCTTTTCGTCCCGAGTCGTTTTCTGACGGTACCGAGGCCCGGTGAGGCCCCCCACCTGAAGGCCCTCGGCCTTACTAATTGTTAGCAGCACATGTAAGTAGGTTATAAGTAAGTTGCAACTAGGTTGCAAGTAAGTTATAACCATTAGTAATGTTACTAAGTCGGCTAACTCGGGCGGTGCATTTGGAGGTAGATAGCTTGAGTTAGCGAAGTTGCTAACTTCGCTAACTTTTACATGCTTACGTGAAAACAGAGCTGCTGCATCGGGTTTTCCTTGGATGTTGCCTCCAGAAACGCATGCATGTGTTTGGATTTTCGGGATCACGCATATCGGAAATCATGATCCAGACTTGCGTGCGAACGCATTCAGAATATTGTATCGAGCGTTACAAGAATGTTGTGCATTGCAAATGCAACATATCATTTCGAATTCGCAACCCTCTGTTGCACATGTTTTTGAATGTCACTAGAGTTTGGGCTCCAGCCGTTTGGGCGAGGATTGCTGCTGGCGCTTGTGGCGTCCTCCTGCACGCGGCGTGATGAACGCCTCCCGTGAACAGCAGATCGCGGAGGTCCGCCCCAAGATGATGGCCATCAAGGACATGTACTTGCATCCTGATGCAGCGGTGGTCTCATTACTTGAAGACGTATGCAGCATTGCAAGAGGCATAGACTGCCTGAGGGTAGAAAAAATACACTCGAAGTATATGATGGTGTGCACAGAGAATCGTTACGGAGATGGAATCATTCCGAGCGAGGTTATGGATTTGATTTCCAAGATCTTCAAAAATGGATTCAAGAACTCAGCCCTCCAGAATCCAGCTTGCATGGAACTTCCACCAGTGGGCACGCCTGAGTACAATGCAACCAAGAACTTCAATTTCAAAATCATGGAGGACTCAGCGGGCCAGCTGCCGCAGTATGATTGCGATGCAAAGTTCGCATCCTATACGTGCGGCCACACATCCATGGGTTTGCGTTGCATCAACGCAGGGGTTCCAGTACCCACGGTCATGCCAGAGCGTTTCGACAGAATCTCGCACCAAGGGAAATTGTCACTGACGAGGTTACGGGAGGTTCAACCAGACTACGCTAAGGCGTGTGACGAAGGAATTGAGTGGAAGGTCTTTCGGTACGAGTTCGTGAAGGAGTTCCCGTGGATTAGTAATCTTGCTCAGGAGGCTGGCAATGCAGGCCAACAAATTGCCAGATGCGAATCTCGCATGAGTCTCATGTACAAGATCGCAGCAATTGCCAACCGACACCACACGGGTGGCACCATGATCGATTGGGATAGTGTGATCCGCGAGGCGACTCGCGCAGGCTCTCTCTTTCCTGGGGAGATCGATGGCTTAGTAAAATATGTGAAGGAGTTGTCTGGCGGCCTCGGCAACCCGATCTTTCTGAACGAGCTTCGCGACTTCTCGCGGCAGCTGACCTCCCAGTGCGTGGTCACGGGTTCAATGGCGAAGTCTCTCGCCGAGGTGCAGATCAAGCATGAGGGGGCCGCTGCGACATTCAAGCTCGCACGCATGAAGGCGATGACATGTGCGACGGGTAAGTTCGCGAGGGATGGCCATCATATGCTTTTGAAGCCAGGCGACGTGACCGCCTTGTCGAGCGATAAGAAGTCTACGATTGTAATGGTGGCCGATGAATTTCTTCAGAAAGTGCGACAGATCGCATGCGGTGAGGGCATCACGGCAGACGCGGTCGCCTACGGCGCCATCGTGGGATTGACTGGCGTTCGCGTAGTTCATTTCGTGTTCAACAGGCCCGATGAGCGCTTAGGCACTTGCAAGACGCTGAATGACATCGGGGTCAGCTTCACCACTGCGTTGGCAAAGCACGTTGGCAAAGCAGTTGCTAGCCCATGGAAGCAGATCGGTCGCGAGAGCGCATCCAAAGCCGTGACAGGGCAGGCGCGTAGCTCAGATGTGAAAGAGTACACCGCTTCGGGCAAGTGGTCGAACCAAGTGGACAAGCTCAGTGACAAGGGGTTTGAGGTTGGCGCCAAAGTCGCCTTGGCGAGCGACACCTTGGGTGAGAACATTTACGAGCTGATCTCCATCGACGCTGCGACTGGCGTGAAGTTGAAGCTTCAGGCCACGGGCAGTGCGACATGCCACCCCATCGACGACTTCTTACGTGGCAAGTTCGTCGTGTCCACGATTATGAAGGACAGTCTTGCGACCTCGTCGCAATGCATGTGGAATGCATATACACCCCCACACCTTTGAATTCTCGTTCGTCGTTCCCTCATCTCATTTGGCTCTGCGTCGTCATGTCTCATCTTTTTTTCCCGCTGCTCCCCCATAGAGGAAACGATCGACAAGTTCGCTGATCATGGCCCCCTCAAGTCTGTCGATTACCAGTGGGGTATCGAGGAGGCCAAAATCAGGCTGGCCTTGGATGATGTATACAGCCAGAACGGCAACTGTCTCAAGTACTTGAGTGGCGTGATTACGCCTGTTAAGCTTCGTGCTCTCACCGTAACGCGTTCGTTTGAGGCTGAAGAGCTGGTGCTTGTCCCACTCTCTTCGGCAATCTACTTGAAGAAGCAGACTGATATAGTTCAGTGTGGGCATGTGTTCATGAAGACATACAAGGACCCCAAGGGATTGACGTTCAATATCGTGTTGGCCCCCAGTGGTGGCATCAAGATGCCTAAGGCTGAGACGAACACTGGCGTTGGAGGGCTGAAGCAGGCACCGTCTTCGCTTGTCATCCCCTCCTGGCTCGTACAGGATTCAGGTGAGCACGGCACCCCCAACATGAAGCTCAAGACCGTCAAGTCTACAGCTGTCCCATCAGTGTATGTACCAATTTTGACAAACAAGTGCGCCATCACCAAGGGCGATGTCCTTAGCGCCCAGCTGGTATCGCTCATGCCCAAGCGCAAGGTAGACGATGTGCCTGCTTCGCCCGCGGCTAAGAAGGCCAGGAAGCGATGAGGCTCGCGTGTTGGCAGCATCGGTTACACATACCATGTGTCGTGGGGGGTGTTTATGAAATTTATGAAAGCATCGTCGGTATCGTTCCTCTGCAATCGTTGCATCATTGCGTCAACACGCATCGGACTCGTCTGCAATTGCCCATTGCATCGGCCCGCAGGCGTTTGGCTGTGTCCAAGCGAGTGCACGCTGCATCTGCGCACGCACTGCAGCTGCAGATGGCAGTGAGCGTGCAGCTCCGCACGGTCATCGAGGGGGGCGGCCTTAAGGATCGCGAGCCATGGGTCCCGAGGGCGGCGATGCATACGGCAGGGGGGCTCTTCGTGGAGCTGTCGAGAGCGGATAGGCAGCTGCAAAAATTTATATCTGTGCCCAACCCCACCAAGAGCCAATCGCCTCTGGCGACAAATTCGTTTTTTCGATCAGATCTTGAAGATGCGCAACGCCGCTTGCACCGAGGCCATTTGGGACCACTTGAAGCAGGCCGACCCATTGCTTCAGCAAGATTGCGACAGGGCCAGCGTCATTAAGAACAATAGGAGTTCTCTGGATATGTCGCAATCGTGGACGCTTCGCGCATTCCCACCAGGGGAGGAGGAATGAGAGGAGGAGGATGATACATTGGATGATGAGGTGGAGTGGCGGGGGAGGGGGGCGAGGAGGAGGGGCTGAACCAGAGGGGGATGGTGGAGGAGAAATGGGAGGAGGGAAAGGGGGAGGAGGACGGAGCATAAGGATGACAAAAAAATGATGATGAGGAGGAATAGGAGATGCCTTAATTCGCTTGCGTGAATAGGCCGCTCTTGGACCACTCTTGGATCGATCTCTTGACCTTGAGACTTCTTGGGCAATCTTGGATCGCGTGATATCTTGGGCAAGCTTGGGCATTCTTGGGTCGCGTGATATCCATGCCTGCATGTTGAGGCATCGCGTGATATTGGGACATATCCGTGGACATCTTGAAGTATATATGAGCCCTTCTTGGAACCACCGTCCTGGCAAACCACTCCCCCAAGGGGGTGAAGGGCGTAGAAGAGAACGCATTCTAGACATGTGCCCTAACGGGATGGTGTTCTACCAGAAACTGTCTCGATATATATGCCCGCAGTCCAGTGCGACCATGGTGATGGGCATTTGCATCACGATGCAGTTACCTTGAAGCTTCTGTTTGGGCTGAATGCTACTAAGAAGGTGTGGGTCGAATGTACGCCAACGGGGCTTGAGTACATACGGGTTGCATCTATCGCAGCAGCGGTTTCGTGCAGTCAGGAGGCAACACATCGCTTGCGGTCAGCACCAGCAGGGGTGGAAGGTGTGAAATGCGACACACGTCGCAGGACGGTGTTCATGGTGGTCGACGGCAAGCGTCTGCAGGAGCGAGTGGACGATTGGACTCCCACGTACATCAACAACGCAGCCCAATCCCTTCGTGATCGCTTAGATAACGAGGCACGTGATGAGGCTGAAGCTGATGGGTCCGAGGAGTACTATGACCCGCCAGTCGCAGCAGGCGATGGCTCGCCACCAGGCGATGGCTCGCCACCAGGCGATGGCTCGCCACCAGGCGATGGTTCGCCAGGCGATTGTTCGCCGCCAGGTGATGGTTCGCCAGGCGATGGTTCGCCACCAGGTGATGGGCCGCCCTCTGTTTTCACTCGCCGACGGGAGATGCGCCAGACGACGCTTAGCTTCCAGTAGCTCCACTCCCTCTTCGCCTTCCCACCTCCCCTTCCCTCTCCCTCCAATCTCTATTCTATTTTTGCCTCGCGTGCTCAGTCCGAATCTGGCCCCGCTGGCGGCGGGGACTCAGTAACAGAACTCAGTTCAAGATGCGGAAGGCCATCGTCGCGCATGCCGCTGTTCGGCACATCGGCGTCCCTGCCCATGCTCATGCCCTTGCCCTCGTCGGGGCCCTTGCCGTCATCGTAGCCCCCGCCGCTGTCGAGGGCCGTCGCCTTGCCCTTACCACCGTCGTTAATGCTCTTGCCGCCGTTGTAGCCCTCGCCATCGTCGTAGCCCTGGCCACCGTCGTAGACCTTGTCACCGTCGGTGCTGCCCTTGCTACCATCGTAGCCCTTGCCACCGTCGTAGTAGCCCATGGCCTCGTCGTCGATGCCCGTGCCACCGTCGTAGCTTGTACAGCAGCGACCGATGCCATCAGCACCCTTGCCATCGTCGTAGCCCTTTTCGTAGCCCTTGTCGTAGCCCTTGTCGTAGCCATTGACGTAGCCCGTGTCGTAGACCGCGTCGTAGCCCTTGCTCGAGCTGCCGTACGGGTCGTAGCCTTTGTCGCTGCCCTTGCCGCCGTCGTAGCCTTTGTCGAAGCCCTTGCTGCCGTCGTAGCCTTTGCCGCCGTCGCTGCCCTTGCCGCCGTCGTAGCCTTTGCCGCTGTCCGACATCATGACCTGCAGCCCGTCACGCTGCTCCTTCGCCAGCCTGATGTGGCCCTTGCCGCTGTCGCCGTCTTTGTCGCGGCCCTTGCCGCTGCCGTCATTCTCGCGGCCCTTGCCACTGTCGTAGCCCTTGCCCTTGCCACCGTCGTAGCCCTTGCCCTTGCCATCGTCGTAACCCTTGCCGCCGTCGTCGTAGCCCTTGCCATCACTGTCGTAGCCCGTGTCGTAGCCCTTGTCGTAGCCTTTGTCGTAGCCCTTGTCGTAGCCTTTGTCGTAGCCCTTGTCGTAGCCTTTGTCGTAGCCACTGTTGTCGTAGCCACTGTTGCCGTAGTCGTAGCCCTTAATCAAGAGCTCGGTGACGTCGAGCAGCCTGTCTGTGATCCGCCGCTCCCGCTGGAGCTCCTGTATGGAGGGCGAAAATCCGCCGACCTCCCTCCTCCTCCTCCTCCTCCTCCTCCCCCTCCTCCTCCTCCTCCTCCTCCTCCTCCTATTCCTTCTCCTCCTCCTCTTCCTCCTCATCATCCTCGTCTTCCTCCTCGTCCTCCTCATCCCCCTTCATCCTTCTCCTGTGGCTCTCACCCCAGCAGTCCTCGTGTAGGCGCGCCTCGCGGCTCAGCGCCTCGGCGCTGCACGCCATGGCCGCGCGCGCCACCGCGCGCGGCCACGCCCCCCTGGGAGGAGAAAGGGGTCCTCCAGGGGGCCTCGGTCCAGAAACAGCAGCGCGCGCAAATGGGGGGAGGGGGGGGGGGGGTGCGATTCAGGTGAGGGGGCGATTCGGGTGAGGGGGCGTGGCTGCGTCGCGAATCGTTTCGCGCTGCGCACTCATGGGTGCATGCAGCAATGCATGCGTTGTTTCAGAGTTGACTTGGGGATGTGAACTTGAAAATGAGATGCGTTAACATCGTCGTCTGCGTTCGCTCGAGACAGCCTCACAATTAACTCAGCATCACACGACCTCACAATGAACTCAGTACCGCGAACCATGATGTTGGTTATGGTATGCCATGCAATGCTACGCTATGATGTGAATATCCCTCCCCGACCTCATCCCCCTCCGTTGCCACCGCCGTTTAGGCCCGAGCGTTGCTTGGGTCGCGACAGTGCGCGACCAGCTGCAGCGTTCCACGCGCAGCAGCTACCAGCGCTCCGCGCGCAGCAGCACCAGCTGCATCAGCACCACCAGTGCATCCAGCAGCTCCACGCGCAGCAGCACCAGCTGCAGCAGCGCCACCAGTGCAACCAGCAGCACCACCCGCAGCAGCATCACCAGTGCAACCAGCAGCACCATGGCGGACGAGACCGCGGTGGCGCTGCTCCTGGAGGCGGCGGAGGATCTCAGCCAGCGGCGGCGCGTCGCGGCCGCCAACGTCTTGCAGCCCACCAGCAAGGTGGCCCCTCGGCCGCCAAGCACGCCGCCGACGGCGAAGGTCTTGGCGAAGTACGATCGCTCGCGCGTGGCCGACGGCTTGCTCGATGATCTCGAGTTGGCGCCCGCGCTGGATCCCGAGTTGAACTCGTTCCAGGGCCTGCAGGAGTTCATGGACGACGGCGATGGCGACGACACGGGCTACGAATACGCCAGCTACGACGGTGGCAAGGGCATCACCGACGGTGGCAAGGGCTACGGCGGCGGCAAAGGCAGCTCGAGCAAGGGCTTCGACAAGGGCCACGACGAGGGCAAGGGCAGCGGCGCAGGCTACGACATCGACAAGGGCCGCGACAAAGGCTACCACGGTGACAGGGGCGACGTGGGCTACGACGGTGGCAAGGGCGACAAGGGCTACGACCGCCGCTGCGACCCGTACAGCTCCAAGTGGTATGACCACCACAGCTCGCGGTACGACCGCGACGACGATGACTACGACAACAGGTGGTACGACCGCAGGCGCTGGGGCGACTACGACAAGGGCTCGAGCAAGGGCTACGACAGCAAGGGCTACGACAACAGAGGCTACGACAGCAAGGGCTACGACAAGAGTGGCAACTACCAGCGTGGCTACGACAACCGTGGTTACAACAACCGTGGCTACGACAACCGCGGATACGACAGCAGTGGCTACGACAACCGAGGCTACGACAACTACGGCAACAGTGGCTACGACAGCCGTGACTACGACCGCAAGGGCGACAAGGGCTACGATCGCAAGGGCGACAAGGGCTACGATCGCACGGACTGCGACGTCGGCAAGGGCTGCGACGGTGACACGGGCTACGGCGGTGATCCAAGCTACGACCGTGGCGATACAGGCTACGACAGTGGCAAGGGCATCGACAGCGGCAAGGGCCACGACGGCGGCAAGGGCGATAAAAGGCTACGACGGCGGCAAGGGCTGGCGCGAGGAGAAGTCCCGCGGCGGGCGCCACATCAGGCTGGCGAAGGCCCTTGCCACCAAGGAGCAGCTGGACGGGCTGCAGGACCTGATGTCGGACCGCGGCAAGGCCGACTACGTCAGGTGGAGCAAGCGGACGCACTGGCGCATATGGGTGGAGGAAAACAATACAGATCTAGTTCCATCGGGCCCCCTCATCCCTCCTCCTTCAACGGTTCTTACCAAGGACGAGGGGGAAGGATGAGGGCCAAGAACTGGATATGTAATGTGTTCCTCCTCCCGACATCTGGGCGGAGGCGGCTGTTCGCCGCTGATCAGTAGCGCCAGACACCACTACCAAAGCGGCGCCGAAGCCGCCGCTGTCGCATTAATGTGCCGCCACCAGCGCGGCAGCAAGCGTGGAGTTCATTCTAGACCGCGCGCTGCCTCTCCTCCGTCGGGCATGATCTGTTATGGTGGGGGTTGTCGTATGTAAGATTCTAACATACGACGCAGTTGTCGTATGTAAGATTCTAACATGCGACAAAGTTGTCGTATGTGAGATTCTTACATACGACACCGTTGTCGTATGTAAGATTCTAACATACGACGGATGTGTTAATCGAATCCTTATGATATATAAGAGCGAGATGTCGTATGTACGATTCTTACATACGACAACGTTGTCGTATGTAAGATTCTGACATACGACAGATTTGTCGCATGTAAGATTCTGACATACGACAGATTTGTCGCATGTGAGATTCTGACATACGACACCAAGGGTTTGAGCTCATGTTTAGAGTAAACTTCGAGGGTCTCCATCTCGCTCGTGGTCGACGTTGTGCCTAGAATTGGCTCGTCTGCTTGGCTGCGCTGCCCGCGGCTGCGCTGGATCAGGTTGATAAGAGATGTATGAGCGTGGCGTGAGCGAGAATAAGGGGAAGTGGGATGAGAGGAGGATGCGCGGGAGAAGGAGGACAAGGAGAAGGAGAGGGGGGAAGATTCTGAGGAGGAGGTGGGGGGTGAGGAGGAGGAGGAGGAGGGGAAGGCCCATCCTCCCCCTCATCCTCACCCTCCCCCTCCTACCTTTATCCTCCTCCGCCTCCTCCTCCGCCGCCGCCGCCTCCTCCTCCTCCTCCTTCTCCTCCGCCTCATCACCCTCCTCATCTTCCCCCACCTCCTCCTCCTCCTCTGCCTCCTCTTCCTTATCCTCATTCTCCTCCTCATCATCCTCATTCTCCTCATTTCTACTCCGTCTCATTCTCGCCCTCTTCATTCTCAGCATGCCTCCTCCTCGTTCCCGCCGTCGCCGTCGAAGCCGTCGCCTGCGCCGTCATCTGCGCGCGCGGTGCAGGGGAGGGCGGCGGCCACCGTGACGACCACGATTGAACGACAACGAGGATGAGGAGGAGTAGGAGGAGGAGCATGAGGAGGAGCAGGACAAGGAGCACGCGGAGGAAGAGGGGGACGATGGGGAGGAGGAGAAGGAGAAGGAGGAGGGGGAAGAAGATGAGGAGGAGTACTTGCCATGGCGGCTGCGATAGCGACGGCGACGGCGAAGAGTTGGTGGCGACGAGTTGGCTGCGACGAGTTCGACGGCGGCGGAGACGACGGCGGGGGCGTCTCATCCTGCTCCTCCTCCTGCTCGCCCTCCCCCTTCTCCTCATCCTCGTCCTCCTTCTCCTCCTCCCTATCCCTCCTCACCATTCTCATCCCCATCATCCTCCTTCTCCGTCTCATTCACCTCCACCGCCTAACCCTCCTCATCCTATTCTTATTTCTCCTCGTCCTCATTCGCATTCGTGTCATCGGTCTCTCCGCAGGGTGCTTTATCGCGCGAAAAGCTGCAACGAGAACCTGAAGGCTCGCATACATGCGTTTGCACGCACAACCCCAACGAGCCCCCATCTAAGTACGCCCCGACACCCACACTCAGGCGGCGTATTCACCGATACCCAGGGCTTTGCGCCCCCGCGCACGATCGGCAGCACCTGCCTCCACAAGGCGATTATTCGCCCGATCAACCGCACCCTTACACATCTTGGCGTTGTCCAAGAGCAACGTGAACGAATCCGCGGCCTGCTCCGCCTTCACGAGCTTCTCCA